>WNGS01111291.1:66707-81646 GCA_020271785.1 Procambarus virginalis | reverse complement strand
CTCCTTGATGACTGACCCAGCCTCAGTTTCTGGCGCTGCTTGCACAGTGTCCGAACCCAGGCTTTTTCCATGGCTGCACCACTTTCCATCGGTTGAGCGAGAGTGACGCACTGGCTGATTCTGCTTTCTCTTCTGTTCAATGCACCTGGAATTTTGATGCATATTTATTATCATTTGTATGGTGAACAGGGGCTAGTTTAACCACCGCACTGCTCAGAGCGCCCTTAAGGCCCCTGATTGGGAGTGTACTGAGGTATAAGGTGCTTTTTAGACATGACAGACCTTAAATGTAGGTATGCATGACATACCTTAAATGTATACATTGGGGTATGCAAGACATCTGCCTCGTATGGGCCAATAGCAGCTGCCTCGTATGGGGCAATAGCAGCTGCCTCATATGGGCCAATAGCAGCTGCCTCGTATGGGCCAATAGCAACTGCCTGTATGGGCCAATAGCACTGCCTCATATGGGCCATAACAGCTGCCTCGTATGGGCCAATAGCAGCTGCCTCGTATGGGCCAATAGCAGCGCCTTGTATGGGCCAATAGCAGCTGCCTTGTATGGGCCAATAGCAGCTGCCTCGTATGGGCCAATAGCAGCTGCCTTGTATGGGCCAATAGTAGGTGCCTCGTATGGGCCAATAGCAGCTGCCTCGTATGGGCCAATAGCAGCTGCCTCGTATGGGCAATAGCAGCTGCCTCGTATGGGCCAATAGCAGCTGCCTCGTATGGGCCAATAGCAGCTGCCTCGTATGGGCCAATAGCAGCTGCCTTGTGATGGACCAGACAGAACACGAAACAATGGGTATAAATTGGATAAGTTTAGATTTAAGAAAGACTTGGGTAAATACTGGTTCAGTAACAGGGTTGTTGATTTGTGGAACCAATTGCCACATAACGTGGTGGAGGTGGGGTCCCTTGATTGTTTCAAGCGTGGGTTGGGCATGAGTGGGATTGGGTGGTTATAAATAGGAGCTGCCTCTTATGGGCCAATAGGCCTTCTGCAGTACCTTTGTTCTTATGTTCTTAGCTCCTATCACATACTCCTGTTGCTGTTATGAAAAATCACACAGCAGACACAGACGATGCTACAATTACAACGTAACCTCCCTCACCAAAATAGCTCCTCTCACATTCTCCTGTTGCTGTTCTTACACTATATACACCACCACTGTATATACCCATGTACATATGTGTTGCCCATAGCGAACCACTAAGCTAATATGGTGAGCAAAACAAGAGTGGCAGCCACACACACACAATGAGGCTCCTCAATTCTCGCCCTCCCTCTCTCACCAAACTTTCCTCCTTCCACAATACTATGCACAATGCTAATTATAACCACATCCTGCTATTATCACAATCCTGGTCACTAATTCCTGTAATGAATAATTGACCACACTTTATTTGAAAAGGAACCTAAGAATTAATTTGAAGATTCCTAGATGGACGAAATAATGCTTTGGTGCTGTGGCTAGCGCTGTGAACATCGTGAACAGCATTGAATCACTGATATTTGAACATTATACCCAGTCATTATCACACTCAGGCTCTTCTATAATACTATCATAGCTAAATAATACAAGTTATATATATTTTGACATTATTAGGCGATGCTGTGGTCACACGCTGAACAGCAGTGCTGTGCGCTCATGCTGCGAGGCCAGCCTTGGTTGCTCACTCACTACTGAGGCTACCCCGGGAATGTGGACCACGATTTTTTTTTAAAGATGGCGTCTGTTTACAAGAGCCCTGAGGAAGCTGATGTGAATCCCATGTAGCCGCGGGAGTTTGAAGGAACGTGAAAAATACAAATACCCGGAGGTGCGTTGCGCAAACCAGACGTGAGCCTGCAGGGCGTTGCACAGTTTAACCCTTAAAGGCGCATGGCTATATACTGATTGACACCCACAGGCGCAAAAAAAAAAAAAAAAAAAAAAAATTATTTTTTCTTCCTAACCTGTTAAGTCGTGTTCCCTGATCACGGGAAAAAAAAAAATCAATTGTACTTACCGGCGATGTAATGAGCCGAGAATATGGATGATGACGTCACAGTTTGCATGTTTCGCTCATGCACTGTGCGTCCCGGAGGCGTCGCGCGCGGTCCTTCAAGTAGCCACAGTTGCCACGAATTATTTTCGCGTCATTATTTACAGTGTTTACGCGTGTATTTTTTGCAATATAGTCACTAATTATGTTGCACATAACGTCACTGACAGTTATTGTCAATATATGTTGCAACATCGAGTATACACATGCGCACACAAACGTTTTCCATTATGGCATTATATTATGTACAGTAATCACAATGTTCATTATTTTATATGTACACACTAGCAGCACTATGTACAGGTTTTTGCACTATTATTGCACATTTAGAAGTCTTGGAGAGTGTGGGTAGTCGTTGAGCAGGACAGCACACAATGCAACTCCACACCCTTCACACCATGTTTGCACCATTTTACGTTTTTGCTCTCTTCGTTTTGTTGTTTTACATACTAGCATGCACGTTGGCCTATTGCACGCTTTCCACCTGGTGGCAAATATTTTAGTCTGTGCTGCTGAAAGGCATCTACGTGAGCGAGCCTGGGTGTTGCATCATGCTGCAACACTGGGTTCATGATTGGTTTCGTATGGCAGGGACTCCTTGACCAAACTTTGCTAATAATTGTGTTGCCAAGTGTAAAGCAAATGAACGGAAAATAGGTTTACGTCCAGTTTTCACCAGGTACAAATTATAGCAATTCAACATGCTCATGTCAACAAGATGGAAAAACACTTTTTTCGTCCACCTCAATGTTTTCCGCACCACACTCGATAGTGCCAATCATCATGTCAGCCTTATCAATCAAACGCTTTGATATTGTAGTCAAGAACACAATCTGGCTTATATACTGGTTCTCTCGTTACACGGTGCACCTTGCCACTGTTCAACATTCTACCATCATGAACGGTTGTCAGCAGGTTCACTTCTCTCTGGTCTTTCCACCGTACTGAGAGAATTTCATCACATTTCCGTACCTGGCACTCCCAACTGCAAGTCCACCTTCAAACACTGGCATTTCCCTTCTTGTGGCTTTACTGTGCCAACCAATCGGTTCTATTTTCAATCAAGAACTTAGCTAGCAATGGACTTGTATAGTAATATTATCTGTGTATAGGATGTGGCCCTTGTTCATCCATGGTGCCATCAGTGACTTCACCACACTACCAGAGAATCCATGTTCGTCATTACCGGGAATGTCACATCGCTAGCTGAATACGAATCATGTGTAACACGTATCCTGTTTCACAGTCACACAGTACAAAGAATTTCAAGCCAAATCTGTTTCGTTTTGAGGGAATATACTGTTTGAATGAAACACGTCCTTTGAATAGTATAAGGGATTCGTCAATCACCAGCTTCTGTGCTGGTACGTAATAATCTCTGAATTTTCCAATCACCTCATTCATATAGTGCCTCACTCGCCAAAGTCTATCCTCCTCAGTCCGGTCCTCATTAGTTGCAAAATGCACACACCTGAGGAGTATCTGAAATCTGTCTCTGAACATATATTTCCCGAAGAAAGGTGTTGGAATAGTCAGATCTTTGCTCCAGTAATCTGTGAGAGCGTGTTTGACACAGTGTTTCATCAACATACATATTGCAAGAAACACATACATTTCACCTATATTGGTGTTTTTCCAACGTTGCAAGCGTGAAAATTCTGTTATCTCTTTTCTAATGAGATGAGCCGCATGAAGGTTCGTTTGGTGTACAATATATTCCATGAGTGGCTCATCATAGAATGCGGTAAATAATCACATTCACTCATATCATCACCATTATCAGGGAAAAGATCTGTAATCCCAACGTCTTTATCGTCAAATGCAGGAATTTGGGGAATAAAACCATCACCATCTCTCCACACTAGTACACCTGGTGTCCTGCGAGACGCAGGGGATGCAAAGGGGACGCAGCAGAGGCACTACGGCGAGGACCAGGAGCTAAAGCCCGTCTACGTACAGTACGGCCGCTACCTGCACGTGAGGTAGAGGCACGTGCACGTGAGGTAGAGGCACGTGCACGTGAGGTAGAGGCACGTGAACATGAGGCTCTTGGTGCCACATGTTGTTCCATGCGGTGGCGCTTGGCTGGCCGAGATGCTGCTGACGCGACAAATTATCGCCCAGTAACACCACTGGTACTGGCACCAGGCTCGGTAACATTATGTTCTGATTCCACTTCACTAAAACCAGAAAAAGAGTCACCTTCCTCTGACTCGTCACCAAACATATCCTCAGACTCTAAATAATCACAGGAACTGTGTGGCCGAGGGAAAATTGGGGTGGATGCTGGCCGAGGCGGCAAGGGTGAGCGTATAGGCCTCGCCATGGGAGGCCGCTGTATCTCATATTCACTGTCCGTGCTATCATCATCGGTCAATTGCGTGTAGTCTTTATCAATATCAGAGTCATCAAAGTCACTTTCCTCACCATCGGAAAATAATTCACTGGTTACTTGCTCTTGGGTGAGTGATTGCCTGGGGCGTGCCCGGGAAGCGTTCGGCCGTGCGCTCGACATGGTGGCTGCTGGGTAACTGAGGCCTCCCACGCGATGGTAGCGTGAGCTGGATTTTTTTTTCAAAATGGCGGCTGTTTACTATAGCCCCTGGGCAGCGTATGGGGACTCCATCTACCCCGCGGGCCTTTCAAATCGTGCTCGGTATGCCCGCGCATCATATGATGCGAGGCGCAATTTACTGCAAGTCGGGCAACGCATCATATGATGCGATGCGCAATTGAAGGGTTAAGGGTTAACCTACTTAAGGTTATGTCCCATACTTCTTGGGGAGCGGATAGGCGCACGCTCCTTTATTTGCACTCCTCTCGTGTCCTGTCTAAACTCGATTATGGTTACCCTGCATACTCTTCTGCTTCTCCTTCTACTCTTCGCCGTCTTGATGCTTTGCACCATATTGGGTTGCGTCTCAGCTCTGGTGCCTTTCGTTCGACTTCCGCCCTCAGTTTGTATGTTGACACTGGCTTCCTCTCTCTCCAGGACCGCCATGATTGCTACTGTCTTCAGTACAGTAGCAGTAGAATCTTGCGTGGTCCTTACATCATCCTTTCTCTTGCCTCTGTCGTGCTTTAACTTTTACCTCTCCTGTGGTTCCTGTTCCTCTTCATTGCCTGCCTCTTTCTGTCCGGTTATCTTGCTTACAGGATTCTCTTTCTGTCCATATTTCTAATGTCTCTCCTCGTATTGTTCCTTCCTTGCCTCCGTGGAGAGTCCCCCTTCCAAAGTTTTGTACATCCTTGACCCACATCACCAAAGCTTTTACCCCTCCTACGGTTCTGAAACGCCTTTTTCTTAAGAACTTTTCTTCGCACTCACACTCTATTTTCATGTTCACCGATGGGTTGAAGTCTGCGGACGGTGTGGGCTACCCTGTGGTTTTTCCTGACCTCACTTATATCTGTCGCCTCCCTTTGGAGGCTAGCGTCTTCACAGCAGAACTTTATGCTATTCTCTATGCTCTCTGTCACTTGCTTTCTCATTGTCATTCCTCCTTTGTGGTTGTAGTTGACTCTCGTAGTGCCCTCATGGTTCTAGGGTCCTTTAATCCTGTCCATCCGGTGGTCATCGGGATTCAACATTAGCTGTTTCTTATTTCTAGTAAATTTAAATCAGTAGAGTTTTGCTGAGTTCCCAGCCATATTAGTGTTTCTTTAAATGAGCGTGCGGATGCTGCTGCATAGGAAGCTATCCGTTCTTGTCCCATCTCCCGTAAAGGTATTCCTTATTCCAACTTTTATCCTGTTATTCAGTCCTCCATCCTTGCCCGTTGGCAGGGTTGTTGGTCCTCTGTAGTTAATAACAAGCTGCGTACTCTCAAGCGTTATGTGTCCCCGTGGCCTTCCTCCTACCACCGTAACCGGCGGTGGGAAACTGCTTTAGCACGGTTGCGGATTGGCCATACTCGCTTAACTCACGGTCACTTAATGGAGCGCCGCCCTGCTCCTTATTGTCCAAATTGCGTTGTCCCTCTTACAGTTGTGCAAATCCTTGTTGAATGTCCTGACTTACAGGGCGAGAGTGTGTCTTGCTTTCTGACTGTCCCTCGCGGTCACTTGTCCCTCGATAGAATTCTTGGTGAATTGGATACTTTTGATATCATTTGCCTTATGGGTTTCTGTTCTCGTATTGGCATTCTTGGTGGTACTTAGCGCCCTCTGATTATTTCGCACTTTGATGGTGCTATATAGCCTTCCCGGTTTGTTGCCTCCTTTTGATAATTACCTAACCTTGCAGTTCCTCCTCCTCCCTGGTCAGTTTTAGATTTATAGTTGTTGGTAGTTTCCAAGACAAGGGGCTTGTTTTGGAAAACTAGCATAGATTGTAACAAAATGAAAATTCCTGGGCGAGCCATAGTGTGACTCCCTGATTTCATAGTGTGATTCCATCGTGTGATTTCATAGATTTCCATAGTGTGACTCCCTGATGATGACCTCCCAGGTCATCAATTGGGGTTTTCTTATGTACATCTGCTCCAGAACTGATTGCTCCAGTTAGTGGACATTGTGAGCTTCCCCCTCACCCTTCCCCCTCCCCCACCACCTAAACCAATCCTTCTCAAATTAGTGGGAGGGATGGGGCAAAAGAGTACGTGTGTTTGTTTCAAGAGGCTGGATCATTTGTTTACATTGTTGGGGGAGTTCATTTGGCAGATTGGGAGGCTTCAGTCTCTTTTTGAACCCAGTAATGATCTGTATTGGTCTGCTGACTTTCTAGATGCCTCTCTCTGTGAGGTGGCATAGTGTCACCTGATCCCTACACCTCTGTGAAGGGGGGGGGGTGTTAAAGAATGGTCTCCCAGGATTCTTCCACAGCTGACTTAAATGGCTCATTGCAGTGCACAGTGCACCGATCTTCGTGCAAAAGCCCTGTCTCTGTTAACCCTGGATAGTACTGTCATGTTGGGTGTCCCCAGGATGCCCACATAACCAGGAATACGTTTATAATACGGAGGCCGCCTTATGTCCAGGCAGGAAGTAGATACAGGGAAGTTAAGCATACTTGCCACAAAGGGTCAGAGAGTACACGGGAGGTGCCAGGCGTGAAAGAGGGAGAGTGGATGCCAGCTCAGGCGACAGATCTGACCTCTGGGGTCAGCCTCAACCAGCGCGATGAAGAATAATAACTGTGACGTGGTCGTGACGTGTTCATGATGTCACCTCTGCTACTGATCAGGGAATGATCAATATGATTGGTTCCCGCTCTTTTGCTGCAATGCCATTGGGCAAATTGTAATCCCTTGTGTGTGTTCCACGAGATGCCTTACAGCCGCTGGCAAGAGCATTCACGTGAGGGAGCCCGTGCATAGAGGACTTGTCCTGTTTCTGTCTATCATCCAATAGACAGAAGAACACTGTCTATTCCTCACCATCAAGTTAAACTCAGCATCTTTTCGATATACCAACGCCCTCCTGGAATCGCGGTCGTGACTATATTGTTTAGAAGCCTAGTGACAAATCACCAGAGCGAAACAGACTGGTATCAGGTAACCCCTGGTGACAAGTAGAGATCGTTGTGATTGACCTAGAGTGAACTAAGGCAGTGCCGCTGCCTAAGTAACCTGTGTGTGACTTTATCACAGTGTACCGCATGGTACCATATAGTCAGCCGCTGCCACTCTGTCCCGAGCGTGTAGCCCGCCAGCCGCCGCCCTCACTGTACTACGTGACGTCACCACCCTTACCGCCAGTGCCATCTTTTGTGGGAAAGTCTGTCATCAATGGTCTCACGTCATAACGAGGAAACCAGCTGTCAGGCCACCTATGAGTTCTTGCATAAATGTACCGAGTGAGTGAATAAGAGAGGTAGCCTACCTGTAAGTACAAGATCTTGTCATTGTTTTATTGTATCTGTCTGTGTTGATCTGAGGTATCAACCACAGTTCTCACCTTCTCATACCTGACACAGGTATAGGTGAAGGCACCCAACGGTGTATGCGTGTTTATCTGTGTGGTATCACGACATTACACTCGTCTGTGAATGTGAGCTTCACATACACCACACATTTAGTTATTGTGTGATATTATTATTGTGCATGTTATTGCCTGTCCCATTGACAGTGCCATTGTTGATTTATTGCATATCGTCATTACCCGAGTATCCGGTTGGAACTCTTGTAATCCCTTTGCACACAAGCAGTTAGGTTTGCCGTGTTAATGATTGGCTGTCAACTGTGTCAAGTTAGGTGTTTCTCTACGAGTGGATCCGAATCGATTAGCCAGACGTCAAGAGTCTCACTAATGCAACCATAGCCTTTCTGACGCCAGTCTAAAGTAAATCAAGCACCCTTTGTCTTAGTGGTTAAGTTAGTAAATAAACTACCGTTAAGCTTTATGCGGTGTTTCTGTTGAACCACTTCTGAATACTGCCAATTATTTACTCAAGCCTTCAGCTCCAGGTGTCTCCAACACCGAGTTGCCTGTATTCACTAAACTATAAATGTGATGAGGACCCTAGGAGTCCCTTAAAGTGTTAAATCATTGAGGCGATTCCAACGATCAACGTGGACCAGGACCAGGTGAGGCTAGTTTGAGAAGAGACCCTCAAGGACTCTAACTTGACCTTGCTCCCAGGATCTGTACGGTTGCTCTCGTATTTTCTCTGCTGATTCCGACAGTTTCGTGAAGCGTCTGCCACATGTACATTGGCGACGTATGCATTGCAGTTGGGAAAGCAAAATAGAAAACCCCCACAGGGGGGGGGGGGGGTGACAATTTATGACTTTGGTCCTCAGTTGGCAAAACTGAACTCCACCACTGATGCAATCTAGTAGTTGGGAGGTATCTCAGCAAGATAGTTTCAGGGAACCACCAGGACTCGCCGAGCTATTGTTTCATTCATTTAATGTTGATTTTTTGTTGGTTCTCCTCCTCCAACCACTTGGGTTAGATGGTAGAGTAACAGTCTCACTTCAACCATGTTAGCATTCAATCCCTGTCCATCCAAGGGGTTGGTCACCAATCCTCTCCCCCCCCACCCTTCCATTCCATCTCAAATCTTCAGCCAGAAGGAGCACCATTTGTGTCAGGTTGCAGCAGTTCATTACTACGTGCACCAAACCCGCTTTGCTTTGGTGAATTACCTGTTTCCTGATCTGGTTTCTTTGGTTCCCTGTTCCAAGGCTCATTTATCTAAGGTTGTCCATGGTGTCATTCAATCTAGCCATCCTGTGATCTACTCTTAGGCATTTATTGTTCACTAGCTCATAGCTTAGATTGCTTTGTTTGCTAACCTGTTGTGGCCTGTTATTTGGATTCTTGGGTTTAGAGGTGTATTTGAGTGTTGACATCTCATGTAGCTGCTCCTCTCCTCATTCCTGGTCAGGTTCATGTTTTCTATCGTCTGTTGTTAAATAGCTTCAGGGAGCTATGAAACGCTCTTTCAGAAAACAAGTATTGAATGAAACAAGTATTGAATGTAATGAAATGCCTCTTTCTGGTAGACTCATGGCTGGTGCAAGAGCAGCCTGGAGCATCCAAGGTGCCACCAGTTGACAGCCTTGCACACTTGGGCATTCAAGCTAGTTTTGTGTGAATCATCTGCGAAGTCATTTGTCTGTTTTGTGTTTTATTTTATGTGAACCTTGCAGTTGTTTGCATTACTTCACGTTTTGGATGCTTTCTCGGTGGGGGGGGGGGGTGATCTAGACAATCCCCAGCTCCTCGTGCTTCTGTAAGGAGGCCAAGTTCTGGCTGTGGTCTTCGATTGCCTGTTGTAAATCATTAGTGCTTAGTCATATATATTTTACTAAAATTTCTTTTTCAGATACTTTCTAACTGTAAATTGGATGTTTTAAAATTAAGCTACTCAAACATAGGACTATATGTAAAATATATTCTCTTAAACATATCTTATCAGAGTAACTTGGCATTTTCTTTTTCAGATGAAAACTAAACTAATGGCAGCCAAGAGAGCAGCACACAAAGACCTCCGAGTAACACTAATAAAGAGTCAGAATGATAAAAATCAGGAACAAAAACGTGAAGTGAATACAGGTGGGTTAGTATTGAGTGAAAACAGTGCTAAGTGTCTTGACATAAAAAGTCGTAAAAAAAGGAAAGAAATGGTTTCTGAAATTTCTGAGTCCAGTGATTTAACGATGATTAACATAAGTGGTGAGGAAAAGATAGGCAAAGCTAGAAAGAAGCAGAACACAAAGACCTCTAAAAACAATAACCAATGCTTAAACATGAAAAGTCATAAAGGAAGGAAGGAAGCAGTTCCTGACAGTGGTGAGGCAAGTGATCTAGCCACAAATGTAAATAGTGAGGAAATTATAGGTATATCTGGAAGGAAGCTAAAAAGAAAGAGCTCTGAAAATAATAGCCAGTGTCCTAACATAAAAAGATGTAAGAAATGGAAGGACACTACTCTTGAAAATGACAAGGCCAGCCATATATCCATGTTTAATGAAATTGGTCAGGAAAAGATAGATAAAAATGGGAAGAAGCAGAAAAGGAAGTCGGAAACAGAATCTCCAGAAAATGATGGTGATAAAGAAAAGATATCACAGGAAGATGGGATCTCTGAATTTTTAGTAGAACCCAGAAATGCTGTTGAAAATAACCTTCTCAAAATGAAGAGTAAAAAAGAAATGAAGAGAAGGTCTTGTTTAAATGATGGATTTCTGGAAATGGGTGATGTTATGCTGCCTTATGATGACACATCTGCAAAACAAATTAAAGATAAAAAATTACAGCAAAAAACTATGCAGAAAAGGAATATTAAATGTACTTGTGTATCTCAAAGTAACACAGCTGTACTCCTTAAGTTTGAGGAAAATGATTTTATGACCCAATTTGAAGGTTCCTGGGTAAAAAGAACAGCTGTATCAGAACTAAACCTTTTGAGGAAGGAACAGTTGCAATGTATCTATTCGGAGAGAAAAAATGAGACCAATGATGCATTAACCAAAGAGGAACAACAGAGTTATCAGCGAAGAATGAAAAGAAAGATCCGAACTGAATATAGAAGGTTGAAAAGAGAACTAATCAATCGGGAAAGAAAGGAAAGCTTTGGTAAGCCCGTTGGTGAAATTGAGGAATGCCAACTTGGAGAGTTTTGTACTAAATGTAATAAAGAAATTTAAAATAAAATGTCTATTAATAGCCAAATTGAACAACTCTTAGCAGGAATTTCTTATGGTATGAAACATTAATTTTGTTTTGCAGATAAATATGATATTTTGAGCCTTAATACAGTACTTATAATTGTTTTTACTCTAACATGTTTCTCATATTGTCACTATTTTCTATGTCTTTGTCCTCACTTTGTTTTCTCTTACAAAATAAATTTTAACTCCTACACTGTACAGTATTTCTGGCACTTTGTCATGTATATTGTCTTGGAGCTGCCAAATTGTTTTAACACCCTTCAAGTTCAAAGTTTGATGCTAGTATGTGTGTGTGTGTGTATATAAATATATATAATATATATATATAATATATATAGATAATATATATATATATATATCATACCTAGTAGCCAGAACGCACTTCTCAGCCTACTATGCAAGGTCCGATTTGCCTAATAAGCCAGTTTTCATGAATTATTATATTTCTCTAATTTTTTCTTATGAAATGATAAAGCTACCCATTTCATATGTATGAGGTAAATTTTTTTATTGGAGTTAAAATTAACGTAGTCATATGACCGAACCTAACCAACCCTACCTAACCTAACCTAATCTATCTTTATAGGTTAGGTTAGGTAGCCGAAAAAGTAGGTTAGGTTAGGAAGTCGAAAAACAATTCATGAAAACTTGGCTTATTAGGCAAATCGGGCCTTGCATAGTAGGCTGAGAAGTGCGTTCTGGCTACTAGGTACGACATATATATATATATATATATATATAATATTATATATATATATATATTATATATATATATATATAAACTGAAAACCCCACCCCAGAAGTGACTTCGAACCCATACTGCCAGGAGCAACGCAACTGGTATGTACAGGGACACCTTAATCCGCTCGACCATCATGACCGGACATAAGGAAGTGATAGCCGAGGCTATTTGAACCACTTCCCCGCCCCGCCGGCACTCGGATGGTAATCTTGGGCATAGCATTTTATCAAATCACCTCATTTTTGGGGCAACACGTGAGGAACACAAATGCGAACAAGCCTGAATGGTCCCCAGGACTATATGCAACTGAAAACTCACACCCCAGAAGTGACTCAAAAAATGAGGTGATTTTTTTTAGGTTAGGTAGGGTTGGTTAGGTTCGGTCATATATCTACGTTAATTTTAACTCCAATAAAAAAAATTGACCTCATAGATAATGAAATGGGTAGCTTTATCATTTCATAAGAAAAAAAAATAGAGAAAATATATTAATTCATGAAAACTTGGCTTATTAGGCAAATCGGGCCTTGCATAGTAGGCTGACAAGTGCGTTCTGGCTACTAGGTACGACATTATATATATATATATATATATATATATATATATATATATATATATATATATATATGTGAGAAAGCTGCATGAACGCGCAAGCCATATATCACTAAGAACTCTTAAAAATTTGACCCGGCCAGGATTCGAACCCATGCCGTCCAGGATCACCCCTAAACGTACACAGTACCGTGACCACCGCACCGCACAATGATCGTCTTATAAGGATTGGTCAGTCTTGGCGCTTATTAACTAAGCTCCCTGACTGACCAACCCCTGACGACACTCATGGATCCATTTGGGTACAGTTTTTCATCAAATTCTGGCGCATGCATGGGCCGCACTGAGTCTAATTTGTGTGAGAAAGCTGCATGAACGCGCAAGCCATATATCACTAAGAACTCTTAATTGACCCGGCCAGGATTCGAACCCATGCCGTCCAGGATCACCCCTAAACGTACACGTCGACCACCGCACCGCACCAATGATCGTCTTATAAGGATTGGTCAGTCTTGGCGCTTATTAACTAAGCTCCCTGACTGACCAACCCCCGACGACACTCGTGGATCCATTTGGGTACAGTTTTTCATCAAATTCTGGCGCATGCAGGGGCCGCACTGAGTCTAATTTGTGTGAGAAAGCTGCATGAACGCGCAAGCCATATATCACTAAGAACTCTTTGACCCGGCCAGGATTCGAATTACAGTGCGGCCCGTGCATGCGCCAGAATTTGATGAAAAACTGTACCCAAATGGATCCATGAGTGTCGTCGGGGGTTGGTCAGTCAGGGAGCTTAGTTAATAAGCGCCAAGACTGACAATCCTTATAAGACGATCATTGGTGCGGTGCGGTGGTCACGGTACTGTTTAGCAGTTGATCCTGGACGGCATGGGTTCGAATCCTGGCCGGGTCAAGAGGTTCTTAGTGGATATATATATGTGGGGGTTCCGCGCCGCTGGCCCTCCGGGATTGGGGGTGCTCCGACAGGAACCCCCAAAGGTGATAAGCCAAGAATACCACAGAACTGGAATTACCGCAGTCCAATTACAGATTTCACGGCAATTGAATTACATAAGCATAGTAACGGCCATCCATTATTTCGTGTATAATTTTTTTATGCCCATTCACTATTCATTATAGCAGTATTATTTATCCTTTAGTCCGTTAATTAGCCTATGCTTCTTCATCAAGAACTTCTTTAATAATCATTTATGATTATTTTAATTTGTGATAATTTCGTATTAATTACTTTGTAAGTATTTATATAATAATTAATTTTGTAATTAATTGTAATTATGTTAGTAATTAATTTTATAAATTAATAATAATTAAGCCCCATGTGTGCTAGTTTTCTTCCAACCCCAAAAATAGTCGCTGTATGCACAAGCAATCGGCGAAATTTCTGGGGGCAAATAAGAAAACGTAATACCATATCTTGTGACTAACCGTCCTTGGTTCGTGCGCATCAGCTGGGGCATTTTAAGCGCGTCCAGGGGACTCGTCCACTCTTGCTGGCCGTCTCCCGGACATTACTCTACAAAACGACCACCCGCCTCCCATGAGTTCCTCTGCTTCCCCGCCTTACAGGTAAGGCGCTATTGCAGCTTGCTGAGGACACTGGTCCCAATTTGCAAGAATTGTGTTACCTTTGGGGGTGCTCCGACGGAACCCCCAAGTGATCAAGCCAAGAATACCAAGAACTGGAGATTACCGCATTCTATTACAGATTCACGGCCAATTGAATTACATTAGCATGTATAACGGCTATCCATTTATTTGCTGTATAATTTTTTTATGCCCATTCACTATTCATTATGAGGCAGTATTTATTTATCCTTTAGTCGTTATTTAGCCTATGCTTCTTCATGCAAGAACTTCTTTAATAATCATTTATGATTATTTAATTTGTGATAATTTTCGTATTATTACTTTGGTAAGTAATTATATATAATGAATTTTATAATTAATTTGTAATTATTATGTTAAGTAATTTAATTTATATAAATTAATATATAATTAAGCAAAACCAATGTTGAAGCTATTTCGAATTCCAACCAAGAAATATAATATATATATTTTATATATTATATATATATTATATATATATATATATATGATATATATTATATATATTATATGTCTGACCTAGTAGCCAGAACGCACTTCTCAGCTCCTACTATGCAAGGCCCGATTTGCTAATAAGCCAAGGTTTTCATGGAATTAATTGTTTTTTCAACTACCTAACCTACCAACCTAACCTAACAACTTTTTTCGGCGGATACCCTAACCAACCTAACCTATAACAGAATGGTTAGGTTTATGTTAGAGTAGGGTTTTAAGCGTTCGTCATATAACCTACTTATTCAACCCCATAGAAAAAAATTTGACCACCTACATAATGAATAAGGGTAGACTTTAACATTTCATAAGAAAAAATTAGAGAAAAAATCTAATTCACGATAAACTGGCTTATG
>WNGS01111291.1:15182-56280 GCA_020271785.1 Procambarus virginalis | reverse complement strand
GTTTGATGGTGTGTTCTCGAGGGTTCGGGAAGGTTTTTGCTACTTCCCGCATTATTGGAACGTCTGTCGGCTCCTCGTCCTTGTCGCCGTTTTGGGCTTCTTGTGGCCCGGTTTGGGCTACCTGTGGCCCGGTTTGGGCTACTTGTGGGCCGGTTGGGCTACTTGTAGCCATGTTAGGCTACTTGTAGCCATGTTGGGCTACTTGTAGCCCTGTTGGGCTACTTGTAGCCCTGTTGGGCTACTTGTAGCTCTGTGGGCTACTTGTAGCCCTGTTGGGCTACTTGTAGCCCTGTTGGGCTACTTGTAGCCCTGTTGGGCTACTTGTAGCCCTGTTGGGCTACTTGTAGCCCTGTTGGGCTACTTGTAGGCTGTTGGGCTACTTGTAGGCCTGTTGGGCTACTTGTAGCCCTGTTGGGCTACTTGTAGCCTGTTGGGCTACTTGTAGCCTTGTTGGGCTGCTTGTGGCCGGTTGGGTACTTTTTGGGCTCTGTCTTCGCTCGTTGGCCGGTTTTATTGTTCCTGCTTCCTCTTTTGGCTACTTTTCTAGTGCAGTAGTCCTGGTTGGCGCCTTCCCGCAGAGAGGGTTGTGCGGTTCGGCCAGCGTGTCATGCGCATGCGCCGTGGATTTGTTTTGGTCTGGGCGGTGTTTCAGTGCTGGTGTTTTGCGCCCTTTTTGCTCAAGTGCTTCGCCTCTCGCTCTTCTCCCTTGCTGCGGTATGTGCACCTTCGCTCCGGGGGCGTCCTGGTTTCCAGTTGTGGGGAGGACGCCGAGGTTTTCCCTGTCATGGGTGTGGGCCGCCTCCTTCGCCTCTACCCTGCTCTCCTGCGGGTCCGGCCAGGTCCGGCTCTGGCGTCTTCACCTGCGGTGCTCCCTGGTTCTTCTGGGCACGGTTGAGTCGTGTCACATTCGTGCCACCGTTCACCAGGTGAGTTTCTGCGGTCTGGCGTCTTTTGGCTGGGCACTGGATGCGGTGTTATTTATATACCTGTCTTTATTTAGGTATAATTTTGTACGACTGAGACCATTCGCACACCAGTGACTGTCCCTTTTTCAACCCTTCCTGTCCCACTCATGTGCATGTCCAACCCATGCTAGAGTCATTCAGGGGACCCACTTTTTTCGTGTTACGAGGTGTGGGGGTTGTGGTGTTGGTTCTGTACTCACCTGGTAAGGCTTCTGACTGTGCTTGCAGGGTTTGAGCTCTGGCTCTTGGGTCCCGCCTATCTGGTTTACCTTGCGGGATAGTACCAGTGGAGTGCAGTGGTGCTATAGGCACAATCGGGGAACACTGTATAACCTTCAGAGGTCTGAAGTTGTTACACGACCTACTTGCGAGCATACGCCTTATTGCTGGTACGTCCGTGGACTTCCGGGGCACACTAGCCTGTTTTCGAATAGAAGTTCCGGCCCATCCTGGTTGTGGGGGGGTATGTCGATGCGGGCCGCTCCAAGCAGCTGCCTGGTGGGCCACCCTCTGGCCGGTCTCGCCTGGCCTCGGGCCGGGTTGGGTATAAATGAGCTCCCAGTTCCCTGTCCAGCAGGTATCGAGCGGGGTTTCTCCGCCGTCAGTTGCCTGGTGTGCAGATTTTCTGAGCCTGCTAGTTCTGTGTGTCTCCGTTGGCCCTGTCTGGGGTCTGCCTGCTCCGTTCTCTGCCTTTGCAGAAGCGAGTTGCTATTTACATGTTGCGGTGGTGCCTGTTGTTGCTACTGCACATGTGCATTGGTACCGTGTCCTGTTCCTGTGTCCGGTTGTGTGTGGCACTTTGCTGCTGTTTTGTGCCTAGGGTTGCGTATGGGGGTTTGCTTGTTGTTTTTTGTGGTCTTCGGGTAATGGTTTGGCCCTCTCATGTGCGTGGGGGTTTTTCTGTCCCTGTCTGATTGTCCACCCCTGGTTGTTTTCCTGTTTTTTTTTGTGCTTCTAATCTTATCCTGCCTCTCCCCAGTGTTTTCTGGCATCTCCTTTGGTCGGTTTTGCCTGCACTTGCTGCTATGTTGGGGGGGGGAGGGGCGTGGTCGGTTTCCACCACTTCATTTCCTTGTGCGTTCCCTTGTTTCCTCCTCTGCCGCAGGGTGCTCTGCGTGTGTCTTTGGCTCCTGGGCGTTTTTCAGCCTGTGTCCTGTGGTGTGCTTCTTTGTCTCGTTCTGTTGCAGTTGCTCGTACCCCTTGGTTCGGGTACTGTTTCTGGCGGCAACCCTTTCGCCTTCTTTGGTTTCCTAGCTGCCCTGCCGGTTGGTTTTCGGGGTCTTGCGATCTCTCGCGTCGGACCTGTCGTTCTGAACTCCTGGCGGGCTTGCTTGCTTTGGGGAGTTTTTTCTGTTTGGCAGACGTTCATCTCCTTGTGCCGCCTGGGTTTCGGTGGTCCTGCCCGAGATCTTCCCGCGGCTCCGCCTTTTCCTGGGCTCGGAGGGGCCTTGTCGGGGCTGCTTATGTTCTGCCTCACGGTCTTGCCTCCGGTTGGTGGTCGGGTGTCTTCGTGGTAGGTGTCCCACCTGCGTACTTCTCTTGGCGGCAGTATGGGGTATTTTGGCGGTCCTTCCTTTTCCTGTCCCTTCTTAGGTGGTTACTCTTGTTAGTGTCGGCTTGGTTTCTGGTGGGGGTTGGGGGCCGTCGTCTTGCCACATACTGTCGTCTCTTTTCGTGCGGCGCTGGCGGAGCCGCTTCGGCTTGCTTTCGGTCTTAGTGTTGCTTCTGCACCGTTAGTAACCTGTCTCGTGCGTCGTTTCACCTCCGGCCTGTTTCGTGCGCCGCTTGCACCATCCTGGTCTCTGGTCAGCGTGCTCTGTCTTCTCCTCGGTTGGTGGTGCCCCTTCGGTTCCGGTTTATTTTCGTCAGCTCTTTTTCCTTTTGGCATTTGCCTCTGGGGGTCGGGTCGCTGAGTTTTCGTGCTCCTTCGGTTTTAGTGTTTTGGTTGTTCGGTGGCAGCAGTCTCCGTCTTTTCTGGCGCGGGGTGGGGCTGCTGCGTTCTGGAGGGATCCATGGTTTGTTGGTGCTTCGTTGGTTGGGCCGGGGGTGTGTCGTGTGTTGTGTTCAGTGGCAGCCCTCCGCTGTTGTTTGCGTGCCACGGCGTCTGTGTCCGGAGCGTGTTTTGCGTTGATCCGGTTCTGTTCCTCCCGGTTCGCGGGTGATGGTGTCCCGGGTTGTCAGCCGTGTTCTTGCGGCTAAGCTGCCTGTGTTCTTCCCTCATGCCCGTGGCATTCGTGGCTTCGCTGCTCTCGCTGCCGTCTGGGCGACGTGTCCTTGCGGTCTTTCGGGCATGGATCTTTGGTGTTCGTACGGGGGCTTTGCTGCTCGTTATTCTCGTGTTGTTCCCGGGATTTTTCAGGGCTGTGGCGCCTTGGGTTGGCGTTTGCTGCCGGTTGTCTCGCTTCCGTGGGGGGTGCGTGGTGTCCGCCTCCCGGTTCTGTCCCTTTGACCTTCCTCTGTGGGTAGTTAGCTCCGGGGAGCCAATGGGGCTCCCCCCAGAAAACCAGCGTTGAATGTAATGAAACGCCATTTTCTGGGTGAGACCCAGAGGCTCCCCAGCAACCCTCCCTCCCTCCGGTCGGCGGTTTTTCGCGTGTTTTGACATCCAGCCTCAGAACTGATGGGTGGGTAGCCGGCGTGGGAGGTCTGGGGCTCCCCCTTCCCCCTCCCGGGGAGGGGGGAGCTGCGCAGACAGCGGCGCGGTGATGTGTGACGTCATACTAGTTTGTTTTCTGTTGAGGAGTTCTATCCACTAGTTCGGCTTTAGGTAGCAATTTTCACCAGAATAGGGGGTTTGTTTTGAAATGCTTACCTTTCTGGATGTTTGACCCGGTCGATGGCAGACAGAATGCTTCCAACCACACAAGGGTTTCTATAGGCCATTGCTCCCCTTGCCTCTCTGAGGGGGCCAGGTTCTGGCCGTGGTCCTCGGTAGGCCCTAGAACTCCATACACATGACTGATGCCAAAGTCTGACATTAGCATATCAGCCTGGTAAAGCTCCGGGGAGCCTCCGGGTCTCACCCAGAAAATGGCGTTTCATTACATTCAACCCTGGTTTTTTGTCCAGTATGTGCCCTTTGATTTGCTGCTTGTTTTAATGTAACTTCTGTATTTTTTTAGATCTGATGATGAATACGAGAAGTATTGACAACGTTATGAATTTTACCTAAAATTAAAGAAAAATGTTAACAAGATGTTTGTTATGTCAATGGTTACCTTATTTATTTTGAAATTAAGATTCCCAAAGGGAAAATCTATTACAGCTTTTATATTATATACTATTATATACAGTCATTTATGTAAATACATGTACATATCAATAATTATTCTGGGGGAAGCCCCTTCGGCTCCCTGGAACTACCCGGGCTGATATGAATATATTAGACCCTGGCATCAGTCAAGCGAATGGTGTTCTAGGCCAACCAGGGACCACGAGCCAGAACCTGGCACCCTGAGAGAGGCACGAGAAGCAATGACCTATAGAAACCCCCGTGTGGATGGAAGCATTCCATGTCTGCCATTGACTGGATCAGGCACCCAGAAAGGTAGACGCCCCAAAACAAACCTATCTGGTTAAAAAATTGCTACCGAAAGCAGAAGTATTGGTCAGAACTCCCCAAATAAAAAATGAGAAAACGAGCATGACGTCACAACCGTCACTATGCTGTCGTCTGCACAGCTCCCTCTCCCAAGGGGGAGCCCCAGACCTCCCTGTGCCAGCTATCCAAACCCCCTCGTTCTGTGGCTGATGTGAGAACTGGCGGTCATGTGACTCTGGCTCCAGACTTGTTTCAGTGCTGTACCTTGTGGTGGTGTCCTGCCTGTTGGTGGTGTGCGAGCCAAGAGTATTTTCACCAGTACTCGGGCTGCATGTGTCTAGGGGTTCTCTTTCCTAGGTGCCCTGTAAGTTCTGCCCTTGTGGCTTGCGGTTGTTTTCCACAAATTGCTTGGGTTCTACCTCTGCCGTAGTCTGTTGCTGCTCGGTGATTGTTCGCCCTGGAGTCAGCTGGGGTGTTTCATGCACCCCTGTTTGCCTTTGGGTAGGAGGTAACTTCTTCAGTGGTAGGGGCACAGGGTATTGTGCAGCTCATTTTCACCATATAACAGCGGCCAACTCTGTTCCGACTGTGACGTTGTACTCGTGCAATCATTTATGGGTTAACCCACCTTGTAGTGGTGGGTTTTCTTCTTTTCTTTTTTGTTTTCTGCATGGTGGAGATGGACCCTTATCTAATTATATTTTTGGTGGTCCTCTGCTAGGTTCCCATGTGAGTACACATCACAGGGGCTCGCCAATTATTAGTTTGATTGATAGTTTGTGGTGCCAGTTAGCAGTACTGGGCTTCCCTTAGCAGAGCATCTAAGGGCCCTGGAAAACCCCACTGGGGCTCAGTGGTCAGATGGATGCATCCCCTGGGTCCCATCTCACTTCGTGCGAGTTTGTAAAGGTTGCTCCGTTCCCTTGTCTCAGGGTGATGATCATAGGAGTTTGTCGCTGGACTGGCTGTTCAGAGGCGCGATGACGTGTGATGTCATGATCGTTTGCGCGTTTCGTTTAGGGGAGTTCTATCTACTTGTTCGACTTTTGGTAGCAATATTTTCACCAGAATAGGGGTTTGTTTTGGGATGCTTACCTTTCTGGGTGCCTGACCCAGTCGATGGCAGACATAGAATGCTTCCAACCACACGGGGGTTTCTATAGGCCATTGCTCCCCTTGCCTCTTCTGAGGGGGCCAGGTTCTGGCTCGTCATCCCCAGTAGGCCCATAGAACTCCATACACATGACTGATGCCAAAGTCTGACATTAGCATATCAGCCTAGTAAGCTCTGGGGAGCCTCCGGGTCTCTCCCAGAAAATGGCGTTTCATTACATTCAACACTGGTCTTTTGTTGGCATCTGGGGGACAGGTTGGGGAACTTCATGCTCTTCTCCGGCACAGAGGCTTCTGCTCTTTTGGTCCTGGGGGTAGGTTTGTTCGTTTGCAGCCGTCTCCTTCTTTGGTGAAGAATAACACTGCTCCTTTCCGGAGGGGTCCTTGGGTTGTTGGTTCAGCTGGGGGTGCATCATGTGTTGTGTCCGATTGCGGTTCTTCGCCATTACCTGTGGTGGGTATGTGGGGTTGCGGGCCGCTCCAAGCAACTGTCTAGTGGACCAAGCTCTCACAAGTCAAGCCTGGCCTTGGGCCGGGCTTGGGGAGTAGAAGAACTCCCAGAACCCCATCAAGCAGGTAACTGCACGCCATGGCCTCAGTGGCCAGGGATGAGCTTTGGGTTGACCCGGTTTTCCTTCTTCCCTGTTGCAGGGTTCGGGTCTCCCAGGTTGTCCTCAGGGTTATTTGGTCCAGCCAGCCTGAGGTCTATCCTCGTGCCCATGACGTTCGTAAGTTTGCTGCGTTAGCTGCAGTCTTTGGTAACATGTCTTTTGTCTGTCATTCGAGCACGGGGTTTTTGGAGGTCGAACGGGGTCCAGGCCGCTCGCTACCTGGTCAGTGTTCCTATCCCTTGTCAGGCATGTGTCGAATTGGGTCAGCGGTTGCAGCCAGTTCTCTTGACATCGAGTTGAGGAGCAAGTGGCGCCCGCTTCCCAGGTAAGTCCCCTCTTGTGTTATCTTTGGGTAAGTAGCTCCGGGGAGCTGGAGGGGGCTTCCCCAGAAAACCAGCATTAAATGTAATGAAATGTTATTTGCTGGGTGAGACCCGGAAGCTCCCGGCAACCCTCCCTCCCTCCGGCCGGTGTTTTTTTCGCATGGTTTGACATCCAGCCTCAGAACTGAAGGGTGGATAGCTGGCATGGGGATCTGGGGCTCCCCCTTCCCTCCTAGGGAGGGGGAAACTAAGCAGACTGGCACGGTGACAGTTGTGAGTCATGCTCATTTTTCGTTTGGAGAGTTCTGTCCAATAGTTCGGCTTTCGTAGCAATTTATTTAACCAGATAGGGTTTGTTTTGGGGCACCTACCTTTCTGGGTGCCTGACCCGGTCGATGCCAGACATAGAATGCTTCCAACCACATGGGGGTTTCATTGCTCCTCGTGCCTCTCTTAGGGGGCCAGGATCTGGCTCGTGGTCCCCTTTAGGCCTAAGAACTCCATTCGCTTGACTGATGCCAGGGTCTAATACATTCATATCAACCCGAATAGCTCCAGGGAGCCTCCGGGTCTCACCCAGAAAATGGCGTTTCATTAAATTCAATGCTGGTTTTTACTATATTTGTAACAAAGCCAGCTGTAGATCAAATGAACAAGTTTATATATTTAGCACCTAGAGATAAAAAATTCATTTGGTGCTTATTACCTCCCAAGATTGTGATGGTTAATACTGTATACATATACTATTGTGTGACAGACACATTCAGTTTAGAGAGTTTCATCACTGGCATGGTTAAATCCACTACCCAAGGTATTTTTTGTATTACTTTCATTCCAGAAAATATTCTTTAGTCTTTTGGTTAGCTAATTTTTTAACAAGTTGTTCTGCTGCTCACGAGCCCTTCCATTGACTCCATACTGTCATTTTATGTCAGGTGGTTTTCCATGTTTTCAGGATGTGTAGGATTGGGCAGGGCATGCCTTGTAGTGGTGCTGCTATCTCATGTTAGGAAAGGGTAGCAGTTTGCTGTTTGGATTGGTTGGTAGACTAATGTTGACCTTCCCATTTGCAGATATATGACATTGACATTGTTGTGAGGATGAACTTCTCTACATCTGTGAACAGACCTTTACAAATTCTGTATGGTGTCTTGCCAGATAGATCTTAGGCCTCATAGCATTGCTATCCTAATATTTTCTTGTCTGTGCCATAAGCCTTTCATGTGCATCAGATAATTTGCACCTTTAGGAGTGGCAGAATAATTTGCCAAAGAATGTTTGTTATTAAATGATCCTTGATGTTTTTCAGAAATTCTGTGTCGTGGTTGAAGAAAAATGGTTCATATTGTATTTGATGATGAAAAACAAGATGCTGCATCAACTGAAAAACAAAAGCTCACAGGACATGTTAACACGAAGAGAAAAACAAAATTTTCAAGGAAATGGTCACAGCCTAAAAGATGTCCAAAGAAGACCAAAACAGGAGAGCAAAAAAAGAGGACATATTCATTTGAGTATAATGAAAATGAGCTGATGACTCGATATGATGGCTTCTGGATCATGCGGAAAGCAGTGGAAAAATTAAACCAGATGAAGGCACAATTAGAGGAGCAGCAGCTGGAACCTAAAGTGGTAAGTTGGTGAGCTTATTAACTTCTGTGCTTTAATTACTGTACCTACTTGTAGTTTATATCGATATGGTTATCCGTTTGGTGAGTTGTGAAAGGCGTAGCTTCCCAGTCATTCACCATAAGGCACAACGTGTATGTACAGTTGAATATTAAACTTAATGTGCACAGATAATACAGTCCTTTTAGCAGGGAATGAAAGTTACACTGTACTGTTTTCTTGACATGTGAGAGAAAATGTCTGAAAGTACTGTACTGTATATGGAGCTATAAGTAAGCTAATGGCAGTAGAGAGAAAGAAATTGAGTGAAATCAGGGTGAATGTGAAAATTGCTGAAATCTGTTCATTTTAAACACCTACAATGTGAGATTCACAAAACATTAATTTCTGCAAGTTAAAGCCAAGTTAACCAAAGAAGAAAAATGATTTATGCAATTAAGCATTGGTTAGTAAAATTATGATTGGGGAGTGCCCCAATCTGTAAGAATGAATATGAAATGCTGGTGTAGTGTTTGCATGAAAAATTAAGAATTAAAGCAGCAGAGATTGACAAGCTGAGGAGCTGCTAAATGAAAATTAAATCATATTGTCATCTGCAGTCTTACAGGATGAGAGTGATTCTTCTGGCTCCTTGATGACTGACCCAGCCTCAGTTTCTGGCGCTGCTTGCACAGTGTCCGAACCCAGGCTTTTTCCATGGCTGCACCACTTTCCATCGGTTGAGCGAGTGACGCACTTGCTGATTCTGCTTTCTCTTCTGTTCAATGCACCTGGAATTTTGATGCATATTTATTATCATTTGTATGGTGAACAGGTGGCTAGTTTAACCACCGCACTGCTCAGAGCGCCTTAAGGCCCCTGATTGGGAGTGTACTGAGGTATAAGGTGCTTTTAGACATGACAGACCTTAAATGTAGGTATGCATGACATACCTTAAATGTATACATTGGGGTATGCAAGACATCTGCCTCGTATGGGCCAATAGCAGCTGCCTCGTATGGGGCAATAGCAGCTGCCTCATATGGGCCAATAGCAGCTGCCTCGTATGGGCCAATAGCAACTGCCTTGTATGGGCCAATAGCAGCTGCCTCATATGGGCCAATAACAGCTGCCTCGTATGGGCCAATAGCAGCTGCCTCGTATGGGCCAATAGCAGCTGCCTTGTATGGGCCAATAGCAGCTGCCTTGTATGGGCCAATAGCAGCTGCCTCGTATGGGCCAATAGCAGCTGCCTTGTATGGGCCAATAGTAGGTGCCTCGTATGGGCCAATAGCAGCTGCCTCGTATGGGCCAATAGCAGCTGCCTCGTATGGGCCAATAGCAGCTGCCTCGTATGGGCCAATAGCAGCTGCCTCGTATGGGCCAATAGCAGCTGCCTCGTATGGGCCAATAGCAGCTGCCTTGTATGGACCAGACAGAACACGAAACAATGGGTATAAATTGGATAAGTTTAGATTTAAGAAAGACTTGGGTAAATACTGGTTCAGTAACAGGGTTGTTGATTTGTGGAACCAATTGCCACATAACGTGGTGGAGGTGGGGTCCCTTGATTGTTTCAAGCGTGGGTTGGGCATGAGTGGGATTGGGTGGTTATAAATAGGAGCTGCCTCTTATGGGCCAATAGGCCTTCTGCAGTTACCTTTGTTCTTATGTTCTTAGCTCCTATCAACATACTCCTGTTGCTGTTATGAAAAATCACACAGCAGACAGCAGACGATGCTACAATTACAACGTAACCTCCCTCACCAAAATAGCTCCTCTCAACATTCTCCTGTTGCTGTTCTTACACTATATACACACACTGTATATACCCATGTACATATGTGTTGCCCATAGCGAACCACTAAGCTAGTATGGTGAGCAAAACAAGAGTGGCAGCCACACACACACAATGAGGCTACCTCAATTCTCGCCCTCCCTCTCTCACCAAACTTTCCTCCTTCCACAATACTATGCACAATGCTAATTATAACCACAATCCTGCTATTATCACAATCCTGGTCACTAATTCCTGTAAATGAATAATTGACCACACGTTATTTTGAAAAGGAACCTAAGAATTAATTTGAAGATTCCTAGATGGACGAAATAATGCTTTGGTGCTGTGGCTAGCGCTGTGAACATCGTGAACAGCATTGAATCACTGATATTTGAACATTATACCCAGTCATTATCACACTCAGGCTCTTCTATAATACTATCATAGCTAAATAATACAAGTTATATATATATTTTGACATTATTAGGCGATGCTGTGGTCACACGCTGAACAGCAGTGCTGTGCGCTCATGCTGCGAGTGCCAGCCTTGGTTGCTCACTCACTACTGAGGCTCCCACACCCGGGAATGTGGACCACGATTTTTTTTTAAAGATGGCGTCTGTTTACAAGAGCCCTGAGGAAGCTGATGTGAATCCCATGTAGCCGCGGGAGTTTTGAATGGAACGTGAAAAATACAAATACCCGGAGGTGCGTTGCGCAAACCAGACGTGAGCCTGCAGGCGCGTTGCACAGTTTAACCCTTAAATGGCGCATGGCTATATACTGATTGACACCCACAGGCGCAAAAAAAAAAAAAAAAAAAAAAATTATTTTTTCTTCCTAACCTGTTAAGTCGTGTTCCCTGATCACGGGAAAAAAAAAATCAATTGTACTTACCGGCGATGTAATTGAGCCGAGAATATGGATGATGACGTCACAGTTTGCATGTTCGCTCATGCACTGTGCGTCCCGGAGGCGTCGCGCGCGGTCTTCAAGTAGCCACAGTTGCCACGAATTTATTTTCGCGTCATTATTTACAGTGTTTACGCGTGTATTTTTTGCAATATTAGTCACTAATTATGTTGCACATAACGTCACTTGACAGTTATTGTCAATATATGTTGCACACATCGAGTATACACATGCGCACACAAACGTTTTCCATTATGGCATTATATTATGTACAGTAATCACAATGTTCATTATTTTATATGTACACACTAGCACGCACTATGTACAGGTTTTTGCACTATTATTGCACATTTAGAAGTCTTGGAGTGTGTGGTAGTCGTTGAAGCAGTCGACAGCACACAATGCAACTCCACACCCTTCACACCATGTTTGCACCATTTTACGTTTTTGCTCTCTTCGTTTTGTTGTTTTACATACTACGCATGCACGTTGGCCTATTGCACGCTTTCCACCTGCTGGCAAATATTTTAGTCTGTGCTGCTGAAAGGCATCTACGTGAGCGAGCCTGGGTGTTGCATCATGCTGCAACACTGGGTTCATGATTGGTCTTCGTATGGCAGGGACTCCTTGACCAAACTTTGCTAATAATTGTGTTGCAAGTGTAAAAGCAAATGAACGGAAAATAGGTTTACGTCCAGTTTTCACCAGGTACAAATTATAGCAGTTCAACATGCTCATGTCAACAAGATGGAAAAACACTTTTTTCGTCCACCTCAATGTTTTCCGCACACACTCGATAGTGCCAATCATCATGTCAGCCTTATCAATCAAACGCATGTTGATATTGTAGTCAAGAACACAATCTGGCTTATATACTGGTTCTCTCGTTACACGGTGCACCTTGCCACTGTTCAACATTCTACCATCATGAACGGTTGTCAGCAGGTTCACTTCTCTCTTGTCTTTCCACCGTACTGAGAGAATTTCATCACATTTCCGTACCTGGCACTCACCAACTGCAAGTCCACCTTCAAACACTGGCATTTCCCTTCTTTGTGGCTTTACTGTGCCAACCAATCCGGTTCTATTTTCAATCAAGAACTTAGCTAGCAATGGACTTGTATAGTAATTATCTGTGTATAGGATGTGGCCCTTGTTCATCCATGGTGCCATCAGTGACTTCACCACACTACCAGAGAATCCATGTTCGTCGTTACCGGGAATGTCTACATCGCTAGCTGAATACAGAATCATGTGTAACACGTATCCTGTTTCACAGTCACACAGTACAAAGAATTTCAAGCCAAATCTGTTTCGTTTTGAGGGAATATACTGTTTGAATGAAACACGTCCTTTGAATAGTATAAGGGATTCGTCAATCACCAGCTTCTGTGCTGGTACGTAATAATCTCTGAATTTTCCAATCACCTCATTCATATAGTGCCTCACTCGCCAAAGTCTATCCTCCTCAGTCCGGTCCTCATTAGTTGCAAAATGCACACACCTGAGGAGTATCTGAAATCTGTCTCTGGACATATATTTCCCGAAGAAAGGTGTTGGAATAGTCAGATCTTTGCTCCAGTAATCTGTGAGAGCGTGTTTGACACAGTGTTTCATCAACATACATATTGCAAGAAACACATACATTTCACCTATATTGGTGTTTTTCCAACGTTGCAAGCGTGAAAATTCTGTTATCTCTTTTCTAATGAGATGAGCCGCATGAAGGTTCGTTTGGTGTACAATATATTCCATGAGTGGCTCATCATAGAATGCGGTAAAATAATCACATTCACTCATATCATCACCATTATCAGGGAAAAGATCTGTAATCCCAACGTCTTTATCGTCAAATGCAGGAATTTGGGGAATAAAACCGTCACCATCACTCCACACTAGTACACCTGGTGTCCTGCGAGACGCAGGGGATGCAAAAGGGGACGCAGCAGAGGCACTACGGCGAGGACCAGGAGCTAAAGCCCGTCTACGTACAGTACGGCTGCTACCTGCACGTGAGGTAGAGGCACGTGCACGTAAGGTAGAGGCACGTGCACGTGAGGTAGAGGCACGTGAACATGAGGCTCTTGGTGCCACATGTTGTTCCATGCGGTGGCGCTTGGCTGGCCGAGATGCTGCTGACGCGACAAATTATCGCCCAGTAACACCACTGGTACTGGCACCAGGCTCGGTAACATTATGTTCTGATTCCACTTCACTAAAACCAGAAAAAGAGTCACCTTCCTCTGACTCGTCACCAAACATATCCTCAGACTCTAAATAATCACAGGAACTGTGTGGCCGAGGGAAAATTGGGGTGGATGCTGGCCGAGGCGGCAAGGGTGAGCGTATAGGCCTCGCCATGGGAGGCCGCTGTATCTCATATTCACTGTCCGTGCTATCATCATCGGTCAATTGCGTGTAGTCTTTATCAATATCAGAGTCATCAAAGTCACTTTCCTCACCATCGGAAAATAATTCACTGGTTACTTGCTCTTGGGTGAGTGATTGCCTGGGGCGTGCCCGGGAAGCGTTCGGCCGTGCGCTCGACATGGTGGCTGCTGGGTAACTGAGGCCTCCCACGCGATGGTAGCGTGAGCTGGATTTTTTTTTCAAAATGGCGGCTGTTTACTATAGCCCCTGGGCAGCGTATGGGGACTCCATCTACCCCGCGGGCCTTTCAAATCGTGCTCGGTATGCCCGCGCATCATATGATGCGAGGCGCAATTTACTGCAAGTCGGGCAACGCATCATATGATGCGATGCGCAATTGAAGGGTTAAGGGTTAACCTACTTAAGGTTATGTCCCATACTTCTTGGGGAGCGGATAGGCGCACGCTCCTCTATTTGCACTCCTCTCGCGTCCTGTCTAAACTCGATTATGGTTACCCTGCATACTCTTCTGCTTCTCCTTCTACTCTTCGCCGTCTTGATGCTTTGCACCATATTGGGTTGCGTCTCAGCTCTGGTGCCTTTCGTTCGACTTCCGCCCTCAGTTTGTATGTTGACACTGGCTTCCTCTCTCTCCAGGACCGCCATGATTGCTACTGTCTTCAGTACAGTAGCAGTAGAATCTTGCGTGGTCCTTACATCATCCTTTCTCTTGCCTCTGTCGTGCTTTAACTTTTACCTCTCCTGTGGTTCCTATTCCTCTTCATTGCCTGACTCTTTCTGTCCGGTTATCTTGCGTACAGGATTCTCTTTCTGTCCGTATTTCTAATGTCTCTCCTCGTATTGTTCCTTCCTTGCCTCCGTGGAGAGTCCCCCTTCCAAAGTTTTGTACATCCTTGACCCACATCACCAAAGCTTTTACCCCTCCTACGGTTCTGAAACGCCTTTTTCTTAAGCACTTTTCTTCGCACTCCCCCTCTATTTTCATGTTCACCGATGGGTTGAAGTCTGCGGACGGTGTGGGCTACCCTGTGGTTTTTCCTGACCTCACTTATATGTGTCGCCTCCCTTTGGAGGCTAGCGTCTTCACAGCAGAACTTTATGCTATTCTCTATGCTCTCTGTCACTTGCTTTCTCATTGTCATTCCTCCTTTGTGGTTGTAGTTGACTCTCGTAGTGCCCTCATGGTTCTAGGGTCCTTTAATCCTGTCCATCCGGTGGTCATCGGGATTCAACATTAGCTGTTTCTTATTTCTAGTAAATTTAAATCAGTAGAGTTTTGCCGAGTTCCCAGCCATATTAGTGTTTCTTTAAATGAGCGTGCGGATGCTGCTGCATAGGAAGCTATCCGTTCTTGTCCCATCTCCCGTAAAGGTATTCCTTATTCCAACTTTTATCCTGTTATTCAGTCCTCCATCCTTGCCCGTTGGCAGGGTTGTTGGTCCTCTGTAGTTGATAACAAGCTGCGTACTCTCAAGCGTTATGTGTCCCCGTGGCCTTCCTCCTACCACCGTAACCGGCGGTGGGAAACTGCTTTAGCACGGTTGCGGATTGGCCATACTCGCTTAACTCACGGTCACTTAATGGAGCGCCGCCCTGCTCCTTATTGTCCAAATTGCGTTGTCCCTCTTACAGTTGTGCAAATCCTTGTTGAATGTCCTGACTTACAGGGCGAGAGTGTGTCTTGCTTTCTGACTGTCCCTCGCGGTCACTTGTCCCTCGATAGAATTCTTGGTGAATTGGATACTTTTGATATCATTTGCCTTATGGGTTTCTGTTCTCGTATTGGCATTCTTGGTGGTACTTAGCGCCCTCTGATTATTTCGCACTTTGATGGTGCTATATAGCCTTCCCGGTTTGTTGCCTCCTTTTGATAATTACCTAACCTTGCAGTTCCTCCTCCTCCCTGGTCAGTTTTAGATTTATAGTTGTTGGTAGTTTCCAAGACAAGGGGCTTGTTTTGGAAAACTAGCATAGATTGTAACAAAATGAAAATTCCTGGGCGAGCCATAGTGTGACTCCCTGATTTCATAGTGTGATTCCATCGTGTGATTTCATAGATTTCCATAGTGTGACTCCCTGATGATGACCTCCCAGGTCATCAATTGGGGTTTTCTTATGTACATCTGCTCCAGAACTGATTGCTCCAGTTAGTGGACATTGTGAGCTTCCCCCTCACCCTTCCCCCTCCCCCACCACCTAAACCAATCCTTCTCAAATTAGTGGGAGGGATGGGGCAAAAGAGTACGTGTGTTTGTTTCAAGAGGCTGGATCATTTGTTTACATTGTTGGGGGAGTTCATTTGGCAGATTGGGAGGCTTCAGTCTCTTTTTGAACCCAGTAATGATCTGTATTGGTCTGCTGACTTTCTAGATGCCTCTCTCTGTGAGGTGGCATAGTGTCACCTGATCCCTACACCTCTGTGAAGGGGGGGGGGTGTTAAAGAATGGTCTCCCAGGATTCTTCCACAGCTGACTTAAATGGCTCATTGCAGTGCACAGTGCACCGATCTTCGTGCAAAAGCCCTGTCTCTGTTAACCCTGGATAGTACTGTCATGTTGGGTGTCCCCAGGATGCCCACATAACCAGGAATACGTTTATAATACGGAGGCCGCCTTATGTCCAGGCAGGAAGTAGATACAGGGAAGTTAAGCATACTTGCCACAAAGGGTCAGAGAGTACACGGGAGGTGCCAGGCGTGAAAGAGGGAGAGTGGATGCCAGCTCAGGCGACAGATCTGACCTCTGGGGTCAGCCTCAACCAGCGCGATGAAGAATAACAACTGTGACGTGGTCGTGACGTGTTCATGATGTCACCTCTGCTACTGATCAGGGAATGATCAATATGATTGGTTCCCGCTCTTTTGCTGCAATGCCATTGGGCAAATTGTAATCCCTTGTGTGTGTTCCACGAGATGCCTTACAGCCGCTGGCAAGAGCATTCACGTGAGGGAGCCCGTGCATAGAGGACTTGTCCTGTTCTGTCTATCATCCAATAGACAGAAGAACACTGTCTATTCCTCACCATCAAGTTAAACTCAGCATCTTTTCGATATACCAACGCCCTCCTGGAATCGCGGTCGTGACTATATTGTTTAGAAGCCTAGTGACAAATCACCAGAGCGAAACAGACTGGTATCAGGTAACCCCTGGTGACAAGTAGAGATCGTTGTGATTGACATAGAGTGAACTAAGGCAGTGCCGCTGCCTAAGTAACCTGTGTGTGACTTTATCACAGTGTGCCGCATGGTACCATATAGTCAGCCGCTGCCACTCTGTCCCGAGCGTGTAGCCCGCCAGCCGCCGCCCTCACTGTACTACGTGACGTCACCACCCTTACCGCCAGTGCCATCTTTTGTGGGAAAGTCTGTCATCAATGGTCTCACGTCATAACGAGGAAACCAGCTGTCAGGCCACCTATGAGTTCTTGCATAAATGTACCTGAGTGAGTGAATAAGAGAGGTAGCCTACCTGTAAGTACAAGATCTTGTCATTGTTTTATTGTATCTGTCTGTGTTGATCTGAGGTATCAACCACAGTTCTCACCTTCTCATACCTGACACAGGTATAGGTGAAGGCACCCGACGGTGTATGCGTGTTTATCTGTGTGGTATCACGACATTACACTCGTCTGTGAATGTGAGCTTCACATACACCACACATTTAGTTATTGTGTGATATTATTATTGTGCATGTTATTGCCTGTCCCATTGACAGTGCCATTGTTGATTTATTGCATATCGTCATTACCCGAGTATCCGGTTGGAACTCTTGTAATCCCTTTGCACACAAGCAGTTAGGTTTGCCGTGTTAATGATTGGCTGTCAACTGTGTCAAGTTAGGTGTTTCTCTACGAGTTGATCCGAATCGATTAGCCAGACGTCAAGAGTCTCACTAATGCAACCATAGCCTTTCTGACGCCAGTCTAAAGTAAATCAAGCACCCTTTGTCTTAGTGGTTAAGTTAGTAAATAAACTACCGTTAAGCTTTATGCGGTGTTTCTGTTGAACCACTTCTGAATACTGCCAATTATTTACTCAAGCCTTCAGCTCCAGGTGTCTCCAACACCGAGTTGCCTGTATTCACTAAACTATAAATGTGATGAGGACCCTAGGAGTCCCTTAAAGTGTTAAATCATTGAGGCGATTCCAACGATCAACATGGACCAGGACCAGGTGAGGCTAGTTTGAGAAGAGATCCTCAAGGACTCTAACTTGACCTTGCTCCCAGGATCTGTACGGTTGCTCTCGTATTTTCTCTGCTGATTCCGACAGTTTCGTGAAGCGTCTGCCACATGTACATTGGCGACGTATGCATTGCAGTCGGGAAAGCAAAATAGAAAACCCCCACAGGGGGGGGGTGACAATTTATGACTTTGGTCCTCAGTTGGCAAAACTGAACTCCACCACTGATGCAATCTAGTAGTTGGGAGGTATCTCAGCAAGATAGTTTCAGGGAACCACCAGGACTCGCCGAGCTATTGTTTCATTCATTTAATGTTGATTTTTTGTTGGTTCTCCTCCTCCAACCACTTGGGTTAGATGGTAGAGTAACAGTCTCACTTCAACCATGTTAGCATTCAATCCCTGTCCATCCAAGGGGTTGGTCACCAATCCTCTCCCCCCCCCCCCCTTCCATTCCATCTCAAATCTTCAGCCAGAAGGAGCACCATTTGTGTCAGGTTGCAGCAGTTCATTACTACGTGCACCAAACCCGCTTTGCTTTGGTGAATTACCTGTTTCCTGATCTGGTTTCTTTGGTTCCCTGTTCCAAGGCTCATTTATCTAAGGTTGTCCATGGTGTCATTCAATCTAGCCATCCTGTGATCTACTCTTAGGCATTTATTGTTCACTAGCTCATAGCTTAGATTGCTTTGTTTGCTAACCTGTTAACAAGTATTGAATGAAACAAGTATTGAATGTAATGAAATGCCTCTTTCTGGTAGACTCATGGCTGGTGCAAGAGCAGCCTGGAGCATCCAAGGTGCCACCAGTTGACAGCCTTGCACACTTGGGCATTCAAGCTAGTTTTGTGTGAATCATCTGCGAAGTCATTTGTCTGTTTTGTGTTTTATTTTATGTGAACCTTGCAGTTGTTTGCATTACTTCACGTTTTGGATGCTTTCTCGGTGGGGGGGGGGGGGGGTGATCTAGACAATCCCCAGCTCCTCGTGCTTCTGTAAGGAGGCCAAGTTCTGGCTGTGGTCTTCGATTGCCTGTTGTAAATCATTAGTGCTTAGTCATATATATTTTACTAAAATTTCTTGTTCAGATACTTTCTAACTGTAAATTGGATGTTTTAAAATTAAGCTACTCAAACATAGGACTATATGTAAAATATATTCTCTTAAACATATCTTATCAGAGTAACTTGGCATTTTCTTTTTCAGATGAAAACTAAACTAATGGCAGCCAAGAGAGCAGCACACAAAGACCTCCGAGTAACACTAATAAAGAGTCAGAATGATAAAAATCAGGAACAAAAACGTGAAGTGAATACAAGTGGGTTAGTATTGAGTGAAAACAGTGCTAAGTGTCTTGACATAAAAAGTCGTAAAAAAAGGAAAGAAATGGTTTCTGAAATTTCTGAGTCCAGTGATTTAACGATGATTAACATAAGTGGTGAGGAAAAGATAGGCAAAGCTAGAAAGAAGCAGAACACAAAGACCTCTAAAAACAATAACCAATGCTTAAACATGAAAAGTCATAAAGGAAGGAAGGAAGCAGTTCCTGACAGTGGTGAGGCAAGTGATCTAGCCACAAATGTAAATAGTGAGGAAATTATAGGTATATCTGGAAGGAAGCTAAAAAGAAAGAGCTCTGAAAATAATAGCCAGTGTCCTAACATAAAAAGATGTAAGAAATGGAAGGACACTACTCTTGAAAATGACAAGGCCAGCCATATATCCATGTTTAATGAAATTGGTCAGGAAAAGATAGATAAAAATGGGAAGAAGCAGAAAAGGAAGTCGGAAACAGAATCTCCAGAAAATGATGGTGATAAAGAAAAGATATCACAGGAAGATGGGATCTCTGAATTTTTAGTAGAACCCAGAAATGCTGTTGAAAATAACCTTCTCAAAATGAAGAGTAAAAAAGAAATGAAGAGAAGGTCTTGTTTAAATGATGGATTTCTGGAAATGGGTGATGTTATGCTGCCTTATGATGACACATCTGCAAAACAAATTAAAGATAAAAAATTACAGCAAAAAACTATGCAGAAAAGGAATATTAAATGTACTTGTGTATCTCAAAGTAACACAGCTGTACTCCTTAAGTTTGAGGAAAATGATTTTATGACCCAATTTGAAGGTTCCTGGTAAAAAGAACAGCTGTATCAGAACTAAACCTTTTGAGGAAGGAACAGTTGCAATGTATCTATTCGGAGAGAAAAAATGAGACCAATGATGCATTAACCAAAGAGGAACAACAGAGTTATCAGCGAAGAATGAAAAGAAAGATCCGAACTGAATATAGAAGGTTGAAAAGAGAACTAATCAATCGGGAAAGAAAGGAAAGCTTTGGTAAGCCCGTTGGTGAAATTGAGGAATGCCAACTTGGAGAGTTTTGTACTAAATGTAATAAAGAAATTTAAAATAAAATGTCTATTAATAGCCAAATTGAACAACTCTTTAGCAGGAATTTCTTTATGGTATGAAACATTAATTTTGTTTTGCAGATAAATATGATATTTTGAGCCTTAATACAGTACTTATAATTGTTTTTACTCTTAACATGTTTCTCATATTGTCACTATTTTCTATGTCTTTGTCCTCACTTTGTTTTCTCTTACAAAATAAATTTTTAACTCTTACACTGTACAGTATTTCTGGCACTTTGTCATGTATATTGTCTTGGAGCTGCCAAATTGTTTTAACACCCTTCAAGTTCAAAGTTTGATGCTAGTATGTGTGTGTGTGTATATATATATATATATATATATATATATATATATATATATATATATATATATATATATATATATATATATATATGTCGTACCTAGTAGCCAGAACGCACTTCTCAGCCTACTATGCAAGATCCGATTTGCCTAATAAGCCAAGTTTTCATGAATTATTATATTTTCTCTAATTTTTTTCTTATGAAATGATAAAGCTACCCATTTCATTATGTATGAGGTAAATTTTTTTATTGGAGTTAAAATTAACATAGTCATATGACCGAACCTAACCAACCCTACCTAACCTAACCTAATCTATCTTTATAGGTTAGGTTAGGTTAGGTAGCCGAAAAAGTTAGGTTAGGTAGTCGAAAAACAATTCATGAAAACTTGGCTTATTAGGCAAATCGGGCCTTGCATAGTAGGCTGAGAAGTGCGTTCTGGCTACTAGGTACGACATACATATATATATATATATATATATATATATATATATAATATATATATATATATATATATATATATATATATATATATATATTGGTGTTGCTCTGCGCCTTGCCGCCCCTATCTCCACCGAGCACCGGTGTATTTGCGGCCAGGCACGGGCAGACCAATACGGCAGCCATGGTCTCATCTGTCGTAAGACACGGGGAAAGATTGCCAGACACGAGGCAGTCAATGACATCATCAAGAGAAGTTTGGCTACAGCTGGGTGTCCAGCACAAAGGGAACCCCAGCTGTGCAGACCTGACAACAGCCAAAAACGCCCAGATGGAGTCACCCTGCAGCCATGGAGGGAAGGTAAACAGGTCGTATGGGATTACACCTGTGCATCTACACTGGCTGATACCTATTTACGTTACAGCTCAGCGGAGGGAGGTGGGGCAGCCACCTTCAGGGAGACCCAGAAAATCCACAAGTACAGAGACCTAGAACGTTGTTACAGGTTCGTGCCGATAGGCTCAGAGACTCTGGGCGCCTGGGTAAATGTGCACTCAAGTTTTTAAAGGAGGTTGGTGAGGAACTCATTGGGAAAACTAGAGACCCACGAGCAGCCAGTTTCCTATTCCAGCGCCTCAGTGTCGCAGTACAGAGGGGAAATGCGTGCTGTATCCTGGGTACGCACCCAACCTCCGAGGAGCTGGACGAGGTCTTCGAACGCTGATTGTTTAATTGTTATATATTTGTGTGTGTGTGTGTGTGTGTGTTCTCTGTAAACTGTAGCATTGCAATAAAATAAAACAAAACATACAAAAAATAATAGGGGTGGTAGGAGAGGAAAAGAATTAAGTATTCAGTGAGAATCCACAAGATCTTCTCTGAATGCTCTTTGTTTTCTTCTTCGAGGATGTGGGTCCCTGCAATTGCACCAGAGGTGGTACCCCTAATTATATATATATATATATATATATATATATATATATATATATATATATATATATATATATATATATATATATATATAGGGGTACCACCTCTGGTGCAATTGCAGGGATATATATATATATATATATATATATATATATATATATATATATATATATATATATATATATATATATATATATATATATGTCGTACCTAGTAGCCAGAACGCACTTCTCAGCCTACTATGCAAGGCCCGATTTGCCTAATAAGCCAAGTTTTCATGAATTAATATATTTTCTCAAATTTTTTTCTTATGAAATGATAAAGCTACCCATTTCATTATGTATGAGGTCAATTTTTTTTTATTGGAGTTAAAATTAACGTAGATTATGACCGAACCTAACCACCCTACCTAACCTAACCTAACCTATCTTTATAGGTTAGATTAGGTTAGGTACCCGAAAAAGTTAGGTTAGGTTAGATAGGTTAGGTAGTCGAAAAAGCATTAATTCATGAAAACTTGGCTTATTAAGCAAATCGGGCCTTGCACAGTAGGCTGAGAAGTGCGTTCTGGCTACTAGGTACGACATTATATATATATATATATATATATATATATATATATATATATATATATATATATATATATATATATATATATATATATATATATATATATATATATATATATATATATATATGCACAACTTGCCTAAACACACAAGTGAAGTTTTACAACTTTAGAACACAGCGTTCTCCCATATTAACAGGGACTTGATGAAAGAATGTGAGTAACCCCTCACTAGCTCTAGTTGCCCTTCGTAGGTGGTGATCTTTGGGGGGTTTAAATACCCCGCTGATAAAACGCTGATGTAATTTACACAGATTACGCAAAAGCTTTTGATAAATGTGACCATGGTGTTATTGCACATAAAATGCGTTCAAAAGGAATTACCGGGAAAATAGGCAGATGGATCTACAATTTCCTGACTAACAGAACCCAATGTGTAATAGTCAACAAAATAAAATCCAGCCCATCAATCGTGAAGAGCTCAGTCCCCCAGGGTACTGTGCTTGCCCCAGTACTTTTTCTCATCCTCATATCCGACATAGACAAGAACACAACCTATAGTACTGTATCATCCTTTGCAGATGACACTAGGATTTTCATGAGAGTTGGCAACATAGAGGACACAGCAAACCTCCAATCAGATGTAGATCAGGTCTTTCTATGGGCTACAGAAAATAATATGGTGTTTAACGAGGATAAGTTCCAGCTCATGCGCTACGGAAAAATTGAAAATATAAAAGCGGAAACCATGTACAAAACTCAGGCAAATCATAACATAGAACTAAAAGGCAATGTAAAGGATCTGGGTGTACTCATGTCAGGGAAACCTCCTTGTGCGTTTGCTTAAATGTGCGCCCCCCCCCACGGCGCGCGCAGCTCTCACAGAGCGCTGCGTAATTGTTTTCGCCTCCCAGAATTCCCCCGCTTAATTTAAATTATGCAGGGGCCATTTCTGATCGGGGAGAAAACAAACCAGGAGTGGGGGGACCTTAATTTATTAACTAATGTTTACAGAGCAATTGCTGTACCACAATATCCAAGTAGGCGTGTAACATGGCTGAGTAGCATGCCAGTACTGCAAAGATGCACTAAAGGAAATAAGTCATAGGACATTAACCGTGTCTAGTGCCAGCTAGCCGAAGCAATGTTGCAGTACTCGCAATCAGCTTAAAGCTATAATTAAAACAATGCCAGAGATAATTGAGTGGCACAGCCAGTACAGTATGTATAAAATATATTCTGTATACACAGAGGGCATAGAATAGTTACTAGTTTCCAGGGGTAACGATATGCTAGTGCCTAGTACATGTAAAGTCTGCAACCCCAAACTTGCACACAAGTGAGCACTTGACATATGGTAAGTAGCGCAACTGCTGTACCACAATATAAGAGAAGGCATGTAACATGTCTGAGTAGAATGCCAGTACTGCAAAGATGCAACTAAGGGAATAAGTCATAGGACTTTAACCGTGCCTAGTGGCAGCTAGCCGAAGCAATGTTGCAGTACTCGCAATCAGCTTAATGCTATAATTAAAAACAATGCCANGGATATACAGTGGTACCTCGGAATGCGAGTGTCCCTGTATGCGAGTTTTCGGAAGACGAGCAGGATTTCCTCAAAAATTATGTCTCGGAAGGCGAGGGTTACCTCGGGACGCGAGTGTTGATACGCGTACAGGCGACCTAGCGCGTGGTCGATCGGCGATCGTCACCCCTCCGCCCCTCAGTTTACCATTGTCTCGCGCCCAGTGACTATCCCACATCAATTCTTCACCTGGATTTTCAGTGTTTTGTTGGATTTTTGATCATTTGACTATACAGTTTGTTATATATATCTCACCATGGGTCTCAAGAAAGCCATTGATAAGGTTCAACCTAAGAAAATAGCTGTGAGTAGAGGCAGTAGAGGATGTCCCTCCTGATTAAGAAAATGTGTGAAGTATGGGAAGAACTGCAAAGTTTTGTTGAAAAAAACTCACCCAGATAAAGCTGTAGCAGGCCGTTGCATTGACCTTTAAATGATAATGTGATCTTACTACAGACAAGTGTTAAAATGTAGGGAAAAACAAGTGTCTTTAGAGAAATTCTTAGTAAGACAAGCAAGTCCTAGTGGTATGCAGGCAAAATGTGCCAGTGTGTGCATACCAGTGAAGTCCTCACTGCCTGATGTGATAATGGAAAGGGACTCCCCTTCCAAACAGTAACTCCTCTCCTCCTCCCCCCTCCTCACCATCTTCCATACGCCTACAGCATTCAAGAGCAAGGTAAGTAATAACTTGAACATAGTTTTGTAGGTTTATTTAGATGAATTAGGTATAAAAGTTTAGTTTGATATGGGGTTTTTGGGGTAGTCAAGAACGGATTAATTCATTTCCCATTATTTCTTATGGGGAAATTAGCTTCAGAATACGAGTTTTTCGGAATAAGAGTTGTCTCCAGGAACGAATTAAACTCTTAAACTGAGGTACCACTGTACAGTATTAGACTTTGGCATCAGTGTGAATGGAGTTCTTAGGCCAACTGGGGACCACGAGCCCAAACCTGGCCCCCTCAAAGAGGCACGAGGAGCAATGGCCTATAGAAATGCACATGTGCTTTGGAGCATTCTATGTCTGCCATCAACTGGGTCAGGCACCCAAAAAGGTAAGCATCCCAAAACAAACTGGTTATTCTGATTGAATATTCTAGTTTGAAACCAGAATTATTTATTTATTTATTAACCAGAATTATTTTTCTCGGGGAGCCCCTTCGGCTCCCTGGAGCTATTCAGGCTGATATGTATATCACTAGACTTTGGCCTTTGTCAGTGTGTATGGAGTTCTAGGCCTACTGGGAACCATGAGCCAGAACCTGGACCCCTCTCAGAGAGGCACAAGGAGCAATGGCCTATAGAAATGCACATGTGATTTGGAGCATTCTATATCTACCATCGACTGGAATAGGCCCAGAAAGGTAAGCGCCTCAAAACAAACCCCTATTCTGGTTAAAACGTTGAAAATAGACAAACGAGTGGACAGAACTCCCCAAATGAAAACGAGCAAACAAGCATGACATCACATGAGCTGCGCCGCCTGTCTGTGCAGCTCCCCCCCTCCCCGGGAGGGGAAAGCGGAGCCCAAGACCCACCGCGCCGGTAATCCAACCACCAGTTCTCAGGCTGATGTGATTGTGGCTCGGTTGTGTGGCTCCAGCTCCAGTTTCTCTTGTTGTGCTGCGCTTTGTGTGCAGTACTGCTTTTACAGTGGTGTGTGAGATGGGAGTAATATTTACATACACTCGGGCTGCATGTGCTAAGGGTTACCTTTCCTGAATGCCCTGTAAGTACCACCCTTGGGTTTGGGGTTATCTTTCACAAGTCGCTTTGGGGTCTACCTTTTGTGGTCTTTCGCCGCTTGGTGATTGGCCATCCAGAGTGTTGGGGGGGTTTTCCTCGTTTATCTTGGGGCAAGTGGTAGTTTCTGGGGGGAGCCCCTTCATCTCCCCGGAGCTTACTAGGCTGATATGCTAATGTCAGACTTTGGCATCATTCATGTGTATGGAGTTCTGTGGACCTACTGGGGACCACGAGCCAGAACCTGGCCCCTCTCAGAGAGGCATGGGAAGCAATGCCCTATAGAAACCCCTGTGTGGTTGGAATCATTCTATGTCTGCCATCAATCGGGTCAGGCACCCAGAAAGGTAAGCATCCCAAAACAAACCCCTATTCTGGTGAAATTATTGCTACCAAAAGCTGAACAAATGGATAGAACTCCCCTAAAAGAAACAAGCAAACAATCATGATGTCACACGTCGCCGCGCCGCTGTCTGCGCAGCTCCCCCCTTCCCAGGAGGGGGAAGAGGGAGCCCCAGACCCCTCATGCCGGCTATCCACCCGTCAGTTCTAAGGCTGATGCTAGAGCCTGAGGTTGTGTGCTCTGAGGTCGTGGTGGTTGTTTCAGCACTGTACCTAGGGTGTGGTGACTGTCTCCTAGGTGGTGCGTGAGCCGGGAGTGATTCTCCAGTACTCAGGCTGCATGCGCCTAGGGTTTCCTTCCCTAGGTGCCCTGTAAGTACTGCCCTTGGGGCTTGGGGTTACCTTCCACAAGTTCCTTGGGTTCTGCCCCTGCTAGGCCGTTTACTGTTTGGTTTTCGGCTGCCCTTTGTGTTCTTGGGTGTTCTGTCTCCCTTGTTGGCCTTGGGGTAGGCAGCAGTTTGCACTGGTAGGGGCATGGGGTACTGCGCAGCTTGTTTTCACCATTCATAGCGGCCGGCTCTGTTCCGCCTGGGTATGCTGTCCTCTTGCGGGGTTTTCTTTTTCTTTTTGTTTGTCTGCCTGGTTCTTTACCCCTGTGTACTGAGTACTCTTCCTTCTTCAGGTGGTTTCCCCCTGCTAGGTCCCCGTTAGTGTACATGTCCCGGGGGTTCAGTTCTTAGAAAGCTGTATGGTAATTGTAGGGGCCGGTTAGGAGTACCCTGCCAGGGATTACCTGGGCGTGAGTACCTGTCGGTATACGCTCAGGACTTGGGAAACCCCGAGGGGACGCGTGGGTCCGATGGATGTGTCCCTGGAGTCCCCCCTTGCTTTGTGCGAGTTCATGGGTTGCTCTGTCCCCTTGTCTCAGGGTGACTCTGTTTTGCCTCCGTCTACTGCCTGTGGGGTCAGTGGCGCACCTTCAGCCCGGAGCCCTGCGAATTTTGTCGCTTGTTTGTGGCTCGATTACCCAGTCTTATGCTGACTATGCGGATGCAGGCAGCATGGGCATTGCAAGTTGAGTTTCAGTGGTGCAACGTGCTAGGTCGTTTGCTCCCCGGGAGCCCCGGAGCTGCCCTGTTTTGGTTGGTGTGACGGGACTTGGGGGGGCTGACATTTGGACCCCGCCTGGTGTTTTCTACTCTGAGCGGGGCTTGCGGTTACGAGGAGTGGGCAAACATGCATACGAGCCGGGAGTGATTCTCCAGTACTCAGGGTGCATGCACCTAGGGATTCCTTCCCTAGGTGCCCTGTAAGTACTGCCCTTGGGGCTTGGGGTTACCTTCCACAAGTTCATTGGGTTCTGCCCCTGCTAGGCCGTGACGGGGGAAGTCAGTGGCTGAGCGGACAGAACACAGAACGCGTGATCCTGTGGTCCCGGGTTCGATCCTGGGCGCCGGCGAGAAACAATGGGCAGAGTTTCTTTCACCCTGATGCCTCTGTTACCTAGCAGTAAATAGATACCAGGGAGTTAGTCAGCTGTCCCGGGCTGCTTCCTGGGGGTGGAGGCCTGGGCAAGGACCGGGCCGCAGGGACACTAAGCCCCAAAATCATCTCAAGATAACCTCAAGATAACCCCCCCTCTCCGTACAAGTTTTGGGTGTCGGCCCCTCCCCGGGATCGGTTCCTTGTCCCTTGGATCCGTCAGGTCCGTCTTGTCGGTGGCTCCGTTTCTCCACCCTTCTGCTTGGGACGGACCATCACAGTTGTGTTCCCCTCTTCTCGGGGATCTCCATGACTTTTGCTCTCGAGTGCGACTTTGCTTTCCGTGCCTTCGTGCTTCACGCTTGCTTCCTTATGTTCTAGAAGGATTGGGAAGGTTTTGATTCTTCCCATATTCTTAGAACGTCTGTCGTCTTCCGGTCCTTTCTGGGGCTTATTGATCCTTTTCCTAGCTTCTTGGTTTTCGGTTCTGTTTCGTTCTTTCGTGTTTGTCTCTTCTCTCCATGCACTGTCCTGTGCTGCAGAGGGTTGCCAGATTGGGCTCCTTGTAGCCCAAATGGGAGTCTGTGCTATGTATCTTTTCGCTCCTTCCTGCTCTTTTCGACTACTGTTGGCGGCTGCCCTGAGTGTTCTCGTATGGGGTTTGGTCGTTAACACTATTTTGTCTGTTTTTCTAGTCACATTCGTGGTTTCTTCTTCAGCTCGCGACTTCTGGCGACCCACATCTGGCATTCCTGCTGCGCATGCACCGAGGTTGTTTGTTCTGATGTAGGCAGTGTGCACGTGTGCTGGGGTTTTGCGTCCCTTTTCTCTCGGGTGCTTCGCCTCTCGCTCTTCTCATTTCTCCAGTCCGTGCCCCGTAGCTCCTGGGGGCGTTCTGGATTGCTGCTATGGGGAGGAAGCTGGGTTTTCCCTGCTAATGGGTATGGGGCTCCTCCTTCGCCTCTACCGTACTCTTCTCCTGCATGTGCGGCTATGCCTTCTTCCACTGGCGGTGCTCCCGGAATCTTCTCGGCTACGCTGTGTTGTGACACTTCGTGCCTACGTTCTGCGGGTGAGTTTATGTGGTTTGGCATCTCTTTGGGTCAGGCGCTGGTTCGTGGTTTTGGGATACGTATACAGGAACATCAGAACACAGGTGACCGCAGCAGGCCTATTGGACCATATGAGGCAGCTCCTGTTTATTCCCATCCAATCCCACTCATATGCATGTCCAGCCTATGGTTGAGTCCAGATAGGGGCCCTTCCTCTACCAGGTTACGAGGTACGGTGGTGGGGTATATGCTATGGAATATGTGTTCTGTCTGGATGTTTTGAGATGACATTTGCTGCAGTTTTCATGCTGTGGATGCATGTTGGGGATGGGTTGTGGATTTTTGTTTGGCCCTGCCGTGCTTCCTGGGGCCTTACTTGTTCATCTGGATTAATGGTTGCACGGGGGGGGGGGGGGGGTCATGGCCCCGTTTTTCATAGTCTTCTCTGGGTCACTCTTTCTTTGCATGTTTTGCAGTGCCTAGCTTCACCCTTCCATATACATTGGATTCTTTATATGGTCCTTACCTAGTTGTGTTTACAGGAGTTGAGCTCTGGCTTTTTGATCCCACTTCTCACCTGTCATTCGCTCAAGTGCAGGTTCCTGGGCCTGCTGGGCTCTATCCTGTCTGCGCTTGAAGCTGTGTGTGGTGTCATCCTCCACCACATCGCTTCCTCATGCGTTCCGCTTGTCTACTATGACACTGCAATACTTCTTTTCCATGTCTCTTTGGCTCGGTTGGGCTCTCATTCCACCAGTGTCCCCTGGTGTGTGTGCCCCTGGGGTTCCGTAGTCAGTCTTTCTCTATCTTATCCCTTCCTTTTGGGAATCTTACATGTGTGGTCATATGTTTGTAACTTGTACGCCTTGATTCGGGTACTGGGCTGGTGGCGTGCCATTGCACCTTTTTTCATTTCGTCTTGTGTTGGGACGTGTCACACATTTGTGTTGGCGTGGCTTGTTAGGACACGACCAGCGGCTCTGCGTTGTTGGTCGTGTCCTTTTCATTCCCGTTTTCCTACTTGCCTTCTTCGTTCCTCATCGTCCTTCTACGCCCTTGTTCCTGGCCGTTGGTGCTGGGGGGTTTTCTTCTGGTCTTTTCTTGTGTTTTTCCGTTTTCCCATTTTATCCTACACATGGTTGTTTGTGTGTGTGTTTCGTTTGTGTCTTTTGGCTTTCCTATTACCAGGTTTGGGTTCCTGATTTCCTAGCTTACCCTGCCTGTTGGCAATGTCACGGTCTCTCGGTTCCCGTTCTCTAGAATCACACGTCGGGACTGTCTTCTTCGATCTACTGGCAGGCTTGCGGGCGTTGGGATGTTTTTCTGTATGGCGGATGTTCCATCTCCTTTTCCGGCTTGGGTTTCCGGCTCTACTGGCTCCGTGGTCGCACCTGAGATCTTCCCACTGCTCTGCCTCTTCCTAGGCTCGATTGGCTCATGGCGGGGCTGGTTCTTTTCTGCCTCGGTTCTCTCACTTTCCGTTGGTGGTTGGGTGGCTTCGTTGATGGTGTCCCACCTGTGCGCTTCTTCTTGGCGGCAGTGTGGGGATTTTGGCGGTCCTTCCTTCCTCCTTCTGTCCCTTCTTTGGTTGCTACATTGTTGGCGTGGTCTTGTCCTTCTCTTGTGGAGGTTTTGGGCCGTTATCTTGCCCCCATACTGTCACCTAGTATCGTGCGGCCCTGGCGGAGCCGCTTCAGCTTGCTTTTGGTATTAATGTAACTTCCGCACCGTTTCGCATGCTGTCTCAAGCATTGTTTTACCTCCGGCCTGCTCTTGCGCCATCAGAGGAGTCCTGGTCATTGGACAGAGTGCTCTTTTCTTTCTTATCGGTTTGTTGTGGCCCCTTCAGTTCAGGTTTGTTCTTCAAGGCTCCTTTTCTGTTGGCATTGGCCTCTGGGGGTCGGGTTGGGGAGCTTCATGCTCTCCTCCAGTGCAGGGGTTTCTGCTCTTTCGGTTTTCGTGTTGGTTTTGTTCGTCTGCAGTTGTTTCCTTCTTTTCTGGCGAAGAATGAGACTGCTGCTTTCTGGAAGGGTCCCTGGGTTGTTGATGCTTGGTTGGTTGGGCCAGGGGTGTATCATGTTTTGTGTCTGGTGGCGGCTCTTCGCCTTTTTTGCACGCCACGGCTTCTGTGTCCAGGGACATGCTTTGGGTTGATCCGGTTTCCCTTCTTCCCTGTTCGCAGGTGCGGGTCTCCCAGGTCGTCTGCAGAGTTCTTCAGGCTAGCTGGCCTGCGGTCTATCCCCATGCCCATGACGTTCATGAGTTTGCTGCTCTTGCTGCCGTCTTTGGCACCATGTCCTGGGCTGACATTCTGGCACGAGGCTTTTGGTGGTCGAACAGGGTCCTGGTTGCTCGTTACCTCGTGCATGTCCTGGGGCCTCGTCGGGCCTGTGTTGTTTTGGGTCAGCGGTTGCAGCCAGTTGTCTCGACTTCGCATTGTAGAGTGAACAACGACCACCTCCCGGGTAAGTCCCAAAGTTTCTCCTCTGTGAGTAGTTAGCTCCAGGGATCCAAAAGGGCTTCCCCCAGAAAACCAGCATTAAATGTAATGAAAGGCCATTTTCTGGGTGAGACTTGGAGGCTCCCCGGCATCTCTCCCTCCCTCTGGTCGGCGAATTTTCTTCGTGTTTTTGACATCCAACCTCTGAAGGTGTGGATAGCCAGCGTGAGGGGTCTGGGGCTTCCTCTTCCCCCAGTTCTGGGAAGGGGGGAGGTGCGCAAACGGCGGCGCAGCAACGTGGTAACGTCATGCTCTTTTGCTAGTTTTTCTTTGGGGAGTTCTGTCCACTCGTTTGACTTTTAGTAGTAGTTTCAACAAGAATAAGGGTTTGTTTTGAGATGCTTACCTTTCTGGGTCCCTGACACGGTCGATGGCAGACATAGAATGCTCCAAATCACACGTGCATTTCTATAGGCCATTACTCCTCGTGCCTCTTTGAGTGGGGTTGGAGCGCCAGGTTCTGGCTTGTGGTCCTTGGTAGGCCTAAGAACTCAATTCACACTGATGCCAAAGTCTAATATATATCTATATCAACCTGGATAAGCTCCGGGGAGCCTCCGGGTCTCACTCAGAAAATTGCGCTTCATTACATTCAACGCTGGTTTTTTTTACATTTCCCATGTTGTTTCCATGCCATGATCACCTATCAGGTTCCTCCATGAGGCGTTTTGCCATTCCTCTCATTCCTTGATAGTTTCCTCGATGGTAATCTAGAAGGTCATTATCCTGGACCGTTACGAGAGTTTCTCTAATTGTATTCCATCTTAGAGTATTGTGATCACGCAATGGGGTGAGCTTTTTTCCTACTTGAATTTGATCGGCAGTGCCCTCTTTTTGTTGTTAGCACAAGGTCCAGAATATTGTAACCTTGAGTCGGCTCTACCACATGTTGTATGAGAAATGAGTCCTGCACCAGGTTTAGAAATTTATCTCCTGCTTGCGATGTTAGTTACCCAATCTATTGTCTCGTGGTTAAAATCTCCCATTAGTGGGTTTGGGTTTGTGATGCAGCATTGATTGCATTATGCAGATCTGTAACTTCCTCTACTGTTGCTGTGTCAGCCCTGTTACCATACTACCACTGTCAGTTTGTTACCATCTTGTGCTAGTATATTGCACCGTACAGACTCAGAGGAACCCATGGTGTTCAGTTCCTCATTGGTGGTTGCATTCAGGTCCTCTTTCACATAAAACAATGCACCACCTGCTCTTGTTCTGTCCTTTATGAATGGTATATGATACCCTGGGAGGAGGAATTCCCCTTCAATAATGTCCTCTCGTCCCCATGTTTCACTTATGCCAATGATGTCTGGAGTCTCGGCCTCAGCATATGCACACAATGCATCAAATTTATTCACCAGGCTTCTGGCATTAGTGTAAAAGCACTTTAAATTTCTTTCATTGTTCATATTGGACTGAGAGAGCTCTCAGTCCAGTCCCTAGATTCTGTACATTATTATTCTTTTCTTTGTCACTCTGGTTTTGTGTCTGTTTGTCTTCCGAGATATATAGGGTTAGTTGTGCTTGGCTGGGTGGAGGACTACGTGCTCTCCTCTATCTACTATCTTGATCATGCGTCCTCTACTGATAACTAACTTTAATTATGCACCCCATACCAATCCTGTGAGCAGTGGTGGAAAGGGTTACAGAGACACAAAATGGGTTCAGGAACTGAACCCCATAGTTCGTTTAGCTAAGCAAGTGACAATGTTTTGAAGCTGGTTACACAATTATTAATGTTACGTACACATGTACATATATATACAATCAAAATAAATAGGATAACCATTGTCATAACAAACAAGATTCTCTTATCTTTTTATTGTGATAATAAGCCGAGTTTATTGTGAAATTCCCCCTGTGCGCATGAAATAAAGTGTTCCCCCCAAATTTTTTTCTTCGTAAATTGATAAATTCCCTTCCCTGAACATGTCTATGTAAAAATAAATACCAAATTCAACTTGCTTTGGCTGTGGGGACGTGGACAAGGTGCGCTGTGATGTCATCAGGGGCTGGTCGCCCGTGCATGAATCGCCCAGACACGGTCGCACGGGCCATTAAAGCTCTGGATGTTGCCACAAATATATTTTCAATTATTTGTTCTATGTATTTCCAATGCGGTTTTATTTGCTTTTTTTTTCTGGGGGGAGCCCCTACGGCTCCCCGGAGCTATCCATGGCTGATATGGATACCCTAACTATTTTGCATCAGTCGATGTGGGTGGAGTTCTAGGCCTACCGGGGACCACGAGCCAGAACCTGGCCCCCTCAGAGAGGCACAGGGAGCAATGGCCCAATGCACATGTGATTTGGAGCATTCTATATCTGCCATCGACCGGGACTGGCACCCAGAAAGGTAAGCGCCACAAAACAAACCCCTATTCTGGTTAACAACAAAAATTGACAAACGAGTGGACAGAACTCCCCCAGGAAAACGAACTAACAAGCATGACGCACACGAGCCGCGCCGCATGTCTGCGCAGCTCCCCCCTCCCCGGGAGGGGGAAGGGGAGCCCCAGACCCCCCGCCGGCTATCCCCGCCTCAGTTCCTCGGCTGATGGGATCATGCACGGTCGTGTGGCTCCAGCTCCGGTCTTGTTTCTGTGCTGTGACTTGTTTGCAGTGCTGCTCTTACGGTGGTCTTGTGAGCTGGGAGTAGTATTCTCAGGTACTCGGGCTGCATGTGCTTAGGGTCACCTTCCCTGAGTGCCCTGTAAGTACCGCCCTTGGGGCTTGGGGTTGCCTTCCAGAAGTCACCTTGGGTCTACCTCTGTTGGCTTTTTGCTGCTTGGCGTTTGGCCACCCCGAGTGTTTGGGAGTTTTCCTCCCTTGTTTACCTAGGGGTAAGTGGTAGTTATAGCACTGGTGGGGCGCAGGGTACTTCGTAGCTAGTTTTCACCTATGACAGCGGCCGGCTCTGTTCCCTCTGGGTACGTTATCCACTTGTGTGGTTTTTCTTTTATATTTGTTTTTACCTGGTAGGGGGGTCTGCCATGTTTCCCCCCCCCCTTATATTAGGTTCGTTTGTGTGGTGGCACCCCCTGCTTCGCCCTCACAGGTGGACACGTCCCGTGGGTTCAGCTTTAGCAGTTTGCTTGGTAGTTTGGGGCACCGGTTAGCAGTGCCCTGCCTGGGATAACCCTTAGCAGACCCAGTCTAGGGGCCCTGGAAAACCCCCCGGGGGCTCTCGGGTCCGATTGTGAGGCCCTTGCGTTCCCTCTCACTTTGTGCGAGTTGAGGGTTGCTCTGTCCCTTTGTCTCAGGGTGACTCTCCTTGTTTTTGCCTCCGTCATGCTGCCTGTTGGGTTGGTGACACATTCGACCCCGAGTCCTGCGAGCTTTGTTGCTTGTTCGTGACTCCATTCACCCAGTCTGCTGATGAATTCCCGTGGGTGCAGGCAGCTCGCGCGTTGCAGGGTAGGTTGTTGCAACGCGCTCAGGTTTGTCGCTTCCCCGGACGCCCCGATGCTGCCCCGCTTGTGTAGGGACACAGACTTGGGGGTTTTGGTCGCTTCGACCTTGGTTCTTCCACGCCCCCTTGTTTTTCCCCCTCCTGCTTCCGGCCCCTGTGCATGTGTAGGCTTCGGGGTCGGGGCGGGGCTAGAGGTTCCGAGACTTGGGCAGTTTCGGGGGTTGCCCCGTCCGGGGTAGCTGTGGAGGCATTCGAGTCTGTTCCTCCGGCCGATGCTCCGGGGTCTGACCAGTGGGCCCCTTCTCTTCCAGCTCTCTCGGCTGCCCCGGCTTTTTCTTGTGGGGCCGGGGCTTTGGAGGTCGACTCGGCCCCGGGGCCTGGTGTAGAGGCTCCTGGGGTTGGGGAGGAGCGGCCTTGGGGGGCTTTGTGCTCCATTGCGCCCCGCCTGGATTCCGTCCTTCTGAGCGGGGCTTACTGTGGCGAGGAGTGGGGTTTTTCTTTCCCCCCTCTGCGTACGATTTGGGCTTGGGTTCTGCTCCTCCCCGGGTTCGGTTCTGTGTCCCTGGGGTTCCTTCGGTTCCGTCTTCCGGAGTTTTTCGGCTAACCGCATCTCTTCGTCTGCAGTGCCGTTGGCCTTTGTGGCTAACCTCCTGCGTGTCCCGGAACTTGTAGCAGTTTTGGGCTACTTGTAGCAGTTTTGGGCTACTTGTAGCAGTTTTGGGCTACTTTTAGCAGTTTTGGGCTACTTGTAGCAGTTTTGGGCTACTTGTAGCAGTTTTGGGCTACTTTTAGCAGTTTTGGGCTACTTGTAGCAGTTTTGGGCTACTTTTAGCAGTTTTGGGCTACTTGTAGCAGTTTTGGGCTACTTGTAGCAGTTTTGGGCTACTTGTCGCCGGTGGCGTTCCTTCTCACCTTGTGGGGTGCCTTGTAGCTGGTTGGGCTACTTCTCGCCCTGTTGGGCTACTTTTCTTTCGCGTCCTGCTCATGCGCCGTGAGTTTGTTTTGGTTCCAGGCGGTGTGCACACGTGTTGTGCATCCATTTCTCTGGGGGGGCTTCGCCTCTCGCTCTTTTCTTCATCCAATCCGTGCCCCGTTGCTTGGGGGTTGTCTGGGGTGCTGCTGTACTCACCTAGTTGTGTTGCGGGGGTTGAGCTCTGGCTCTTTGGTCCCGCCTATCAACCGTCGATCAACAGGTGTACAGATTACTGAGCCTATTGGGCTCTATCATATCTACACTTGAATCTGAGTATGGAGTCAGCCTCCACCACATCACTTCCTAATGCCTTCCATTTGTCAACCACTCGGACACTACAGCAGTTCTTTCTACTATCTTTGTAGCTCCTTTGGGCACTCAGTTTCCACCTGTATCCCCTCGTGCGTGTGCCCCTTGTGTTACTTGGCCTGTCTTTATCTACCCTCTCAACTCCCTGCGTTCTAGGGTGGGGAGCCTCCTTCGCCGCTCCCCTCCTCTCCAGCAAGGGCGCCCTGGCCGCCTCCGGTGGCTACGGACTTGAAAGTTTGCGTCATGGCCTTTCAGCGCCTATGTTCTGCAGGTGAGTTGGTGCGGTTTGGCGTTTCCTTCGTCCTGACGCTGTTTTTGGACGTAGGCATGGGTGTACGTACGTACTTGTGACGGTGGTCCGTATCACCCGAGGTGCCTGCTGCAGGGCTATTAGCCCATATTGGGCTGCTCTTGTTCTCTCCACCTGATTCCTTCCTCGGTTCACGGGTGTCTGCGGGTGGCCTCTTGGCCCTTTCGAGGCGACCCCTGCCTGTACTCCTGCCCCTCTCCTATGCTTGTCTAACCTGGCTTGAGTTCGGGGCCCCGCCTCCACCTTGTTCCACGGTGCAACGGTGGGGGTGCCTGTTTGGTGGTACGTTTCCTGTGTCGAGGGTGTTGTGTGCTTGCAGGGTTGGGTTCTGGCTCTTTAGTTCCGCCTCTCCCCTGTCGTTTGCCTGTTGAGCGGATTCTGTGCTTCATGGGCGCTCTCGTCTCTGCTCTTGGGGCTGTGTACGGGATCAGCCCTTGTTGGGCTGCCTCATGTGTTCCTTCGGTTGCCTGTTACACTACACACGTTTCTCCTACCGTCCCTGTGGCTCGGTTGGGTGCTCGGTTTCCGCCTGTGTCCCCTTGTGTGCCACTCGTGTACGATTTATCTATCTTCTCTGTCGCTTCCTCGGGGAGTGTGGGGACGTTTTGCTGCGGTTTTGGTACTGCAGCTGCGTGTCGGGGTTGGTTGTGGCATTATTTTCGGCCCTTCCGTGCTCCCTCTGGGGCCCTCCTTCCTTGCCGGTCTTGCTGTGCTGGGCCTGGTTTTTCCAGGTTCCTTGGACTCTCTGTCTTGTCCTCGCCTCGTTGTGCTGGTTGGGGATGAGCCTGGGGTCTTCGTCTCGCCCCTCGCTTTTCCTCCGGTTTCCGTTCAAGTTCCGGAGCCTAGTGGGCTCCCTTCCTTGGTGTTTTTCACGGCTGCCCCGAGGTTTTTCTTGACGCTGGGGCTTTGAGGGGACTGCTCGGCCCCGGGGCCTGCAGGGTGGGTTCCCGGGGCAGGGGTGGTGCAAACGTTAGGGGCCTTCGGCCCCGTTGGTCCCCGCCGGGGTCTTTCTACCCCTCTGGGCGGGGCTTGCGGTTTTGTGGTGTGGGGTTTTTCCGCCCCCCCGCTCCGCACGTGCTTTGTGGGCGTCGGTCCCTCCCTGGGCTCGGTTTTCCTTGTCCAGTGTGCCCGTTGTTTCCGTCCTGTCGGTGGGTGTTTTTCTACAGTCTTCGCCCCTTTTTTCCAGGACGGGCCTTCTCAGTCATGTCCCCCTCTTCTTGGGGTTCTGCATGACTTTTGGTCTCGGGTGCGATGGAGTTTTTTGTGCCTTCGTTCTTTGTTTGCTTCTTTTGTTTTCGAAGGTTTGGGACAGTTTTGGGGTAGCCTTGGTAGCTGCACCCAATTGCCGTGGGAAAGGAGAAAGCGGATACACGTGGGGAGATCAACACCCACTGTGAGACGTTGACATGTCAGTCAGTCCGACCGGCGCAGGTCACAGTCCTAGCGCCGTATACTGCATTAGCCATCTGTTGGGGCTCGTGACACCCGTCACCGACATCTTTCTTCCTTGTCCCCGGTCGCTCAGTGGCCTCCGGCACCCACACCATAGAGAGAAAGCAGCAGTCGATGACACTACTGCTCCTCTCCTTGACAGGGCCGGCGCCTGCTACTCTGGCGGCGTCTTGTGCGGGGTTTTCCTTCACACACTCCACAGTGGGCCCCTCCTCCTTCACTCTACTGTAAACGTAATTGTACGTGTGCGGCGGAGAATGAAGGGGCAGGAATAATGAGAGAGAGAGTGGGGAAAAGCAATTGTGTCTTCTAACCCAAGTCAGCTCCTTCCCGTTTTCTGGTACGTCTGTCGTCATTCGGTTGAGCTTCCCTCCGGTCCTTTCTAGGGCTTGTGGGTCCTCTTCCCGGCAGTTTCTGGATGTTTGGCCTTCTTGTTCTTTTGTGCATATCTCTCCTCTTCGCTCTGTCTCGGCGGTACTCGTTTTCCTGGGGGTGATTTTGCTCCTTTTAATGAGTCTTCGCTCCTGCCTCTCTGCGGGGTGTTGGTGCGGGGTGGCTCCTTATGCAGGTTCTTTCCCTGTCAGCTGCACTTGTGGTGGTGGACTTGCACGCTTGTGGCATTGGCCTCTGGGGGTCGTGTGGCAGAGCTTCATGCTCTTCTCAGGTACAGTGGTTTCTTGGCTCCTATGATCTTGGTCATAGGTTTCTTTGTCTGCGGCCGTTCTCCCTTTTTCAGGCGAATGTAGTGCCTGCTGCTTTCCGGAGGGGTTCTTTGGTTGTTGTCTTGACTTCGTGTTGAGGAGTGGTTCCCCGACCGCCTCCCGGTTATGTTCCCTTGTTTTCCTAGGTAGTCTTTGGTGAGGTAGCTCCGGGGAGCCATAGGGGCTCCCCCCAGAAAACCAGCGTTGAATGTAATGAAACGCCATTTTCTGGGTGAGTCCCGGAAGCTCCCCGGCACCCTCCCACCCTCCGGTCGGCGGGTTTTTCGCGGTTTTGATATCCAGCCTCAGAACTGGGGCGGGGATAGCCGGCACGAGGGTCTGGGGCTCCCCTTCCCCCTCCCGGGGAGGGGGGAGCTGCGCAGACATGCGGCGCGGCTCGTGTGACGTCATGCTTGTTAGTTCGTTTTCCTGGGGGAGTTCTGTCCACTCGTTTGTCAATTTTTGTTGTTAACCAGAATAGGTGTTTGTTTTGTGGCGCTTACCTTTCTGGGTGCCTGTCCCGGTCGATGGCAGATATAGAATGCTCCAAATCACATGTGCATTTCTATGGGCCATTGCTCCCCGTGCCTCTCTGAGGGGGCCAGGTTCTGGCTCGTGGTCCCCGGTAGGCCTAGAACGCCACCCACATCGACTGATGCAAAATAGTTAGGGTATCCATATCAGCCATGGATAGCTCCGGGGAGCCTCCGGGACTCGCCCAGAAAATGGCGTTTCATTACATTCAACGCTGGTTTTTATCGTATATGATGCATATTTGTGCCCTTTACAATATGTATACAGTAGAACGTTCATAATGTACCACGGAACTGTGTTACATGTGTTAGTAATGTGTCCACAATAAATGTTTATTGTCACGATATTACTTGTTAAAAATTCACTAAAATTACAGTATGTACAGTTTCACACACTATTTACACAGTAACACACTGTATTACACACTCAGTACTTTGGAAGTGAGTAATAATCAACGAAGTAGTCCATGGTGCACAACGCGACTTCGCTCGTGTTACACCAGGTACAGATAAATTTTCGCTTCCTGTTTCTTCATTCTGTGTGCTTGCAAATAACACACTCACGTAGACTCTTGGCTTTAGTACTTGTAGGGTGTATGTAGCCAAGCTTTTAAAGCATAAGGTAGTATTAAAAAGATTATAGGAAAAGATCAATTTGTTAGGTAGTCTTGAAAAGATCGCTTTATATGGTCCCACACAGGAAGAGATTCAGCTGGCCTCAAAGAGTGTACGTCAGTCAGAAAGAGATTCAGCCAGCCTCAAAGAGTGTCTGTCAGTCAGGAAGAGATTCAGGTATTCTTGAAAATATCTATGGAAAACACCACAATGGAAGCCGCTAAGACTGTTCATCTATGCTACTTGTATCAGATGCGTCATCACTGAACGCAGAAAACAATTCATCTATGTATCATCTAAATAAATTGGAGATAGCATAGGAATTGCAAGGGTGACACTCAGAGCTACAACTGGATACGCTCACTGAATCGTTCTCATAGGGGTGTATCACTTGCATCCGACCTTTGTGTTAGGTCCTTATTACGCCTAGCTTCACCAATATTATGACCCTTATGTTCTTCAAACAATATGGTTTGAATTTCACCAACAGAGCGTTATCTTTCAACACTGCATCGGAGAGGTGTTTGGGAGCCAGAGGCGCGTGCGCCACCCATGGTTGCTCATTCGGTACTAACCCAGCTAACAGCCCTAGGGCATTCTTGGATTTTTTTTCCAAGATGGCTGCCTCTCACTGGAGGTCCTAAGAGTCCATTTCATACACAAGGAACCTCGTACACATTTTGAATGGGTACTGAAAAATCAAAAAGATTTTTCTCAGTTGGCGCAGTTTCCCGCCGACTGAGAATACTCAGTTGGCGCAGTTAAGTGGTTAATAGGTATTTTCTGGAGGGAGCCCCGTCGGCTCCCCGGAGCTTTACCAGGCTGATATGCTAATGTCAGACTTTGGCATCAGTCATGTGTGTGGAGTTCTAGGGCCTACCGGGGATCACGGCCAGAATCTGGCCCCCTCAGAGAGGCAAGGGGAGCAATGGCCTATAGAAACCCCCGTGTGGTTGGAAGCATTCTATGTCTTTCATCGACTGGGTCAACATCCAGAAAGGTAAGCATTCCAAAACAAACCCCTATTCTGGTGAAAATTGCTACCTAAAGCCGAACTAGTGGATAGAACTCCTCAACAGAAAACAAGCAAACTAGTATAACGTCACACGTCACGGCGCCGCTGTCTGCGCAGCTCTCCCCTCCCCGGGAGGGGAAGGGGGAGGCCCAGACCTCCCACGCCGGCTATCCACCCATCAGTTTCTTCGGCTGATGCTATAGGCACTGTTATGTGCTTCGGCTCCAGGGTTGTTTCAGCACTGTACCTAGAGTGTGGCTGTCTGTTTTCTAGGTGGTGCGTAAGCCGGGAGTAATTTTCCAGTACAGTGGTACCTCGGAACACGAGTGTCCCTGTATGCGAGATTTTCGGAATTCGAGCAGGATTTCCTCGAAAAAATATGTCTCGGAAGGCGAGGGTTACCTCGGAACGCGAGTTTGTTGATACGTGTACAGGCCGACTAGCGCGTGTGGCATGGCGATCGCGCCTCAGTTTACCAGTGTCTCTGCCCAGTGACTATCCCCACCTGAATTCTTCACAAGGATTACAGTTTTTTTGTCGTTTTTTAGCCATTTGAGCATAAAAGTTGTCATTAATATCTTGCCATGGGTCTCAAGAAAGCCATTGGTAAGGTTCAACCTAAGAAAATAGCTGTGAGTAGAGGCAGTAGAGGATGTCCCTCTTGATTAAGAAAAGTGTGAAGTATGGGAAGAACTTGCAAAGTTTTGGTTGAAGAAACTCGCCCAGATAAAGCTGTTGCAGGCCTGTTGCATTGACCTTTAAATGATAATGTGATGTCCTTACTACAGATCAGAGTGTTAAAATGTAGGGAAAAAACAAGGTGTCATTAGACAAATTCTTAGTTAGATAAGCAAGTCCTAGTGGTATGCAGGCACAATGTGCTCAGAAGTGTGCATACCAGTGAAGTCCTCACTGCCTGATGTGATAATGGAAGGGACTCCCTCCTTCCAAACAGTAACTCCTCTCCTCCTCCCCCCTGCCTCACATCTA
>WNGS01111291.1:0-14182 GCA_020271785.1 Procambarus virginalis | reverse complement strand
ACCGGTATTGTGTCCAACAGTACAGTGGCTACCATACACTGCATGAGAAATCACACAGCAGACACGCCACGATTGACGATTTGCTCACCTCCATCACCAAAATAGCTCCTCCCACACATTGTATATACCCATGTACCATGGTTCACTATGGTGTTCCCATAGCACACTCAGGCTCTTCTGTAATTACAGGTACTATCATGGCTAAATAATACAAGTTATATATATATTCTGACGTTATTAGGCAATGCTGTGGTCCACAAGTTGAACAGCAGTACTGTGAGCTCATGCTGCGTGCACAGCCTTGGTTGCTCACTCAGACTGAGGCTCTCACACCCAGGAATGTGGCCCATGATTTTTTTTTAAAGATGGTGTCTGTTTACAAGAGCCCTGAGGAAGCTGATGTGAACCCCATGTAGCCGCAGGAGTTTTGAATGGAACGCTAAAAATATAAATACCCAGAGGTGCGTTGTGCACCCCCCATCGAAGGCCTGCAGGCGCTTTGCGCAGTTGAGGGGTTAACGCTTTTTTTACTACTAATGTCATCCATCTTTTTCCCTTTCTTTTCTTTTCCTTTTTGGCATATATCTTTAACGAGGTCAGTAATGAAGTAATGACCTTACTGGGGGGAGCCCCTTCAGCTCCCTGGAGCTTATCCAGGCTGATATGGATATACAGTATTAGACTTTGGCATCAGTGTGAATGGAGTTCTTAGGCCTACTGGGGACCACGAGCCCAAACCTGGCCCCCCTCAAAGAGGCACGAGGAGCAATGGCCTATAGAAATGCACATGTGCTTTGGAGCATTCTATGTCTGCCATCAACTGGGTCAGGCACCCAGAAAGGTAAGCATCCCAAAACAAACTGGTTATTCTGATTGAATATTCTAGTTTGAAACCAGAATTATTTATTTATTTATTAACCAGAATTATTTTTCTCGGGGAGCCCCTTCGGCTCCCTGGAGCTATTCAGGCTGATATGTATATCACTAGACTTTGGCCTTTGTCAGAGTGTATGGAGTTCTAGGCCTACTGGGAACCATGAGCCAGAACCTGGACCCCTCTCAGAGAGGCACAAGGAGCAATGGCCTATAGAAATGCACATGTGATTTGGAGCATTCTATATCTACCATCGACTGGAATAGGCCCAGAAAGGTAAGCGCCTCAAAACAAACCCCTATTCTGGTTAAGACGTTGAAAATAGACAAACGAGTGGACAGAACTCCCCAAATGAAAATGAGCAAACAAGCATGACATCACATGAGCTGCGCCGCCTGTCTGTGCAGCTCCCCCCCTCCCCGGGAGGGGAAGGGGAAGCCCAAGACCCACCGCGCCGGTAATCCAACCACCAGTTCTCAGGCTGATGTGATTGTGGCTCGGTTGTGTGGCTCCAGCTCCAGTTTCTCTTGTTGTGCTGCGCTTTGTGTGCAGTACTGCTTTTACAGTGGTGTGTGAGCTGGGAGTAATATTTACATACACTCGGGCTGCATGTGCTAAGGGTTACCTTCCCCGAATGCCCTGTAAGTACCACCCTTGGGCTTGGGGTTATCTTTCACAAGTCGCTTTGGGGTCTACCTTTTGTGGTCTTTCGCCGCTTGGTGATTGGCCATCCAGAGTGTTGGGGGGGTTTTCCTCGTTTATCTTGGGGCAAGTGGTAGTTTCTGGGGGGAGCCCCTTCATCTCCCCGGAGCTTACTAGGCTGATATGCTAATGTCAGACTTTGGCATCATTCATGTGTATGGAGTTCTGTGGACCTACTGGGGACCACGAGCCAGAACCTGGCCCCTCTCAGAGAGGCATGGGAAGCAATGCCCTATAGAAACCCCTGTGTGGTTGGAATCATTCTATGTCTGCCATCAATCGGGTCAGGCACCCAGAAAGGTAAGCATCCCAAAACAAACCCCTATTCTGGTGAAATTATTGCTACCAAAAGCTGAACAAATGGATAGAACTCCCCTAAAAGAAACGAGCAAACAATCATGATGTCACACGTCGCCGCGCCGCTGTCTGCGCAGCTCCCCCCTTCCCAGGAGGGGGAAGAGGGAGCCCCAGACCCCTCACGCCGGCTATCCACCCGTCAGTTCTAAGGCTGATGCTAGAGCCTGAGGTTGTGTGCTCTGAGGTCGTGGTGGTTGTTTCAGCACTGTACCTAGGGTGTGGTGACTGTCTCCTAGGTGGTGCGTGAGCCGGGAGTGATTCTCCAGTACTCAGGCTGCATGCGCCTAGGGTTTCCTTCCCTAGGTGCCCTGTAAGTACTGCCCTTGGGGCTTGGGGTTACCTTCCACAAGTTCCTTGGGTTCTGCCCCTGCTAGGCCGTTTACTGTTTGGTTTTCGGCTGCCCTTTACTCACCTAGTTGTACTCACCTAGTTGTGCTTGCGGGGGTTGAGCTCTGGCTCTTTGGTCCCGCCTCTCAACCGTCAATCAACAGGAAACCAAGAACACCCTTTGTGTTCTTGGGTGTTCTGTCTCCCTTGTTGGCCTTGGGGTAGGCAGCAGTTTGCACTGGTAGGGGCATGGGGTACTGCGCAGCTTGTTTTCACCATTCATAGCGGCCGGCTCTGTTCCGCCTGGGTATGCTGTCCTCTTACCTGGTTGATACCTGGTTGATGGGGTTCTGGGAGTTCTTCTACTCCCCAAGCCCGGCCCGAGGCCAGGCTTGACTTGTGAGAGTTTGGTCCACTAGGCTGTTGCTTGGAGCGGCCCGCAGGCCCACATACCCACCACAGCCCGGCTGGTCCGGAACTCCTTGGAGGAATAAATCTAGTTTCCTCTTGAAGATGTCCACGGTTGTTCCGGCAATATTTCTTATGCTTGCTGGGAGGACGTTGAACAACCGCGGACCTCTGATGTTTATACAGTGTTCTCTGATTGTGCCTATGGCACCCCTGCTCTTCACTGGTTCTATTCTGCATTTTCTTCCATATCGTTCACTCCAGTACGTTGTTATTTTACTGTGTAGATTTGGGACCTGGCCCTCCAGTATCTTCCAGGTGTATATTATTTGATATCTCTCTCGTCTTCTTTCTAGTGAGTACATTTGGAGAGCTTTGAGACGATCCCAATAATTTAGGTGCTTTATCGCGTCTATACGTGCTGTATATGTTCTCTGTATTCCCTCTATTTCAGCAATCTCTCCTGCTCTGAAGGGGGAAGTGAGTACTGAACAGTACTCAAGACGGGACAGCACAAGTGACTTGAAGAGTACAAGCATTGTGATGGGATCCCTGGATTTGAAAGTTCTCGTAATCCATCCTATCATTTTTCTGGCTGTCGCAATATTTGCTTGGTTATGCTCCCTAAACGTTAGGTCGTCAGACATCATTATTCCCAAATCCTTTACATGCTGTTTTCCTACTATGGGCACATTTGATTGTGTTTTGTACCCTGTATTATGTTTAAGGTCCTCATTTTTACCGTACCTGAGTACCTGGAATTTGTCACTGTTAAACATCATATTATTTTCTGATGCCCAGTCGAAAACTTTATTAATATCAGCTTGAAGTTTTTCAATGTCTTCAGCCGAGGTAATTTTCATACTGATTTTTGTGTCGTCTGCAAAGGATGATACGAAGCTGTGACTTGTATTTTTGTCTATATCTGATATGAGAATAAGGAAAAGCAGCGGTGCAAGGACTGTACCCTGAGGTACAGAGCTTTTAACTGCACTTGGACTAGATTTTATATGGTTGACCGTTACTCGCTGAGTCCTGTTTGACAGAAAACTGAGTATCCAGCGTCCTACTTTACCGGTTATTCCCATTGACTTCATTTTGTGTGCTATCACGCCATGGTCACATTTATCGAAAGCCTTTGCGAAGTCCGTGTATATCACATCAGCATTCTGTTTTTCTTCTAATGCCTCAGTGACTTTATCGTAGTGCTCAAGTAGCTGTGAGAGGCACGATCTTCCCGCTCGAAATCCATGTTGGCCTGGGTTGTGAAGGTCATTGGTCTCCATGAAATTGGTGACCTGACTCCTAATCACTCTCTCAAATACTTTTATTATGTGCGATGTTAGTGCAACTGGTCTATAATTCTTTGCCAATGCTTTGCTCCCTCCCTTGTGTAGAGGGGCTATGTCTGCTACTTTAAGTGCATCTGGTATCTCCCCCGTGTCCAAGCTCTTCCTCCACACTATACTGAGTGCCTGTGCTACCGGCACTTTGCATTTCTTTATAAATATTGAATTCCATGAGTCTGGACCTGGGGCCGAGTGCATGGGCATGTTTTCAATTTCTCTTTCAAAATTTAGTGCGCTCGTGTTGATATCAGTTATATTTACAGGGGTTTGGATATCCCGCATAAAGAAATTGTCTGGATCTTCTACTTTCATGTTGTTTATTGGAGTGCTAAACATGTCCTCATACTGCTTTTTTAGGATTTCACTAATTTCTTTGTCATCCTCCGTGTATGAACCTTCACTTGTACGAATAGGTCCAATACTGGCAGTGGTTTTTGCTTTTGATTTCGCATATGTGAAGAAGTATTTTGGATTTTTCTTTATTTCCTGAATTGCTTTCTGTTCTAACTGCCTTTCTTCAGTTTCATATGAGTGTTTCAATTTCCGCTCGATTTCTTCAATCTCCCTATTTAAATTATTCCTTCTTTGACGGGAAATTCGTGTCTGCATAAGCAGTTCCGTTATTCTTTTCCTGCGTTTATAGTGTCTTCTGCGCTCTCTTTCTACGTTGGATCTCTTTCTGGCTTTCCTCAAAGGAACATGTTTCAGACAGACTTGATACGCTTCCGAAGTCAGTTTTTCTATTCCTTCTGTAGGACTTTTATTACTTAAAACAGTTTCCCATGGAATGTTTTTAAGTTCCCTGTTTATTATCTCCTAGTCTATCCTTTTATTATTAAAATTGAATTTACTGAATAGCCCCTCTCGCTTTATCAACGTTTTAGGTCTATTCTGAGTATTGATGGTAGTTTGCACTTCAATGAGCTTGTGATCTGAATATGTGGTATCTGATATCGTAATGTCTCTGATAATGTCTTCATTGTTCGTAAAGACCAGATCTAGAATATTTTCATTTCTCGTTGGCTCCGATATCTGCTGAGTGAGTGAAAATTTGTCACAGAATCTAAGTAGTTCTCTAATCTGTGGTTGGTTTGGTCCTGATATAATATTATTGTTTGCTATTCTCCACCTGAGACTAGGCAAGTTGAAGTCACCTAAGAAGATAATATCAGGTATTGGGTTCTCCAAATTATCAAGGCTATTCTCTATTTTGTTTATCTGTTCTGTGAATTCCTCAGCCGTTGCATCTGGCGGTTTGTATATTAGAATAATCACTAAATTTATTTTCTCTATTTTTAATCCCAGTACCTCTATTACCTCATTTGTAACGTTTCTTGCGGGGTTTTCTTTTTCTTTTTGTTTGTCTGCCTGGTTCTTTACCCCTGTGTACTGAGTACTCTTCCTTCTTCAGGTGGTTTCCCCCTGCTAGGTCCCCGTTAGTGTACATGTCCCGGGGGTTCAGTTCTTAGAAAGTTGTATGGTAATTGTAGGGGCCGGTTAGGAGTACCCTGCCTGGGATTACCTGGGCGTGAGTACCTGTCGGTATACGCTCAGGACTTGGGAAACCCCGAGGGGACGCGTGGGTCCGATGGATGTGTCCCTGGAGTCCCCCCTTGCTTTATGCGAGTTCGTGGGTTGCTCTGTCCCCTTGTCTCAGGGTGACTCTGTTTTGCCTCCGTCTACTGCCTGTGGGGTCAGTGGCGCACTTTCAGCCCGGAGCCCTGCGAATTTTGTCGCTTGTTTGTGGCTCGATTACCCAGTCTTATGCTGACTATGCGGATGCAGGCAGCATGGGCATTACAAGTTGAGTTTCAGTGGTGCAACGTGCTAGGTCATTTGCTCCCCGGGAGCCCCGGAGCTGCCCTGTTTTGGTTGGTGTGACGGGACTTGGAGGGGCTGACATTTGGACCCCGCCTGGTGTTTTCTACTCTGAGCGGGGCTTGCGGTTACGAGGAGTGGGCAAACATGCATACGAGCCGGGAGTGATTCTCCAGTACTCAGGGTGCATGCACCTAGGGATTCCTTCCCTAGGTGCCCTGTAAGTACTGCCCTTGGGCTTGGGGTTACCTTCCACAAGTTCATTGGGTTCTGCCCCTGCTAGGCCGTGACGGGGAAGTCAGTGGCTGAGCGGACAGAACACAGAACGCGTGATCCTGTGGTCCCGGGTTCGATCCTGGGCGCCGGCGAGAAACAATGGGCAGAGTTTCTTTCACCCTGATGCCTCTGTTACCTAGCAGTAAATAGATACCAGGGAGTTAGTCAGCTGTCCCGGGCTGCTTCCTGGGGGTGGAGGCCTGGGCGAGGACCGGGCCGCAGGGACACTAAGCCCCAAAATCATCTCAAGATAACCTCAAGATAACCCCTCCCTCTCCGTACAAGTTTTGGGTGTCGGCCCCTCCCCGGGATCGGTTCCTTGTCCCTTGGATCCGTCAGGTCCGTCTTGTCGGTGGCTCCGTTTCTCCACCCTTCTGCTTGGGACGGACCATCACAGTTGTGTTCCCCTCTTCTCGGGGATCTCCATGACTTTTGCTCTCGAGTGCGACTTTGCTTTCCGTGCCTTTGTGCTTCACGCTTGCTTCCTTATGTTCTAGAAGGATTGGGAAGGTTTTGATTCTTCCCATATTCTTAGAACGTCTGTCGTCTTCCGGTCCTTTCTGGGGCTTATTGATCCTTTTCCTAGCTTCTTGGTTTTCGGTTCTGTTTCGTTCTTTCGTGTTTGTCTCTTCTCTCCATGCACTGTCCTGTGCTGCAGAGGGTTGCCAGATTGGGCTCCTTGTAGCCCAAATGGGAGTCTGTGATATGTATCTTTTCGCTCCTTCCTGCTCTTTTCGACTACTGTTGGCGGCTGCCCTGAGTGTTCTCGTATGGGGTTTGGTCGTTAACACTATTTTGTCTGTTTTTCTAGTCACATTCGTGGTTTCTTCTTCAGCTCGCGACTTCTGGCGACCCACATCTGGCATTCCTGCTGCGCATGCACCGAGGTTGTTTGTTCTGATGTAGGCAGTGTGCACGTGTGCTGGGGTTTTGCGTCCCTTTTCTCTCGGGTGCTTCGCCTCTCGCTCTTCTCATTTCTCCAGTCCGTGCCCCGTAGCTCCTGAGGGCGTTCTGGATTGCTGCTATGGGGAGGAAGCTGGGTTTTCCCTGCATATGGGTATGGGGCTCCTCCTTCGCCTCTACCGTACTCTTCTCCTGCATGTGCGGCTATGCCTTCTTCCACTGGCGGTGCTCCCGGAATCTTCTCGGCTACGCTGTGTTGCGACACTTCGTGCCTACGTTCTGCGGGCGAGTTTATGTGGTTTGGCATCTCTTTGGGTCAGGCGCTGGTTCGTGGTTTTGGGATACGTATACAGGAACATCAGAACACAGGTGACCGCAGCAGGCCTATTGGACCATATGAGGCAGCTCCTGTTTATTCCCATCCAATCCCACTCATTTGCATGTCCAGCCTATGGTTGAGTCCAGATAGGGGCCCTTCCTCTACCAGGTTACGAGGTACGGTGGTGGGGTATATGCTATGGAATATGTGTTCTGTCAGGATGTTTTGAGATGACATTTGCTGCAGTTTTCATGCTGTGGTTGCATGTTGGGGATGGGTTTTGGATTTTTGTTTGGCCCTGCCGTGCTTCCTGGGGCCTTACTTGTTCATCTGGATTAATGGTTGCACGGGGGGGGGGGGGGGGTCATGGCCCCGTTTTTCATAGTCTTCTCTGGGTCACTCTTTCTTTGCATGTTTTGCAGTGCCTAGCTTCACCCTTCCATATACATTGGATTCTTTATATGGTCCTTACCTAGTTGTGTTTACAGGAGTTGAGCTCTGGCTTTTTGATCCCACTTCTCACCTGTCATTCGCTCAAGTGCAGGTTCCTGGGCCTGCTGGGCTCTATCCTGTCTGCGCTTGAAGCTGTGTGTGGTGTCATCCTCCACCACATCGCTTCCTCATGCGTTCCGCTTGTCTACTATGACACTGCAATACTTCTTTTCCATGTCTCTTTGGCTCGGTTGGGCTCTCATTCCACCAGTGTCCCCTGGTGTGTGTGCCCCTGGGGTTCCGTAGTCAGTCTTTCTCTATCTATTATCCCTTCCTTTTGGGAATCTTACATGTGTGGTCATATGTTTGTAACTTGTACGCCTTGATTCGGGTACTGGGCTGGTGGCGTGCCATTGCACCTTTTTTCATTTCGTCTTGTGTTGGGACGTGTCACACATTTGTGTTGGCGTGGCTTGTTAGGACACGACCAGCGGCTCTGTGTTGTTGGTCGTGTCCTTTTCATTCCCGTTTTCCTACTTGCCTTCTTCGTTCCTCATCGTCCTTCTACGCCCTTGTTCCTGGCCGTTGGTGCTGGGGGGTTTTCTTCTGGTCTTTTCTTGTGTTTTTCCGTTTTCCCATTTTATCCTACACATGGTTGTTCGTGTGTGTGTTTCGTTTGTGTCTTTTGGCTTTCCTATTACCAGGTTTGGGTTCCTGATTTCCTAGCTTACCCTGCCTGTTGGCAATGTCACGGTCTCTCGGTTCCCGTTCTCTAGAATCACACGTCGGGACTGTCTTCTTCGATCTACTGGCAGGCTTGCGGGCGTTGGGATGTTTTTCTGTATGGCGGATGTTCCATCTCCTTTTCCGGCTTGGGTTTCCGGCTCTACTGGCTCCGTGGTCGCACCTGAGATCTTCCCACTGCTCTGCCTCTTCCTAGGCTCGATTGGCTCATGGCGGGGCTGGTTCTTTTCTGCCTCGGTTCTCTCACTTTCCGTTGGTGGTTGGGTGGCTTCGTTGATGGTGTCCCACCTGTGCGCTTCTTCTTGGCGGCAGTGTGGGGATTTTGGCGGTCCTTCCTTCCTCCTTCTGTCCCTTCTTTGGTTGCTACATTGTTGGCGTGGTCTTGTCCTTCTCTTGTGGAGGTTTTGGGCCGTTATCTTGCCCCCATACTGTCACCTAGTATCGTGCGGCCCTGGCGGAGCCGCTTCAGCTTGCTTTTGGTATTAATGTAACTTCCGCACCGTTTCGCATGCTGTCTCAAGCATTGTTTTACCTCCGGCCTGCTCTTGCGCCATCAGAGGAGTCCTGGTCATTGGACAGAGTGCTCTTTTCTTTCTTATCGGTTTGTTGTGGCCCCTTCAGTTCAGGTTTGTTCTTCAAGGCTCCTTTTCTGTTGGCATTGGCCTCTGGGGGTCGGGTTGGGGAGCTTCATGCTCTCCTCCAGTGCAGGGGTTTCTGCTCTTTCGGTTTTCGTGTTGGTTTTGTTCGTCTGCAGTTGTTTCCTTCTTTTCTGGCGAAGAATGAGACTGCTGCTTTCTGGAAGGGTCCCTGGGTTGTTGATGCTTGGTTGGTTGGGCCAGGGGTGTATCATGTTTTGTGTCTGGTGGCGGCTCTTCGCCTTTTTGCACGCCACGGCTTCTGTGTCCAGGGACATGCTTTGGGTTGATCCGGTTTCCCTTCTTCCCTGTTCGCAGGTGCGGGTCTCCCAGGTCGTCTGCAGAGTTCTTCAGGCTAGCTGGCCTGCGGTCTATCCCCATGCCCATGACGTTCATGAGTTTGCTGCTCTTGCTGCCGTCTTTGGCACCATGTCCTGGCTGACATTCTGGCACGAGGCTTTTGGTGGTCGAACAGGGTCCTGGTTGCTCGTTACCTCGTGCATGTCCTGGGGCCTCGTCGGGCCTGTGTTGTTTTGGGTCAGCGGTTGCAGCCAGTTGTCTCGACTTCGCATTGTAGAGTGAACAACGACCACCTCCCGGGTAAGTCCCAAAGTTTCTCCTCTGTGAGTAGTTAGCTCCAGGGATCCAAAAGGGCTTCCCCCAGAAAACCAGCATTAAATGTAATGAAAGGCCATTTTCTGGGTGAGACTTGGAGGCTCCCCGGCATCTCTCCCTCCCTCTGGTCGGCGAATTTCTTCGTGTTTTTGACATCCAACCTCTGAAGGTGTGGATAGCCAGCGTGAGGGGTCTGGGGCTTCCTCTTCCCCAGTTCTGGGAAGGGGGGAGGTGCGCAAACGGCGGCGCAGCAACGTGGTAACGTCATGCTCTTTTGCTAGTTTTTCTTTGGGGAGTTCTGTCCACTCGTTTGACTTTTAGTAGTAGTTTCAACAAGAATAAGGGTTTGTTTTGAGATGCTTACCTTTCTGGGTCCCTGACACGGTCGATGGCAGACATAGAATGCTCCAAATCACACGTGCATTTCTATAGGCCATTACTCCTCGTGCCTCTTTGAGTGGGGTTGGAGCGCCAGGTTCTGGCTTGTGGTCCTTGGTAGGCCTAAGAACTCAATTCACACTGATGCCAAAGTCTAATATATATCTATATCAACCTGGATAAGCTCCGGGGAGCCTCCGGGTCTCACTCAGAAAATTGCGCTTCATTACATTCAACGCTGGTTTTTTTTACATTTCCCATGTTGTTTCCATGCCATGATCACCTATCAGGTTCCTCCATGAGGCGTTTTGCCATTCCTCTCATTCCTTGATAGTTTCCTCGATGGTAATCTAGAAGGTCATTATCCTGGACCGTTACGAGAGTTTCTCTAATTGTATTCCATCTTAGAGTATTGTGATCACGCAATGGGGTGAGCTTTTTTCCTACTTGAATTTGATCGGCAGTGCCCTCTTTTTGTTGTTAGCACAAGGTCCAGAATATTGTAACCTCGAGTCGGCTCTACCACATGTTGTATGAGAAATGAGTCCTGCACCAGGTTTAGAAATTTATCTCCTGCTTGCGATGTTAGTTACCCAATCTATTGTCTCGTGGTTAAAATCTCCCATTAGTGGGTTTGGGTTTGTGATGCAGCATTGATTGCATTATGCAGATCTGTAACTTCCTCTACTGTTGCTGTGTCAGCCCTGTTACCATACTACCACTGTCAGTTTGTTACCATCTTGTGCTAGTATATTGCACCATACAGACTCAGAGGAACCCATGGTGTTCAGTTCCTCATTGGTGGTTGCATTCAGGTCCTCTTTCACATAAAACAATGCACCACCTGCTCTTGTTCTGTCCTTTATGAATGGTATATGATACCCTGGGAGAAGGAATTCCCCTTCAATAATGTCCTCTCGTCCCCATGTTTCACTTATGCCAATGATGTCTGGAGTCTCGGCCTCAGCATATGCACACAATGCATCAAATTTATTCACCAGGCTTCTGGCATTAGTGTAAAAGCACTTTAAATTTCTTTCATTGTTCATATTGGACTGAGAGAGCTCTCAGTCCAGTCCCTAGATTCTGTACATTATTATTCTTTTCTTTGTCACTCTGGTTTTGTGTCTGTTTGTCTTCCGAGATATATAGGGTTAGTTGTGCTTGGCTGGGTGGAGGACTACGTGCTCTCCTCTATCTACTATCTTGATCATGCGTCCTCTACTGATAACTAACTTTAATTATGCACCCCATACCAATCCTGTGAGCAGTGGTGGAAGGGTTACAGAGACACAAAATGGGTTCAGGAACTGAACCCCATAGTTCGTTTAGCTAAGCAAGTGACAATGTTTTGAAGCTGGTTACACAATTATTAATGTTACGTACACATGTACATATATATACAATCAAAATAAATAGGATAACCATTGTCATAACAAACAAGATTCTCTTATCTTTTTATTGTGATAATAAGCCGAGTTTATTGTGAAATTCCCCCTGTGCGCATGAAATAAAGTGTCCCCCCAAATTTTTTTCTTCGTAAATTGATAAATTCCCTTCCCTGAACATGTCTATGTAAAAATAAATACCAAATTCCACTTGCTTTGGCTGTAGGGACGTGGACAAGGTGCGCTGTGATGTCATCAGGGGCTGGTCGCCCGTGCATGAATCGCCCAGACACGGTCGCACGGGCCATTAAAGCTCTGGATGTTGCCACAAATATATTTTCAATTATTTGTTCTATGTATTTCCAATGCGGTTTTATTGCTTTTTTTTCTGGGGGGAGCCCCTACGGCTCCCGGAGCTATCCATGGCTGATATGGATACCCTAACTATTTTGCATCAGTCGATGTGGGTGGAGTTCTAGGCCTACCGGGACCACGAGCCAGAACCTGGCCCCCTCAGAGAGGCACAGGGAGCAATGGCCCAATGCACATGTGATTTGGAGCATTCTATATCTGCCATCGACCGGGACTGGCACCCAGAAAGGTAAGCGCCACAAAACAAACCCCTATTCTGGTTAACAACAAAAATTGACAAACGAGTGGACAGAACTCCCCCAGGAAAACGAACTAACAAGCATGACGTCACACGAGCCGCGCCGCATGTCTGCGCAGCTCCCCCTCCCCGGGAGGGGGAAGGGGAGCCCCAGACCCCCGCCGGCTATCCCCGCCTCAGTTCCTCGGCTGATGGGATCATGCACGGTCGTGTGGCTCCAGCTCCGGTCTTGTTTCTGTGCTGTGACTTGTTTGCAGTGCTGCTCTTACGGTGGTCTTGTGAGCTGGGAGTAGTATTCTCAGGTACTCGGCTGCATGTGCTTAGGGTCACCTTCCCTGAGTGCCCTGTAAGTACCGCCCTTGGGGCTTGGGGTTGCCTTCCAGAAGTCACCTTGGGTCTACCTCTGTTGGTTTTTGCTGCTTGGCGTTTGGCCACGAGTGTTTGGGAGTTTTCTCCCTTGTTTACCTAGGGGTAAGTGGTAGTTATAGCACTGGTGGGGCGCAGGGTACTGCGTAGCTAGTTTTCACCTATGACAGCGGCCGGCTCTGTTCCCTCTGGGTACGTTGTCCACTTGTGTGGTTTTTCTTTTATATTTGTTTTTACCTGGTAGGGGGGTCTGCCATGTTCCCCCCCCCCTTATTAGGTTCGTTTGTGTGGTGGCACCCCTGCTTCGCCCTCACAGGTGGGACACGTCCCGTGGGTTCAGCTTTAGCAGTTTGCTTGGTAGTTTGGGGCACCGGTTAGCAGTGCCCTGCCTGGGATAACCCTTAGCAGACCCAGTCTAGGGGCCCTGGAAAACCCCCCGGGGGCTCTCGGGTCCGATTGTGAGGCCCTTGCGTTCCCTCTCACTTTGTGCGAGTTGAGGGTTGCTCTGTCCCTTTGTCTCAGGGTGACTCTCCTTGTTTTTGCCTCCGTCATGCTGCCTGTTGGTTGGTGACACATTCGACCCCGAGTCCTGCGAGCTTTGTTGCTTGTTCGTGACTCCATTCACCCAGTCTGCTGATGAATTCCCGTGGGTGCAGGCAGCTCGCGCGTTGCAGGGTAGGTTGTTGCAACGCGCTCAGGTTTGTCGCTTCCCCGGACGCCCGATGCTGCCCCGCTTGTGTAGGGACACAGACTTGGGGGTTTTGGTCGCTTCGACCTTGGTTCTTCCACGCCCCTTGTTTTTCCCCCTCCTGCTTCCGGCCCCTGGCATGTGTAGGCTTCGGGGTCGGGGGGGGCTAGAGGTTCCGAGACTTGGGCAGTTTCGGGGGTTGCCCCGTCCGGGGTAGCTGCGGAGGCATTCGAGTCTGTTCCTCCGGCCGATGCTCCGGGGTCTGACCAGTGGGCCCCTTCTCTTCCAGCTCTCTCGGCTGCCCCGGCTTTTTCTTGTGGGGCCGGGCTTTGGAGGTCGACTCGGCCCCGGGGCCTGGTGTAGAGGCTCCTGGGGTTGGGGAGGAGCGCCTTGGGGGGCTTTGTGCTCCATTGCGCCCCGCCTGGATTCCGTCCTTCTGAGCGGGGCTTACTGTGGCGAGGAGTGGGGTTTTTCTTCCCCCCCTCTGCGTACGATTGGGCTTGGGTTCTGCTCCTCCCGGGTTCGGTTCTGTGTCCCTGGGGTTCCTTCGGTTCCGTCTTCCGGAGTTTTTTCGGCTAACCGCATCTCTTCGTCTGCAGTGCCGTTGGCCTTTGTGGCTAACCTCCTGCGTGTCCCGGAACTTGTAGCAGTTTTGGGCTACTTGTAGCAGTTTTGGGCTACTTGTAGCAGTTTTGGGCTACTTTTAGCAGTTTGGGCTACTTGTAGCAGTTTTGGGCTACTTTTTAGCAGTTTGGGCTACTTTTAGCAGTTTGGGCTACTTGTAGCAGTTTTGGGCTACTTGTAGCAGTTTGGGCTACTTGTAGCAGTTTTGGGCTACTTGTAGCAGTTTTGGGCTACTTGTCGCCGGTGGCGTTCTTCTCACCTTGTGGGGTGCCTTGTAGCTGGTTGGGCTACTCTCGCCCTGTTGGGCTACTTTTCTTTCGCGTCCTGCTCATGCGCCGTGAGTTGGTTTTGGTTCCAGGCGGTGTGCAC
>WNGS01111286.1:0-15013 GCA_020271785.1 Procambarus virginalis | reverse complement strand
GAGGGCCATTAACTTTAGTCGGCCTCGATGGATGGAAACAGGAAGCTGGCGGCTTGTTGAAGATTCCCTGCATCCCCCATTTGCTTTGATGATTTTTTCAGGTATAATTTTTGAAATTCAGCACAGTTTTGGCAGGTATGGCTTTCAGGGAGTTTGGCAGTTCAATCGATCAATAACCCTGATAACCATATGGGTGAAAAAGCTTGATCGAAGTTATATTAGCCTGATTGGCAAGTATACTAGCCTACACTGGCGGATAATCCCTGTGTCGTTTATATTAGCCAAACTGGCATAATCCTCTCTGTCAATTATATTATCCAAACTGTGAAATATATTAAGATGATTGTGAATTACATAATCCTGCCTGGGAATTATATTAGCATTACTTATTAGTGGTAAGTCGGGTAAAATATTATTTCCAGACATTACAGCATAAGTGATAAAGTTAGGCAAGAGTAATATAAATTTCTAGTAATTAGTGTTATATATTCAAGAGTAATATAAATTTAAATTACATATTCACTTGACTGTCGGTTATAAATACCAGTCAGCCTTCTATAAATTGTGGTGAAAATTTTTATAATCAGGAGTAGAACTCATAAATGGCCTCAACAAAAAATAAAAAATGCACATCAGTTTGCATATGAATCTGATGAGAAAATCCTGATTAATTATTCCCCCTACCAGTCAAATAGTCTCATCTTAACTATATCTCAGACTGTCTCACCATCTCCAATGCTAAATAATATTGCAACAAAAATGTCCATAACTTCGCTACAGAGTATATTATATTTTAAATAAATTTCCACAGAGAACAAAAACCACATCATTATTTACATAAATATGAAGAAAAACATTTAAAGCTTGTTTTATCTTTGCTAAATTAAAGAGATATTTCTATACTTATAGGCACTTTTCAGTTTTCCTGCAGTGACAGCTTCTCTAGTTCTGGTTGGTCATCTAATTTTCATAAAAAAAAACAATATAATAAAATATCTTCAGATATTTACCTTTCATGGTGAAGTGTATTTCTCAAAGAAAATATAATTACCTCTGAAGAACATCCAACTGACATTGTCATAGCATACTGCCAGATTAAAGGTAAGTTAATATACCATTATGTGCCTCATTATCCTTTAACATTCTCTTAATTATATTCCACACTCAAGTGTTTAGCCTATTATCTGCATGCATCATCTTGTGCCTCTTCATATTTCCAAGATGACTGAATTTCTTCCCACACTTCGGACACTCGTGAGGTTTTTCAACTGAATGCACTAACATATGCCTTATTATAGTTCCGCGTTTTCTAAATTTTTTGCCACACTCGGCACATTGAAAAGGTCTCTCAGCTGTATGCACCATCCTGTGAGTCTTCATAGTTCCACGCTGACTGAATCTCTTCCCACACTCTGGACACTCATGAGGGGTCCGTAGAATTACCCAAATCTACCCAAATCTACCCAAATCTACCCAAATCCTCCTAGTATTACGTAAGTAATGAAGAAATATGGTATATTTACTTACTGTAATGTTGGTGCTGCACGTAGAACACGATCAAACCTATTTTCATTCTGAAATAATGTAATTTCATATCGAAATTCGAAGTAAATATGTAACAGGTGACGCCATAGGAAGTCGACGGTCCAAGCGACAAAATTGTGGAGCGACTTATCCAAGATATATGGTCGCCTGGAGAGTGTTTGCTGCCATATCAGCCTCCTGTACACAGTGATCCAGTCGTCGCAATTCTTTGCTCAAATTGTCGCAAATTTAATTAATGATATTAACAAGTAGAATGGGTATTTGTAATAATATCTTTCATAAATAGCCACAAAACATTTAATATTTATTTATAAAAAGTGTCTGTAAGTTAAATCAACTCCACAGGACAATTTTGTTATATAGATACTAACGTTATTCGTTTGTATGCGTTCGCTACTTAAACTACTCATGTCCTTTTCGTTCATAGAACACCGAACCCTACACACTCTCTGATATATTACTTAATTAATAGAGAGTCACAAATAAAACTTATATTTGTATATGTTATCAGAAAGGCAGAGATAAAAGTTTTTGTGAATCCATCACAGAGATTATATCTTATTAGACAGGAAAGATATTCATATTTCAAACAAGATTTCTTGGCCGACGCTCTCCCTATCCATGGGAACTATGATCTTTCGAAGATCAATGTTAATTTAATCTAAATATTGTAATAAACGAAGTTTTCTATGTCATAATAAAGACAGAAATATAAGCTGCATGTTAATACTTTAGCATAAATATAACTGAAGTGAAAGTAAAGATATATGTCTTTTTATAGTCACGTGATGGCTATCTCAGGGAGTGTGAAGGCCTACAAACAGTGAATTAATTGTGTAATTCATTTGCATATGTGCAAAGTAACATCAAAGGTCTATATGTCAGCATAAACACAGATGTAGACGATAATGTGACTACATTTCAAGGAAAATATATCTTAAATGAAAGCCAAGACATGGTTAAATAAATAGCCAATACCACACCATCGCCGGTGTCCGGACACATGAAAACTTCCAATGCATCAGTGTCCTGCCAGGCGGGCAATACAGGCTTCACAATTCAGAAAAAAATTGTAATTCAGAGAGATGCGTTGATAAACGCAAAATGTTTTATATTTTAAATACATATATAAACTTTGTTTTCAAACGTTTATTGTATCAATATCTCAAGTATAAGAATCAAGATATATTTTGGATTTAACAATTTCCTATAAAGTTGCAATGCTACCTCAATGTATATGATCATCATCATATACAGACAGAAATTAACTTATAAAATGTTGAGGTAAAGATAGACGTATGTTAATTATGACGCATAATCACTCTTAAGAACTTAATTATAAACCATAATATTGCAATTATAATAATTCATTTTGGGGGGAAACAGGAAGCCACAGTATACATACACGATAGGCTTTTATCAAGGTCATCCTTAAGGTTGAATTACTGACCCCGCCTAGGATGCAACCCCCACAGCAAGCTGACTAACTCCTGGGTATCTACTTACTGCTAGGTGAACAGTTGCATTACGTGAAAGGAAATTTTCCCAACCATTTCTGTCCCGTCCAGGATTCGAACACGGAATTCTCGATTGTGCGTCGAGAACGAACAAGACTAATACTGGGACCCCTATACATATGATGATATGTTTTATATTATCAGAAAATCGGAAACATAAAATATATTTGCAAATATTGGTCATTAAAGTATTTTGGAAACAGAGGTGTATTTTAGATTTCTTAATATAGAGCACGAACATCATAGACTCATCCTGTGAATGGTAGTTTATTGTGCACCCCATACTCATCCTGTGAGTCCTGTTTACGTGCACCCTATACTCATCCTCTGTGCGGTAATTTATTGTGCAACCCATACTCATCCTGTTACCAGTAGTTTGTGCACCCCATACTCATCCTCTGTGCGGTAATTTATTGTGCAACCCATACTCTTCCTGTTACCAGTAGTTTGTGCACCCCATACTCATCCTCTGTGCGGTAATTTATTGTGCATCCCATACTCATCCTGTTACCAGTAGTTTGTGCAACCCATACCCATCCTGTTACCTGTAATTTATTGTGCAACCCATTCTCATCCTGTTACCAGTTGTTTGTGCACCCCATACCCATCCTGTGACCTGTAAATTATTGTGCAACCCATACTTATCCTGTTACCTGTAGTTTATTGTGTACCTCATACTCATTCTGTGAGTCATATAGGACATTGTGCAGTCCTTTCTCGTCGTGTGTATCTTTGTTTACTTTGCTCTCCATACTCATCCTCTGTGCGATAGTTTCTTGTGCAACCCATACCCATCGTGAGGGTGGTAGTTCATTGTGTACCCTATACTCATCCTGTGAGCATAGGGTACACAGTGAGTTCATTTGTACTCCATGCTCATCATCAAGAAGTGTATTTTACCAGCATTGTAATATAAATTAAGAATAAAGGCTTAACTGGATTACGGACCCATAATCAAAATAAAAGCCATCACTAATTATCATGCTCGTGTCCGAAGCTAGACACAAATACAACAAAATTATTAAGGATGGTAACAGAGTTCATTTCATGTGGTCTCCATCTCATGTTGGCCTCCGAATGCATGATAGAGCTGATAAGTTAGCCAAAGAATCTGCCTTTAAAGGAGCCGTTGAGTGTAACCTTGGATTGTCAATGAGCAATCTGAGAGCAGCAGTACACCGAGAACTTCAACAAGATCTTGTAGATCTGAGGCAAAGTGAAATTGACACCAGTAATTCCATCTATCATCATACTATCATGCAAGAGGAGCCACACATCTATGGATCATCCAATAAAATCAGCAGACTTCTAGATGTTACTGCTGCTCGGCTTAGACTCGGTTACAAGTATCTCTGGGAATTCTCATTATCTGCCGATGTAGACCTGACAAAATGTAAACTGTGTCAACAAAATTATTCGCACACCCTCCGTCACTATGTGATGGAGTGCGAAAAGATACGTGAATTTAGAGACAATTCTATAACCAATGTTCCAGCGATGTGTAAATATTTCATTCAAAATGATCTGCTACCAGAAATTTTAGCCAAATATCCCCAGTTTGCTAACTGTAGGTAGTAACTGAGTGATTGTAACCTATCCACCGCTGTCCACTGGATGGGAGGCGGTGTGCAGGACAAACATATAAATTTTGACACTAGCTCTCCACATATGTCAGTTGCTTAATTTAGAACCTGTACTTGAGGTCGATCTCGAACCCATTTTTGATGTGACGACTTATATTGAATTTTGTAACTAGCTCATCAAGATTGTAACTTGCTTAGCTAAATGAATTGTGGGGTTCAGTCCCTGAGCCCATTATGTGCCTCTGTAACCCTTTCCACTACCGCCCACAAGATGGGTATGGGGTGCATAATAAATGAACTAAACTAAACTAACCGCCTTCGACAAGCGGCCGCCGGAGGTGCTTGGTTTATTGTACACCCCCGCACCCTCAGCCCTGGGAAGCGGGCATTGGAATGTGGACATGTGAACCATTACCCCTCCCCCTCCCCTCACTCCTCCTGTTAACAATAATACAAATAATAAAAAAAAAACTAATAATATTAATAAAAATAATAATGGAGAAACTTACTGTAATACCCTTGTGCTTGAATGAAGATGAAGGAAAGACTCAATAAATGTGTAAGTGTATTAAAAACTAAATTTTCAAATCTAACCTTCATTCCTTCTCAATGTGTTTATATCATGAAATGATTATACATTGTTCTATTGTGAACATTGTATACAGGGCCTTAGGATATACATCCCCACAACAATGAACTACCTCCAAGGTAGCTAATTACTGCTAGGTGAACAGCAGGTCATCTAGCAGTGAACACCACCTGCCAGCTCACCTAGTAATGAACACCACCTGCACATCGCACCGCACCACTTGCCAGCAGGTGCAGAAGTACGATGGAGAGAGCAAAGTATACAATATTTCAAGTATAGGAATAGAGATATATTTAGGATTTAACGTTTTCCTACAAGTTTCAATAATACCTTTATTTGATGGTGCTACATAGCCTTCCCGGCTTGGTGCCTTCTTTGATAATTACTTACAATTATTGAAGTTTATCATCATCTTTTACAAAAAGAAATTGACATAAAAATGTAGTCATTTTAATACACAACAGGCATAACTGTGGCGTGCTTATCTCTGAAGCTAGACACAGGTATAATGAAATAATCAATGATGGAGTCAGAGTTTGTCTCCTGTGGATTCCTTCCCATATTGGTCTCCGAATGCATGATGGAACTGATGAGTTGGCCAAGACATTTGCTCGTAAAGAGGGAATTGATTACCAACTTGGACTGCCTTTGAGCAGCCTGAGGGCAGTAATATCCCGGGAACATCAACTAAATTTCGGAGACTTGAGGCAAAGTGAAACTCACACCAGTTACTCCATCTATCATTATTCTATTATGCAGGAAGAACCGCACGTCTATGGGTCATCCAATAATGTTAGCAGACTTCTTGATGTTACCACTGCTAGGCTTAAGCTCGGCTACAAGTACCTCTGGGAGTTTGTAACATCTGCTGATGTAGATCTGACTAAATATAAACTCTGTCAGCAGAACTATTCGCATACTTTGCGTCATTATATAATGGAATGTGAAAAAAATCACGGAACTTAGAGATAACACCATCAATGGTTTCCAAGAAATGTGTAAGCACTTCATTCATAATGATGTGCTGCCCGAAATCTTAGCGAAGTATCCAAAATTTGCTTACTGTAAGTAATGCATGCACATGACTGTAAAGCTGCCGCCCAGTTGGGTGGGTGTGGAGTACATGACTGTAAAGCTGCCGCCCAGTTGGGTGGGTGTGGAGTACATGACTGTAAAGCTGCCGCCCAGTTGGGTGGGTGTGGAGCACATGACTGTAAAGCTTCCGCCCAGTTGGGTGGGTGTGGAGCACATGACTGTAAAGCTGCCGCCCAGTTGGGTGGGTGTGCAGCAAGACTAGTAACTGTGTGACTCACCATAGATGTAAAGTGCCTTGTATAGTGACTGTTGTGAGCCTCTTGTTGATCACTTGTGACACAAAAGATTATTTGTGTGGGGGTGATTAAATATGTATGTGTATGTATACATGTATATGTATGTACATGTATGCATGAGTATATGTATATATAACATTAATAATTTTGTAACTAGCGTCAAAAGATTGTTATTTGCTTAGTTAAACGAACTAGAGGGTTCAGTTCCTGAACCGATTATGTGCCTCTGTAATCCTTTACACAACCGCCCACGGGGTGGGTATGGGGTGCATAATAAAGAAAGAAATTGAAAAACAGAAGTCGATATGTATGTAAATTATGATACCGGATAAGATCACTATTAAGAAATTAATTATAAACCACAATATGTTCTGTATCATCAAAAATTCGGAAACATATCATATATTTTCAAATATTTGTAATTAAAGTATTTATTTAGGAAATATGTATTTTAGTTTCCTTAGTTAGCTCTGAGAACACATATTCTTGCAGCAAGAATTTCTTTCCACCAATTTGAGAGGTGCTAATGAGACTATAGTCTCGACCCACTGGACAGGTCATGAACAACAATCAACTATAGCACCATCTATGTCAGAAGATATTCAAAATGTTCTTGATATCATTCAAATTGTCAATACGAGAGCAGAATACATAAGTTGAGTGATGTCAAAGGAATCATATTGACTGACCGAGCCCTATTGTAAATATTTGTGGCTTCCTGACCATAAAGTTACCGCCACGGTCTAGGGTAAGAGACCGGATGTACCCAGTATACAAGCCACGCTAGCTATTAGTTCATATAAGCTGACAACTTACCCAGATAAACAAAACTTCCTAATAATATATATTCAATTAATACAAATGAAATGTTTAAATCGTGATTATATATGTATCACGTGGACAATTTTTAATGTAATTTTTCCCCAGATATTCGGGCTCCTTATTATGCTTCGTCTTGAGGCAAAGCCCAATACCTTACGCCATATTTGATGCTCTGTCCACAGATCATTCTCTCTCTCAAATCATATACACTGATGGTTTCCTACACCGCCCCACGGGTGCAGGTGCAGTTGCCTCTACCCATCAGACAGAACTATTTGCCTTCCTTCTTACACTAAAATGTGTACAAGTCTCTAAACTTGATGCATTAATTGTAAGTGATTTTCTATCATCCTTAGTTACGCTTAACACTCTCAGACACAATTGTAACATGACCGAGTCTGAAGCTAGACAGAGAAAACACAACATTATTAACGATAGTCACAAAATCCATTTCATGTGAATTCCATCTTCGTTGGCCTGCAAAACTTAAGGAATAGTCCAGAAAATATCTACTAAAGTTTATCTCAAGTGTGAAGATACTTCAGCTGATACTTAGATATTTCCAGTAAGTGTAAAGATAAGTGCTGACGATACTACCTTCATCTATTCAGACCCCAACCCAAACGCACTAAATAATAATGTAAATAACAAAGTTAAAAAGTCCACTCACGGAAGTAAGTCCACTCACTCATCTGGACCAACATAACCTCTCCACTTACTTCAAGGATAATCATCGATAGCAGTACAGACCATTACCCCACATTTCTCCAAACTAACATTAACAAACCACCTCTAGAGACAAGGGAGTTAAGCTTTAGCCTGCATAATGAAACTGCTATAGACAATTTTATAGCTGCTGCTGCAAATATCAACTGAGAGTCCGAATTAGGTAACATAGGGAACATCAACCTAGCAGTACAATCATTTCTTCAAAAAACTCTCAGCCTTTATAAATAAATAAATAAATAAAAATATAAATATGTTTATTCAGGTAAGGTACATACATACAAGGGATGTTACATTAATGGATCGATTTATAGATAGGGCTAGTACATACAATGCCTAAAGCCACTATTACGCAATGCGTTTCGGGCAGGACATGCTTAAAACCCACTGTCCCGTGGGTTTATAACACCCACTGTCCCATGTTAACGAAACAAGTCACAACTAAAAGGCTAAATAATCCTTGGCTTACAAAGGAGATACTTAAATCTATAAATAAAAAACATGTCCTTGAGAAGAAGCATAGGTTAGGACTCGTCTCCAAAGAATTTTTAAAGAATTACTCATCATTGCTATCTAAAATAATTAGGTGAGCCAAAATTAAATACTACGAAGATAAATTTACCCAAACAAAGGGCAACATTAAGAAAACATGGAACACAATTTCACAAATATTGGGATCAAAAATTTTTTAAATAACAAACCAATACTCCTGTCCAATAACGATGGTCAGCTTTCAGCCTCTGATACTGCTATTGAATTCAATAGGTTCTTCTCATCCAATGGGTCATCCCTTGCTAATGATATTCCATCTTCCAGTACTGATGTTAAGGACTATCTTACAGGTAACTATCCACAGTCTCTGTACCTAACGCTTGCTAATTCCACTGATGTTACTGACATAATCCTTTCCCTTGAAACCAAGTCTAGTGCCCTTGCGGATATACCAACTCTAATTTAAAAAAAAGTCTCCAGATCTTTAGCATCTGCTATTGCATTGCTCTACGACAAGTCACTTGAACTCGAAACCTTTCCAGATATTTAAAATAAAAAGCAAGAGTAACCCCAGTCCATAAATGTGGTGATCTCAGTCACCAAAATAAAAATAAAACATAGTCAACAAAATAAAATCCAACCCGTCAACCGTTAAGAGCTCAGTCCCCCAGGGTACTGTGCTTGCTCCAGTACTTTTTCTCATCCTCATATCGGACATAGACAAGAGCACAACCTATAGCACTGTATCATCCTTTGCAGATGACACTAGGATCTTCATGAGAGTAGGCAACATAGAGGACACGGCAAACCTCCAGTCAGATGTAGATCAGGTCTTTCTATGGGCTACAGAAAATAATATGGTGTTTAACGAAGACAAGTTCCAGCTCATGCGCTATGGAAAAAATAAAAATATAAAAACGGAAACCACGTACAAAACTCAGGCAAATCATAACATAGAACGAAAAGGCAATGTAAAGGATCTGGGTGTACTCATGTCGGAAGACCTTACCTTTAAAGAACACAATAAAGTAGCCGTCACAACTGCAAGAAAAATGACAGGTTGGATAACAAGAACTTTTCACACTAGAGATGCTATACCGATGATGACACTTTTCAAAACGCTTGTGCTCTCTAGAGTGGAGTACTGCTGCACAATGACAGCCCCTTTCACTGCTGGTGAAATTTCTGACCTGGAGAGCGTGCAGAGGTCCTTTACTGCTAGAATCCACTCGGTAAAACATCTAAACTATTGGGACCGACTTAAGAGCCTAAATCTGTATTCCCTTGAGCGCAGGCGGGAGAGATACATAATAATTTACACGTGGAAAATATTAGAGGGGCTGGTCCCAAACCTGCACACAGAAATAACATCACATGAGACCAGAAGACATGGCAGGATGTGCAGAATACCCCCGTTGAAAAGCAGAGGTGCAACTGGTACTCTGAGAGAGAACTCTATCAACATCAGAGGCCCGAGACTGTTCAACACGCTTCCACTACACATAAGGGACATAACTGGCAAACCCCTCACAGTGTTCAAGAGAGAACTGGATAAGCACCTCCAAAGGATACCTGATCAACCAGGCTGTGACTCATACGTCAGGCTGCGAGCAGCCGCGTCCAACAGCCTGGTTGATCAGTCCAGCAACCAGGAGGCCTGGTCGATGACCGGGCCGCGGGGACGATAAGCCCCGGAAGCACCTCAAGGTATCCTCAAGGTAAGGTAAGGTATCTCACTGACGTCAACAACTTCAAACCTATAGCAATTCTGCCAAACTTGTCAAAAATATTTGAAAACGTATATACAAGCAGCTTACTCTTATCTAGCCAAACACAATATACTTAGCTCTAGGTAATATGGCTTTAGACCCCAAAAAAATCAATAACGGTGCACTTATTAGTGTGAATAACTTGATACATGCAGCGCTTGATAAAATGAGTTCCCTGTTGTGTTATTTGTGGACCTGCGTAAGGCTTTTGACACTGTCAACCACCAAAACCTTCTTCTTAAATTACATCATTATGGAGTGAGAGGACACTCCCTGCAATACCTTCAATCTTACCTTACTGACAGGCTTCAGTATGTTTCTGTGAATAATTCAATTTCTCCCACCCTATCAACATTGGTGTCCCCGAGGGCAGCATACTTGGCCCTCTCCTCCTTCTCATCTACATTAATGACCTACCAAATGCCTCTCGACACCTCAAACCAATTCTATTTGCTGGCGATACAACCCTCATTTTCTCCAGTCCTGACCCCCTTGCTCTAAATGCCACAGTAAATACTGAGCTAAATAAAGTCCATCTTTGGCTAACTGCCAACAAACTCACCCTTAACATTGACAAAACTTTCTATATTCTGTTTGGCAATAAATCCTCTAATCAAATTAATCTCAGGATAAACAATATCCACATTTGTAAAGTATAGTGTATAGCAAATTCCTTGGTGTTCTCATAGACAACAAGGTGAATTTCCAGGGACATATTCTAAATATATCAAAAAAAGTTTCAAAAACTGTTGGCATTCTTTCTAAGATCAGATATTATGTACCTCGCCCTGCCCTGGTGACGCTCTATTACTCTCTCATCTCTCCTTATCTCAACTATGGTATTTGTGCTTGGGGTTCTACTACCCAAAATCATTTACGTTCTCTAATTACCCAACACAAAGCTGCTATTAGAACAATATCTAACTCTGGCCCAGACAGCACTCGGTACCCTTACTCAAATCTTTCAATATGTTAGACATTAAGTCACTACACATCCTCTCATGTGTACTCAATATATTCAAAACTCTGAACTGCAATGCCAATCCTGAACTTAGAAGCTTCCTAAAAGGTTCTAACAGAACTCTTGGGCATCACACCAGAAACAATTACCTATTTGATATTCCAAGAGTGCGACTTAACCAAACTGGAAGTGATCTACAATTCAAGGGACCCAGAATGTGGAATGACCTTCCCAATCATGTGAAAGACTGTACCTCTCTCAACCAGTTTAAGAGTAAAACCAAGTACTACCTAATTAACTCCATGTAACCTACCTTACCCCCTAAATATCAACCCATGTCTTTTTTTTCAACAATGCTGTTTGCTCACCAACTTATACAATTTCTTATTTCTGCCATGTTCCCCCCTTTTTATTTTGTATTCCTTTTTTCAACACAATTTATACCTAATCCCAATTACTATTAAATTTTAGTCTAAGTTTTTTTCCCTATACCTTGCCCGAAACTCTATGCGTACTAGTGGCTTTAGATATTGTATGTACTAGCTCTATTTATAAATCCAACATTATGTTTGTAAATCAATTATATATGTACTTTCCTGAATAAAATTAACTTTACTTTACTAACTTTACCAGTAACAGAAGACAAACGACCCTGCCAACGGGCAAGGATTGAGGAATGAATAACTGGGTAGAAGTTGGAATAGAGGATACCTTTACGGGAGATTTATTTATTTATTTATTTATTTATATACAAGAAGGTACATTGGGTTTGTGAGAATACATTGAATAGGACAGTAATACAATCTTGTAAAGCCACTAGTACGCGCAGCGTTTCGGGCAGGTCCTTAATCTAACAGATAATTTTAAGTAGGTAATTTCTATCATAATTGATAAATGATAACAAATACATTACAAGAGAAAAATGAGATGAGAGAGCTTAGTAAGTATATTAAAGCACATTTTTATATTAAAGCTCTAATTGATTACATTGAACAGCTTGATTGGTAATTTAACAAGATTAATAGACACCATACAGCAGATTGCCAGCACATATAAGACAGCAATGAACACAATGGTAAAGATGTTCAGATTGGGTACATAAAGATTGGGAGACTGGGTAGCAATACATACAGTGCAATTTTAAGGCAAAAGGTGAAAAACTATGAAGATGAAATTAGGTATTTTTTAGTATTGATTTTGAATGATGTAAAAGTTGGACAGCTTTTCAATTCCATGGCACAAGTGTGGAGAGCCTCCTTAGCGGCAGCGTCTGCATGATCATTTAAGGACACGCCAATATGGCTGGCAACCCAGCAAAACTCCACTGTCGTCAATCTACTAGAGATAAGAAACAGCCAATGTTGAATTTCGACTACTACAGGATGGACTGGATTAAAGCACTCCAGAGCCATGAGGGCACTGCGAGTGTCAACTACAACAACAAAGGAGAGTTGACAGCGAGAAAGCAGTGACGAAGGGCAAACAAAATAGCATAAAGTTCTGCCATGAAGATGCTAGTCTCCGGAGGCAGGCGACACATATAGGTGTTGTCAGGAAAAACAACAGAGTAGCCTACACCGTCGGCATACTTAGACCCTTCTGTACTTAGATTTAAACTCAGACTTTACTCCTCTTACCCCCCCCCCCCCTGTAGGAGGAACTTAGACCCTTCTGTACTTAGATTTAGACCCAGACTTTACTCCTCTTACCCCCCCCCTGTAGGAGGGACTTAGACCCTTCTGTACTTAGATTTAGACCCAGAATTTACTCCTCTTACCCCCCCCCCTGTAGGAGGGACTTAGACCCTTCTGTACTTAGATTTAGACCCAGAATTTACTCCTCTTACCCCCCCCCCTGTAGGAGGGACTTAGACCCTTCTGTACTTAGATTTAGACCCAGAATTTACTCCTCTTACCCCCCCCCCGTAGGAGGGACTTAGACCCTTCTGTACTTAGATTTAGACCCAGACTTTACTCCTCTTCCCCCCCCTGTAGGAGGGGTAAAAGCTTTAGTCACGCGAGTCAAAGTTTTACAAAACTGAGGAAAGGGGACCCTTCAATGGGGCAAGGACGGAACGACATGAAGAGAAATATTGGAAACACGAACCGAAAGAGAATCTTGTATGCGAGACAATCGTACAGAAAGAGGTAAGTGGTGAAAGGGAACAGGGGACCACAGGAGGAGTAAAGGTCAAAGTACGACATTAACGAGAGTAAGGGATCGTGCAAGGTAGCGAAGACAGTAGCGATCATGTTGATCCTGTAGAGACAGGACGCCAGTTTCGGCGTTAGCGATCACAGGGTTAGGGTAGGAGTCGAAAGAAAGGCACCAGATCTGAGGAGCAACCCAGTATGGTGCAGAGCATCCAAACGGAGAAGAGTAGAAGGAGAAGTAGACGAGTAAGCAGGGCAACCATAATCGAGTTTAGACGGTAAGAGAAAGTAATGTAGAAAGACGAGCATACTCCTATCCGCTTCCCAAGAAGTATGAGACAAGACCTTACATCAGTTAGGGGTCGTAGAGCATTCAACTCGGAGGTAAGAGACATAGGGTGACCAAGAAAAACAAGTGTCAAAGATTAACCTCAAAAAATTAGCAGAATCTTTGTACACAAGGGATGACAATAAAGCGACAAAGGGGGGTGAAGAACGACCTGCTTCTAAGTAAAGTCATAGCACAAGTTTTAGTTGTAAAGAACTTGAAGCCATGATTGGTGGCCCAAGACGACACGGCATCAATCATAAGTTAAAGCCGTCGTTGAAGGAAAGGTGAGTCATCACCTCGACAGCAGAGGGTAAGATCATCAACATAGAGTGCTGAGAAGATGCCAGAGGGAAGGGAGAAAAGAAGACCATTGAGGGCAACCAGAAAAAGAGTAATGCTCAGAACATTACCTTGGGGCACACCATCGTACTGCCGAAAAGAGGCACAGAGAGTGGTACCAAACTTCACTCTAAAGGAACGACTAGAGAGAACGCTTCAGAGGAAGAGAGGGAGATTACCACGAAGGCTAAAAGAACGGAGTTGTGACAGACTATGGTATCGCCAGGTGGTGTCGTATGCCTTTTCCAGGTCAAAAAGGACAACAACAACGGAGGTCTTCGTAGTAAAAGCAGTACGGATATGGACCTCCAAGTTCACTAAGACATCAGTCAAGCTGCAGCACTTGCAAAAGCCAAATTGAGAAGTAAAGAGCTGGTGATAGTGTTCCAAGAACCACATCAGACGAACATTGACCACACGTTTAAAGAGTTTGCAGATGCAACTTGTGAGGGCAATGGGTCAGAAGTCCTTAGGTGATGTCCTTAGAGACCCTGGTTTCCGAATAGGAAGAACAACTGCCTCGAGCCAGTCCTCAGGGACTGACGACGACTCCCAGATATGGTTATACAGACTCAGTAAATACTGAAACGTGCTTGGAGAGAGATGATGCAGTATCTCATAATGAATGTCATCTGAGCCTTTTGACACTGCACATGTGAATTTAAGGGCACCATCTAATCTTGAGGTTCCTCGAGGTTATCTTGAAATGATTTCGAGGCTTAGGATCCCTGCAGCTTGGCCCTCGACCAGGTCTCCTTTTTGTTACACACTCCCAGGAAGCAGCCCGTAGCAGCTGTCTAGCTCCCAGGTACGCTAAGCCCGAAATCATCTCAAAATAATCTCAAGATAACCTAA
>WNGS01111283.1:0-19831 GCA_020271785.1 Procambarus virginalis | reverse complement strand
AAGGACACACAGTCAGCTTTCATATAAAAGGTGGCCTCGATACCAGAGCCTCTGATATTAACACAAAGTAAAGCATCCAGCACTTCCACTAACACGATAACATCATTTTTATTGCCAACATCCAGGGTATAAAAAAAACATATGTAACAAAGTGCACTTCATAGATGGCCTTTCATGAGGCAAATGCAGTGTTTGCAGCCCTACGGAAACTCACACAAAGACTACCATGATGGTGAAATATGGATCTCAGAGTACAATCTTTTCAGATGTTATAGGAAACACCGGCTTCTGGGTGGGGTCAGCCTCTACATCAAAGACACATTCATCTGTACTGAGCTGCTAAACACCACAAATGATATGGTGGAAGTGCTGATAGTCAAAATAGAGATCCTAAATGTAGTTATTGTCTTGTGTATAAGTCACCGGAGGCAACTCTCAGCAGTTAAAGACCAGCTAATGAAAATAGAACACTGCTTGGAAAACCTCACAAATCCAGCCCGAACATCATCCTGCTTGGAGACTTCAACCTACGGCACCTGAAATGGGAGCACCTGGCTAATACAGTAATATCAGAAAGAATACCAGGAAGTAGTCTAAATGAACAGGCACATGCAAATGACCTGCTACGGATGTGCGACAGGTTTTCCTTAAACCAGCAAATAGTAGAACCAACTAGGAAGGAGAACACGCTGGACCTCATTTTCACCAATAATGATGAATTGATCAGGAATATAGTGATTACAAATACCTGTTACTCAGAGCACAACTTAATTGAAGTTCTGACTAGCATGGGGATAGACCTTCAAAACCAGTCCCGATTCACAGTGGAGGAGATTTCAACAAATTCAAACTTTATAATAAACAGATAAACTGGTAGCAAATAAACCAAGACTTTACATAAATAAATGGGAAGAACAGCAAAAAAATGCAAACCTGAACCAGTGCCTGGAAAAAAAAGCTCAGTAGCACTAAATGCAGATGGGATCGGGAACGTCGTTCCCTCTACAGGCGAAGAAAACGAACAGCGGAACAACTTGAGAGTCGCACATTATCTCAAGAACGGCGAAGAAGGTTAGGTAGAGAAATAGAAAAAAGAACTAAGGCTTCAAGAATCATACAAAATCCAGGAGAGGCAAAGAGAGCAAAAGGCCATCAGTGAAATAGAGAAATCCTAAATATTTTCTATGCAAAATCAAGATAAAAAACCACATCTAGTGTCGGGCCCCTGCGAAAAGGAGATGGAACTTTCACCGATGACAACAAAGAAACGAGCGAAATACTGAGGAATCAGTACGACTCCGTTTTCAGCGAGCACTAAACACACTGTAGATTCATAACCCAAATGAATTTTCAGGGATATGACACCAACATCAAATCATATATCAGATGTCACCCTATCCCACTGGATTTTGAAGAAGCCATAGACAGTATGCCTATGCACTCTGCACCAGGCCCTGATTCTTGGAACTCCATATTCATCAAGAACTGTAAAAAAAACACTATCGCAGGTCCTTCACATTCTTTGGAGGCAAAGCCTAGATACTGGCGTTATCCCTGACATACTAAAAACAGCAGAGATAGCACCACTCCATAAAGGAGGAAATAAGGCAGAGGCAAAAAATTACAAACCGATAGCATTAACATCACACATCATAAAAATCTTTGAGAGTGCACTAAGAGTAAGATCACAAAATACATGGAATCAGAGCATCTTCATAGCCCCGGACAACATGGTTTCAGAACAGGGCGCTCTTGCCTGTCCAGTTGCTGGACCATTATGACATGGCATTAGATGCTATGGAAGACAAACAAAACGCTGATGTAATTTACACAGATTTCGCAAAATCTTTGATAAATGTGACCATGGTGTTATTGCACATAAAATGCGTTCAAAAGGAATTACCGGGAAAATAGGCAGATGGATCTACAATTTCCTGATAATCGGAAATAGTCAACAATATGTAATAAGTCAACAAAATCAAATCCGGTCCATCAACTGTGAGAGCTCAGTCCCCCAGGGTACTGTGCTTGCTTCAGTACTTTTCTCATCCTCATATCGGACACAACCTATAGTACTGTATCATCCTTTGTAGATGACACTAGGATTTTTATGAGTAGACAACATTGAGGACACGGCAAACCTCCAATCAGATGTAGATCAGGTCTTTCTATTGGCTACAGAAAATAATATGGTGTTTAACGAAAATAAGTTCCAGATCATGCGCTACGGAAAAGAGGAAAATATAAAAACGGAAATCACATACAAAAATCAGTCAAATCATAACATAGAATGAAAAAGCAATGTAAAGGATTCAGGTGTACTCATGTCGGAAGACCTTACCTTTAAAGAAACACAATAAAGTAGCCGTCACAACTGCAAGGAAAATGACAGGTTGGATAACAAAAACCTTTCACACTAGAGATGCTATACCGATGATGATACTTTTCAAGACGCTAGTGCTCTCTAGAGTGGAGTACTGCTGCACAATGACAGCCTCTTTCAAAGCTGGAGAAATTGCTGACCTGGAGAGCGTGCAGAAATCCTTTACTGCTAGAATCCACTCAGTAAAGCATCTAAACTATATTGAGAGCAACTAAAGAGCCTAAATCTGTATTCTCTTGAGCGCAGGCGGGAGAGATACATAATAATTTACACGTGGAAAATAGTAGAGGGGCTGGTCCAGGTCACGCTACCTGAGAAACAGGTAAGCGTGACCTGCACACAGAAATAACATTACACGAGACCAGAAGGCATGGCAGGATGTGCAGAATACCCCCACTGAAAAGCAGAGGTGCAATAGGTACTCTGAGGGAGTATTGTATCAACATTGGAGGCCCGAGACTGTTCAACACGCTTCACTACACATAAGGGGCATAATGGCAGACCCCTAAGTGTTTTCAAGAGAACTTGATGAACACCTCAAAAGGATACCTGATCAACCAGGCTGTGACTCATACGTCAGGCTGCGAGCAGCCGCGTCCAACAGCCTGGTTGACAGGAGGAGCCGGAGCCGGTCGGCCGAGCGGACAGCACGCGGGAATTGTGATCCTGTGGTCCTGGGTTCGATCCCAGGCGCCGGCGAGAAACAATGGGCAGAGTTTCTTTCACCCTATGCCCCTGTTACCTAGCAGTAAAAATAGGTACCTGGGTGTTAGTCAGCTGTCACGGGCTGCTTCCTGGGGGGGGAGGCCTGGTCGAGGACCGGGCCGCGGGGACACTAAAGCCCCGAAATCATCTCAAGATAATCTCAAGATAATCTCAAGACAGTCCAGCAACGAGGAGGCCTGGTCGACGACCGGGCCGCGGGGTCGCTGAGCCCCGGAATCACCTCAAGGTAACCTCAAGGTAGGTAAGGGGCTCCAGGCATGTGGAAATTATGAGTTAGGGTTTTATAGATTTACAAAACATAAGCAAACAAAGCTACGAGGTTGCAGAGTTTACCTTAGTAATTTCCTATCTTCCTCGACTGAGACAATCTACATAAAACTCAAGATTCAAGTAAGTTTACAGAAATAATCTAATACATCCCAAAGTGATAGGATTAGCTCAGGCTATTTCTACCTTCCGATATCATCGTGTCTGAACACAAATCAAACGGTCTGTTTTCATATTTATTTTTTTATTTATCTTGTAAGTAAATACAAGTAAAGTAAAAACTTTACTTGTAAAGTTGTGTAAAGTAATAACTCTTGTAAGAACAATAGTTTTTACATTCTTGTATCGCCACTTGCACGCATAGCGTTTCGGGCAGGTTCTTAAATTAATACTTTCCTCCGGAATACGACCCGCCAAATCGTTTAACCAGGTACCCTTTCACTGCTGGGTGAACGGAATCTACAGTTAAGGATTGCTGCCCAGTCAATCCTCCCCGGCCAGGATACGAACCCAGGCCAAAGCGTTCGCTTAGGGCCGGGCGAGTGTTTTACCACTGGGGACTGCATGCTACTTCTTACACTCGAATTGGCTATTAAACACAACGGCCGGAAAGACGCTCAAAAATGGGAGGAAACACATCATCATTCCAAAAATAGGACATAGAAGCACAGCGTGTATGAAGGTCATCTTTAAGTTGGAGGTTACGTCACGTTGACTAGGTCACCAGCGCTGGGTTTCCTCCTCCTCCTCCACACGCTCTCTCCCCAACACGACAACACTGACAAGGACTCAAGTTTTCATTGAAGTAGACTATTTGTACCGTGTGTCACTGACCTTCCTTATCGAGCACAAAACTGGTCGAGATGGCGTTAAGTTAGTGGCGTACTTACTGTGTTGAGGAAGACAAGGTGGGTAATAACAGGTTCTGGCGACGTCTCGGTGATTCCCGCACGGAAATATTAGTCTCGTTAAACGTGATTCACACAGACGTTTTTCCCTACCAAATCCAGAAGGAGTGTGACTGGGGAGTAGGAGGCTAGAATACACACGGTGTGGTACAGGTGGTAGGGGGGGCGGCAGGTGGGTGTACACAACGGGGGGGCGTAAACACACGATCACAGGTGGTGAGGAACAAGACGCGAGACGCACCAGAGTAGTGTGTCCGGCCGACGGCACCAACACGACTGACTGACTGACCGACCAAGAGCCCCGCTCACGCCCGGCCCACTGTCAACAAACACCCCCCCCCCCCTACCACCACTACTACTACTACACACGCAAACGTTCACTTACTCACAGTGGCCGTCGTATACTTTTCTTAATCACTACACACACATGGTAGGGGGGGGGGGGGCCACATTTCACATTCAAGAGGGTGTTGTTCAATTATGCGGTTCGTGGTAGAGATTAAATTTGAGGCGGAACCACTGGCAGCTTCTACCATGGCACCTTGTAGTTGGTGCCAACACACTCCTGTTGCTCCCCCCCCCCCCGACACTAGCCACACGCACTTCACCCGTTGAGTGTCACGTCACGACCTGACACACACTCACGGTACAGCCCCGCCCGCTAAATACACCCACTCACTGGGAATAACAGTCAACATATTCTTCACTGACGGTGCTAATGATACTTGACCTTTAATACTACACTGAGCCAACTGTTAATGGCATACTGGTAACTTGGTGTGGTCGTGCAGGACGAGCACCGGCACCGGCACCGGCCAGCACCAGCCTGGCCAGCACCGGCCCCGGCCAGCACCAGCCCCGGCCAACACCAGCCTGGCAGCACCGGCCACGGCCAACACCAGCCCCGGCCCCGGCCAACACCAGCCCCGGCCAACACCAGCCCGGCCAGCACCGGCCCCGGCCAGCACCAGCCCGGCCAGCACCAGCCAAGCCAGCCCGGCCAGCACCAGCCAAGCCAGCCCCGGCCAGCACCAGCTCAGGCCAGCACCAGCCCAACACAGCACCAGCTCAGGCCAGCACCAGCCCAACACAGCACCAGCTCAGGCCAGCACCTCCCGTCACACCTCAAGGCCACATGGGGGGGGGGGAGGGTTACGCTCCCACTCATTACCTCCAAACACTCTCCGCTAATTACCATTATCTATGTGCCACTTTCCTAATTATGGCCACACCTCCACCCATCACCACTTGTGAAGGGCCACTCCTCCACCCATCACCACTTGTGAAGGGCCACCTCCACCATGACCACTTGTGAAGGGCCACTCCTCCACCCATCACACTTGTGAAGGGCCACTCCTCCACCCATGACCACTTGTGAAGGGCCACACCTCCACCCATCACCACTTGTGAAGGGCCACTCCTCCACCCATGACCACTTGTGAAGGGCCGTGGCCTTCACAAGTGGTCATGGGTGGAGGAGTGGCCCTCACAAGTGGTGATGGGTGGAGGGTGTGGCCCTTCACAAGTGGTCATGGGTGGAGGAGTGGCCCTTCACAAGTGGTGATGGGTGGAGGAGTGGCCCTTCACAAGTGGTCATGGGTGGAGGAGTGGCCTTCACAAGTGGTGATGGGTGGAGGAGTGGCCCTTCACAAGTGGTGATGGTGGGGTGTGGCCATAATTAGGAAAAGTGGCACATAGATAATGGTAATTAGCGGAGAGTGTTTGGAGGTAATGAGTGGGAGCGTAACCCTCCCCCCACCCATGTGGCCTTGAGGTGTGACGGGAGGTGCTGGCTGAGCTGGTGCTGTGTTGGGTGGGATGGCATGAGCTGGTGCGGTGTGTGTTGGGCTGGTGCTGGCATGAGCTGGTGCTGGCCGGGGCTGGGCTTGGCTGGTGCTGGCCGGGGCTGGGCTTGGTGGTGCTGGCAGGGGCTGGTGCTGGCCGGGGCCGGTGCTGGCCGGGCTGGTGTTGGCGGGGGGCTGGTGTTGGCCGGGGCGGGGATGGTGTTGGCCGTGGCCGGTGCTGGCCAGGCTGGTGTTGGCCGGGGTGGTGCTGGCCGGGGCCCGCCGGTGCTGGCCAGGCTGGTGCTGGCCGGTGCCGGTGCCGGTGCTCGTCCTGCACGACCACACCAAGTTACCAGTATGCCATTAACAGTTGGCTCAGTGTAGTATTAAAGGTCAAGTATCATTAGCACCGTCAGTGAAGAATATGTTGACTGTTATTCCCAGTGAGGTGGGTGTATTTAGCGGGGCGGGGCTGTACCGTGAGTGTGTGTCAGGTCGTGACGTGACACTCAACGGGTGAAGTGCGTGTGGCTAGTGTCGGGGGGGGGGGGAGCAACAGGAGTGTGTTGGCACCAACTACAAGGTGCCATGGTAGAAGCTGCCAGTGGTTCCGCCTCAAATTTATCTCTACCACGAACCGCATAATTGAACAACACCCTCTTGAATGTGAAATGTGGTCCCCCCCCCCCTACCATGTGTGTGTAGTGATTAAGAAAAGTATACGACGGCCACTGTGAGTAAGTGAACGTTTGCGTGTGTAGTAGTAGTAGTGGTGGTAGGGGGGGGGGGGTGTTGTTGACAGTGGGCGGGCGTGAGCGGGGCTCTTGGTCGGTCAGTCAGTCAGTCGTGTTGGTGCCGTCGGGCCGGACACACTACTCTGGTGCGTCTCGCGTCTTGTTCTCACCACCTGTGATCGTGTGTTTACGCCCCCCCGTTGTGTACACCCACCTGCCGCCCCCCCTACCACCTGTACCACACCGTGTGTATTCTAGCCTCCTACTCCCCAGTCACACTCCTTCTGGATTGGTAGGGAAAAACGTCTGTGTAATCACGTTTAACGAGACTATATTTCAGTGCGGGAATCACCGAGACGTCGCCAGAACCTGTTATTACCACCTTGTCTTCCTCAACACAGGTAAGTACGCCACTAACTTAACGCCATCTCGACCAGTTTGTGCTCGATAAGGAAGGTCAGTGACACACGTACAAATAGTCTACTTCAATGAAAACTTGAGTCCTTGTCAGTGTGTCGTGTTGGGGAGAGAGCGTGTGGAGGAGGAGGAGGAAACCCAGCGCTGGTGACTAGTCAACGTGACGTAACCTCCAACTTAAAGATGACCTTCATACACGCTGTGCTTCTATGTCCTATTTTGGGAATGATGATGTGTTTCCTCCCATTTTGAGCGTCTTTCCGGCCGTTGTGTTTAATAGCATATTCGAGTGTAAGAAGTAGCAATGCAGTCCCCAGTGGTAAAACACTCGCCCGGCCCTAGGCGAACGCTTTGGCCTGGGTCGTATCCTGGCCGGGGAGGATTGACTGGGCAGCAATCCTTAACTGTAGATTCCGTTCACCCAGCAGTGAAAGGGTACCTGGTTAAACGATTTGGCGGGTCGTATCCGGAGGAAAGTATTAATTAAGAACCTGCCGAAACGCTATGCGTGCAAGTGGCGATACAAGAATGTAAAAACTATTGTTCTTACAAGAGTTATTACTTTACACAACTTTACAAGTAAGTTTTACTTTACTTGTATTTACTTACAAGATAAATAAATAAAAATAAATATGAAAACAGACCGTTGATTTGTGTTCAGACACGATGATATCGGAAGGTAGAAATAGCCTGAGCTATCCTATCACTTTGGGATGTATTAGATTATTTCTGTAAACTTACTTGAATCTTGAGTTTTATGTAGATTGTCTCAGTCGAGGAAGATAGGAAATTACTAAGGTAAACTCTGCAACCTCGTAGCTTTGTTTGCTTATGTTTTGTAAATCTATAAAACCCTAACTCATAATTTCCACATGCCTGGAGCCCCTTACCTACCTTGAGGTACCTTGAGGTGATTCCGGGGCTCAGCGACCCCGCGGCCCGGTCGTCGACCAGGCCTCCTCGTTGCTGGACTGTCTTGAGATTATCTTGAGATTATCTTGAGATGATTTCGGGGCTTAGTGTCCCCGCGGCCCGGTCCTCGACCAGGCCTCCACCCCCAGGAAGCAGCCCGTGACAGCTGACTAACACCCAGGTACCTATTTTATGCTAGGTAACAGGGGCATAGGGTGAAAGAAACTCTGCCCATTGTTTCTCGCCGGCGCCTGGGATCGAACCCAGGACCACAGGATCACAATTCCCGCGTGCTGTCCGCTCGGCCGACCGGCTCCGGCTCCTCTGTCAACCAGGCTGTTGGACGCGGCTGCTCGCAGCTGACGTATGAGTCACAGCCTGGTTGATCAGGTATCTTTTGAGGTGTTCATCAAGTTCTCTTGAAAACACTTAGGGGTCTGCCAGTTATGCCCCTTATGTGTAGTGGAAGCGTGTTGAACAGTCTCGGGCCCCCAATGTTGATACAATACTCCCTCAGAGTACCTATTGCACCTCTGCTTTTCAGTGGGGGTATTCTGCACATCCTGCCATGCCTTCTGGTCTCGTGTAAGTTATTCTGTGTGCAGGTCACGCTTACCTGTTTCTCAGGTAAGCGTGACCTGGGACCAGCCCCTTACTATTTTCCACGTGTAAATTATTATGTATCTCCCGCCTGCGCTCAAGAGAATACAGATTTAGGCTCTTTAGTGCTCTCAATATAGTTTAGATGCTGTACTGAGGGATTCTAGCAGTAAAGGATTTCTGCACGCTCTCCAGGTCAGCAGTTTCTCCAGCTTTGAAAGAGGCTGTCATTGTGCAGCAGTACTCCACTCTAGAGAGCACTAGCATCTTGAAAAGTATCATCATCGGTATAGCATCTCTAGTGTGAAAGGTTTTTGTTATCCAACCTGTCATTTTCCTTGCAGTTGTGACGGCTACTTTATTGTGTTCTTAAAGGTAAGGTCTTCCGACATGAGTACACCTGAATCCTTTACATTGCTTTTTCATTCTATGTTATGATTTGACTGATTTTGTATGTGATTTCCGTTTTATATTTTCCTCTTTCCGTAGCGCATGATCTGGAACTTATTTCGTTAAACACCATGTTATTTTCTGTAGCCAATAGAAAGACCTGATCTACATCTGATTGGAGGTTTGCCGTGTCCTCAATGTTGTCTACTCATAAAAATCCTAGTGTCATCTACAAAGGATGATACAGTACTATAGGTTGTGTCCGATATGAGGATGAGAAAAGTACTGAAGCAAGCACAGTACCTGGGGGACTGAGCTCTTCACAGTTGATGGACCGGATTTGATTTTGTTGACTTATTACATATTGTTGACTATTCCGATTAATCAGGAAATTGTAGATCCATCTGCCTATTTCCCGGTAATTCCTTTTGAACGCAGTTTATGTGCAATAACACCATGGTCACATTTATCAAAAGATTTTGCGAAATCTGTGTAAATACATCAGCGTTTGTTTGTCTTCCATAGCATCTAGTGCCATGTCATAATGGTCCAGCAACTGTGACAGGCAAGAGCGCCCTGTTCTGAAACCATGTTGTCCGGGGCTATGAGATGCTCTGATTCCATGTATTTGTGATCTTACTTCTTAGTGCACTCTCAAAGATTTTATGATGTGTGATGTTAATGCTATCGGTTTGTAATTTTTTGCCTCTGCCTTATTCCTCCTTTATGGAGTGGTGCTATCTCTGCTGTTTTAGTATGTCAGGGATAACGATAACCAGTATCTAGGCTTTGCCTCCAAAGAATGTGAAGGACCTGCGATAGTGTTTTTTTTACAGTCTTGATGAATATGGAGTTCCAAGAATCAGGGCCTGGTGCAGAGTGCATAGGCATACTGTCTATGGCTTCTTCAAAATCCAGTGGGGATAGGGTGACATCTGATTATGATTTGATGTTGGTGTCATATCCATGAAAAATTCATTTGGGTTATGAATCTACAGTGTGTTTAGTGGCTCGCTGAAAACGGAGTCGTACTGATTCCTCAGTATTTCGCTCGTTTCTTTGTTGTCATCGGTGAAAGTTCCATCTCCTTTTCGCAGGGGCCCGACACTAGATGTGGTTTTTTATCTTGATTTGCATAGAGAAAATATTTAGGATTTCTCTATTTCACTGATGGCCTTTGCTCTCTTTGCCTCTCCTGGATTTTGTATGATTCTTGAAGCCTTAGTTCATTTGTTCTATTTCTCTAATAACCTTCTTCGCCGTTCTTGAGATAATGTGCGACTCTCAAGTTGTTCCGCTGTTCGTTTTCTTCGCCTGTAGAGGGAACGACGTTCCCGATCCCATCTGCATTATAGTGCTACTGAGCTTATTTTTTCCAGGCACTGGTGCAGGTTTGCATTTTTTGCTGTTCTTCCCAATTTATTTATGTAAAGTCTTGGTTATTTGCTACCAGTTTATCTGTTTATTAATAAAGTTGAATTGTTGAAATCTCCTCCACTGTGAATCGGGACTGGTTTGAAGGTCTATTCCCCATGCTAGTCAGAACTTCAATTAAGTTGTGCTCTGAGTAACAGGTATTGTAATCACTATATTCCTGATCAATTCATCATATTGGTGAAAATGAGGTCCAGCGTGTTCTCCTTCCTAGTTGGTTCTACTATTTGCTGGTTTAAGGGAAAACCTGTCGCACATCCGTAGCAGGTCATTTGCATGTGCTGTTCATTAGACTACTTCTGTATTCTTTCTGATATTACTGTATTAGCAAGGTGCTCCCATTTCAGGTGCCGTAGGTTGAAGTCTCCAAGCAGGATGATGTTCGGGGCTGGATTTGTGAGGTTTTCCAAGCAGTGGTTCTATTTTCATTAGCTGGTCTTTAAACTGCTGAGAGGTTGGCCTCCGGTGACTTATACACAAGGACAATAACTACATTTAGGATCTCTTATTTTGACTATCAGCACTTCCACCATATCATTTGTGGTGTTTAGCAGCTCAGTACAGATGAATGTGTCTTTGATGTAGAGGCTGACCCCACCCAGAAGCGGTGTGTTTCCTATAACATCTGAAAAGATTGTACTCTGAGATCCATATTTCACCATCATGGTAGTTCTTTGGTGTGAGTTTCCGTTAGGGCTGCAAACACTGCATTTGCCTCATGTAAGAGGCCATCTATGAAGTGCACTTGTTACATATGTGTTTTTTTATACCCTGGATGTTGGCAAATAAAAATGATGTTATCGTGTTATGGAAGTGCTGGATGCTTTACTGGTGTTAATATCAGAGGCTCTGGTATCGAGGCCACTGTGCTTGTGTCCTTTCCAGCATTTGACCGAGTGGTGGTAGAGTCTGGACATTTTTAGCCATTCTTCTCCTCCTCCTCTTGCTAAAAATTATCCTGGTAAATAGTGAGTAGACAACATTGAGGACACGGCAAACCTCCAATCAGATGTAGATCAGGTCTTTCTATTGGCTACAGAAAATAATATGGTGTTTAACGAAAATAAGTTCCAGATATGCGCTACGGAAAGAGGAAAAATATAAAAACGGAAATCACATACAAAAATCAGTCAAATCATAACATAGAATGAAAAAGCAATGTAAAGGATTCAGGTGTACTCATGTCGGAAGACCTTACCTTTAAAGAAACACAATAAAGTAGCCGTCACAACTGCAAGGAAAATGACAGGTTGGATAACAAAAACTTTCACACTAGAGATGCTATACCGTGATGATACTTTTCAAGACGCTAGTGCTCTCTAGAGTGGAGTACTGCTGCACAATGACAGCCTCTTTCAAAGCTGGAGAAATTGCTGACTGGAGAGCGTGCAGAAATCCTTTACTGCTAGAATCCACTCAGTAAAGCATCTAAACTATATTGAGAGCACTAAAGAGCCTAAATCTGTATTCTCTTGAGCGCAGGCGGGAGAGATACATAATAATTTACACGTGGAAAATAGTAGAGGGGCTGGCCCAGGTCACGCTTACCTGAGAAACAAGGTAAGCGTGACCTGCACACAGAAATAACATTACACGAGACCAGAAGGCATGGCAGGATGTGCAGAATACCCCCACTGAAAAGCAGAGGTGCAATAGGTACTCTGAGGGAGTATTGTATCAACATTGGGGGCCCGGACTGTTCAACACGCTTCCACTACACATAAGGGGCATAACGGCAGACCCCTAAGTGTTTTCAAGAGAACTTGATGAACACCTCAAAAGGATACCTGATCAACCAGGCTGTGATCATACGTCAGGCTGCGAGCAGCCGCGTCCAACAGCCTGGTTGACAGGAGGAGCCGGAGCCGGTCGGCCGAGCGGACAGCACGCGGGGAATTGTGATCCTGTGGTCCTGGGTTCGATCCCAGGCGCCGGCGAGAAACAATGGGCAGATTTTCTTTCAACCCTATGCCCCGTTACCTAGCAGTAAAATAGGTACCTGGGGTTAGTCAGCTGTCACGGGCTGCTTCCTGGGGGTGGAGGCTGGTCGAGGACCGGGCCGCGGGACACTAAAGCCCCGAAATCATCTCAAGATAATCTCAAGTAATCTCCAAGACAGTCCAGCAACGAGGAGGCCTGGTCGACGACCGGGCCGCGGGGTCGCTGAGCCCCGGAATCACCTCAAGGTAACCTCAAGGTAGGTAGGGGCTCCAGGCATGTGGAAATTATGAGTTAGGGTTTTATGATTACAAAACATAAGCAAACAAAGCTACGAGGTTGCAGAGTTTACCTTAGTAATTTCCTATCTTCCTCGACTGAGACAATCTACATAAAACTCAAGATTCAAGTAAGTTTACAGAAATAATCTAATACATCCCAAAGTGATAGGATTAGCTCAGGCTATTTCTACCTTCCGATATCATCGTGTCTGAACACAAATCAAACGGTCTGTTTTCATATTTATTTTTTATTTATTTATCTTGTAAGTAAATACAAGTAAAGTAAAAACTTTACTTGTAAAGTTGTGTAAAGTAATAACTCTTGTAAGAACAATAGTTTTTACATTCTTGTATCGCCACTTGCACGCATAGCGTTTCGGGCAGGTTCTTAAATTAATACTTTCCTCCGGAATACGACCCGCCAAATCGTTTAACCAGGTACCCTTTCACTGCTGGGTGAACGGAATCTACAGTTAAGGATTGCTGCCCAGTCAATCCTCCCCGGCCAGGATACGAACCCAGGCCAAAGCGTTCGCCTAGGGCCGGGCGAGTGTTTTACCACTGGGGACTGCATGCTACTTCTTACACTCGAATATGGCTATTAAACACAACGGCCGGAAAGACGCTCAAAAATGGGAGGAAACACATCATCATTCCCAAAATAGGACATAGAAGCACAGCGTGTATGAAGGTCATCTTTAAGTTGGAGGTTACGTCACGTTGACTAGGTCACCAGCGCTGGGTTTCCTCCTCCTCCTCCACACGCTCTCTCCCCAACACGACAAACTGACAAGGACTCAAGTTTTCATTGAAGTAGACTATTTGTACCGTGTGTCACTGACCTTCCTTATCGAGCACAAACTGGTCGAGATGGCGTTAAGTTAGTGGCGTACTTACCTGTGTTGAGGAAGACAAGGTGGGTAATAACAGGTTCTGGCGACGTCTCGGTGATTCCCGCACTGAAATATTAGTCTCGTTAAACGTGATTCACACAGACGTTTTTCCCTACCAAATCCAGAAGGAGTGTGACTGGGGAGTAGGAGGCTAGAATACACACGGTGTGGTACAGGTGGTAGGGGGGGCGGCAGGTGGGTGTACACAACGGGGGGGGGTAAACACACGATCACAGGTGGTGAGGAACAAGACGCGAGACGCACCAGAGTAGTGTGTCCGGCCGACGGCACCAACACGACTGACTGACTGACCGACCAAGAGCCCCGCTCACGCCCGGCCCACTGTCAACAAACACCCCCCCCCCCCTACCACCACTACTACTATACACACGCAAAACGTTCACTTTCTCACAGTGGCCGTCGTATACTTTTCTTAATCACTACACACACATGGTAGGGGGGGGGGGGGACACATTTCACATTCAAGAGGGTGTTGTTCAATTATGCGGTTCGTGGTAGAGATTAAATTTGAGGCGGAACCACTGGCAGCTTCTACCATGGCACCTTGTAGTTGGTGCCAACACACTCCTGTTGCTCCCCCCCCCCCCGACACTAGCCACACGCACTTCACCGTTGAGTGTCACGTCACGACCTGACACACACTCACGGTACAGCCCCGCCCCGCTAAATACACCCACCTCACTGGGAATAACAGTCAACATATTCTTCACTGACGGTGCTAATGATACTTGACCTTTAATACTACACTGAGCCAACTGTTAATGGCATACTGGTAACTTGGTGTGGTCGTGCAGGACGAGCACCGGCACCGGCACCGGCCAGCACCAGCCTGGCCAGCACCGGCCCGGCCAGCACCAGCCCCGGCCAACACCAGCCTGGGCCAGCACCGGCCACGGCCAACACCAGCCCCGGCCCCGGCCAACACCAGCCCCGGCCAACACCAGCCCGGCCAGCACCGGCCCCGGCCAGCACCAGCCCGGCCAGCACCAGCCAAGCCCAGCCCCGGCCAGCACCAGCCAAGCCCAGCCCCGGCCAGCACCAGCTCAGGCCAGCACCAGCCCAACACAGCACCAGCTCAGGCCAGCACCAGCCCAACACAGCACCAGCTCAGGCCAGCACCTCCCGTCACACCTCAGGCCACATGGGGGGGGGGGAGGGTTACGCTCCCACTCATTACCTCCAAACACTCTCCGCTAATTACCATTATCTATGTGCCACTTTTCCTAATTATGGCCACACCTCCACCCATCACCACTTGTGAAGGGCCACTCCTCCACCCATCACCACTGTGAAGGGCCACCTCCACCATGACCACTTGTGAAGGGCCACTCCTCCACCCATCACCACTTGTGAAGGGCCACTCCTCCACCCATGACCACTTGTGAAGGGCCAAACCTCCACCCATCACCACTTGTGAAGGGCCACTCTCACCATGACCACTTGTGAAGGGCCGTGGCCTTCACAAGTGGTCATGGGTGGAGGAGTGGCCCTCACAAGTGGTGATGGGTGGAGGTGTGGCCTTCACAAGTGGTCATGGGTGGAGGAGTGGCCCTTCACAAGTGGTGATGGGTGGAGGAGTGGCCCTTCACAGTGGTAATGGGTGGAGGGGGTGGGGGGTGGACCCTTCACAAAGTGTGATGGGTGGAGGAGTGGCCCTTCACAAGTGGTGATGGGTGGAGGTGTGCCATAATTAGGAAAAGGGCACATAGATAATGGTAATTAGCGGAGAGTGTTTGGAGGTAATGAGTGGGAGCGTAACCCTCCCCCCACCATGTGGCCTTGAGGTGTGACGGGAGGTGCTGGCCTGAGCTGGTGCTGTGGGATGGGATGGCCTGAGGGGGATGGCGTGCTGCTGTGTTGGGGCGGTGCTGGCATGAGCTGGTGTGGCCGGGGCTGGGCTTGGCTGGTGCTGGCCGGGGCTGGGCTGGTGGTGCTGGCCGGGGCTGGTGGCCGGGGCCGGTGCTGGCCGGGGCTGGTGTTGGCGGGGCTGGTTGGCCGGGCGGGGTGGTGTTGGCCGTGGCCGGTGCTGGCCAGGCTGGTGTGGCCGGGGCCGGTGCTGGCCAGGGGCCGCCAGCTTTGCCCGCACCCGCCCCCCCCTCCCCCCGGTGCTGGCAGGCTGGCTGGCCGGTGCCGGTGCCGGTGCTCGTCCTGCACGACCACACCAAGTTACCAGTATGCCATTAACAGTTGGCTCAGTGTAGTATTAAAGGTCAAGTATCATTAGCACCGTCAGTGAAGAATATGTTGACTGTTATTCCCAGTGAGGTGGGTGTATTTAGGGGGCGGGGCTGTACCGTGAGTGTGTGTCAGGTCGTGACGTGACACTCAACGGGTGAGTGCGTGTGTGGCTAGTGTCGGGGGGGGGGGGAGCAACAGGAGTGTGTTGGCACCAACTACAAGGTGCCATGGTAGAAGCTGCCAGTGGTTCCGCCTCAAATTTAATCTCTACCACGAACCGCATAATTGAACAACACCCTCTTGAATGTGAAATGTGGCCCCCCCCCCCCTACCATGTGTGTGTAGTGATTAAGAAAAGTATACGACGGCCACTGTGAGTAAGTGAACGTTGCGTGTGTAGTAGTAGTAGTGGTGGTAGGGGGGGGGGGGTGTTTGTTGACAGTGGGCCGGGCGTGAGCGGGGCTCTTGGTCGGTCAGTCAGTCAGTCGTGTTGGTGCCGTCGGGCCGGACACACTACTCTGGTGCGTCTCGCGTCTTGTCCTCACCACCTGTGATCGTGTGTTTACGCCCCCCCGTTGTGTACACCAACCTGCCGCCCCCCCTACACCTGTACCACACCGTGTGTATTCTAGCCCCACTCCCCAGTCACACTCCTTCTGGATTGGTAGGGAAAACGTCTGTGTGAATCACGTTTAACGAGACAATATTTCAGTGCGGGAATCACCGAGACGTCGCCAGAACTGTTATACCCACCTTGTCTTCCTCAACACAGGTAAGTACGCCACTAACTTAACGCCATCTCGACCAGTTGTGCTCGATAAGGAAGGTCAGTGACACACGTTACAAATAGTCTACTTCAATGAAAACTTGAGTCCTTGTCAGTGTTGTCGTGTTGGGGAGAGAGCGTGTGGAGGAGGAGGAGGAAACCAGCGTGGTGACTAGTCAACGTGACGTAAACTCCAACTTAAAGATGACCTTCATACACGCTGTGCTTCTATGTCCTATTTTGGGAATGATGATGTGTTTCCTCCCATTTTGAGCGTCTTTCCGGCCGTTGTGTTTAATAGCCATATTCGAGTGTAAGAGTAGAATGCAGTCCCAGTGGTAAAACACTCGCCCGGCCTAGGCGAACGCTTTGGCCTGGGTTCGTATCCTGGCCGGGGAGGATTGAGGGCAGCAATCCTTAACTGTAGATTCCGTTCACCCAGCAGTGAAAGGGTACCTGGTTAAACGATTTGGCGGGTCGTATTCCGGAGGAAAGTATTAATTAAGAACCTGCCGAAACGCTATGCGTGCAAGTGGCGATACAAGAATGTAAAAACTATTGTTCTTAAAGAGTTATTACTTTACACAAACTTTACAAGTAAAGTTTTTACTTACTTGTATTTACTTACAAGATAAATAAATAAAAATAAATATGAAAAACAGACCGTTGATTTGTTTCAGACACGATGATATCGGAAGGTAGAAATAGCCTGAGCTAATCCTATCACTTTGGGATGTATTAGATTATTTCTGTAAACTTACTTGAATCTTGAGTTTTATGTAGATTGTCTCAGTCGAGGAAGATAGGAAATTACTAAGGTAAACTCTGCAACCTCGTAGCTTTGTTTGCTTATGTTTTGTAAATCTATAAAACCCTAACTCATAATTTCCACATGCCTGGAGCCCCTTACCTACCTTGAGGTTACCTTGAGGTGATTCCGGGGCTCAGCGACCCCGCGGCCCGGTCGTCGACCAGGCCTCCTCGTTGCTGGACTGTCTTGAGATTATCTTGAGATTATCTTGAGATGATTTCGGGGCTTTAGTGTCCCGCGGCCCGGTCTCGACCAGGCCTCCACCCCCAGGAAGCAGCCCGTGACAGCTGACTAACACCCAGGTACCTATTTTATGCTAGGTAACAGGGGCATAGGGTGAAAGAAACTCTGCCCATTGTTTCTCGCCGGCGCCTGGGATCGAACCAGGACCACAGGATCACAATTCCCGCGTGCTGTCCGCTCGGCCGACCGGCTCCGGCTCCTCCTTCAACCAGGCTGTTGGACGCGGCTGCTCGCAGCTGACGTATGAGTCACAGCCTGGTTGATCAGTATCTTTTGAGGTGTTCATCAAGTTCTCTTGAAAAACACTTAGGGGTCTGCCAGTATGCCCTTATGTGTAGTGGAAGCGTGTTGAACAGTCTCGGGCCTCCAATGTTGATACAATACTCCCTCAGAGTACCTATTGCACCTCTGCTTTTCAGTGGGGGTATTCTGCACATCCTGCCATGCCTTCTGGTCTCGTGTAAGTTATTTCTGTGTGCAGGTCACGCTTACCTGTTTCTCAGGTAAGCGTGACCTGGGACCAGCCCCTCTACTATTTTCCACGTGTAAATTATTATGTATCTCTCCCGCCTGCGCTCAAGAGAATACAGATTAGGCTCTTTAGTGCTCTCAATATGTTTAGATGCTTTACTGAGTGGATTCTAGCAGTAAAGGATTTCTGCACGCTCTCCAGGTCAGCAGTTCTCCAGCTTTGAAAGAGGGCTGTCATTGTGCAGCAGTACTCCACTCTAGAGAGCACTAGCATCTTGAAAAGTATCATCATCGGATAGCATCTCTAGTGTGAAAGGTTTTTGTTATCCAACCTGTCATTTCCTTGCAGTTGTGACGGCTACTTTATTGTGTTCTTTAAAGGTAAGGTCTTCCGACATGAGTACACCTGAATCCTTTACATTGCTTTTTCATTTATGTTATGATTTGACTGATTTTGTATGTGATTTCCGTTTTATATTTTCCTCTTTTCCGTAGCGCATGATCTGGAATTATTTCGTTAAAACACCATGTTATTTTCTGTAGCCAATAGAAAGACTGATCTACATCTGATTGGAGGTTTGCCGTGTCCTCAATGTTGTCTACTCATCAAAAAAATCCTAGTGTCATCTACAAAGGATGATACAGTACTATAGGTTGTGTCCGATATGAGGATGAGAAAGTACTGAAGCAAGCACAGTACCCTGGGGGACTGAGCTCTTCACAGTTGATGGACCGGATTTGATTTTGTTGACTTATTACATTATTGGACTATCGATTAATCAGGAAATTGTAGATCCATCTGCCTTTTTACCAGGTAATTCCTTTTGAACGCATTTTATGTGCAATAACACCATGGTCACATTTATCAAAAGATTTTGCGAAATCTGTGTAAATACATCAGCGTTTTGTTTGTCTTCAATAGCATCTAGTGCCATGTCATAATGGTCCAGCAACTGTGACAGGCAAGAGCGCCCTGTTCTGAAACCATGTTGTCCGGGGCTATGAGATGCTCTGATTCCATGTATTTGTGATCTTACTTCTTAGTGCACTCTCAAAGATTTTTATGATGTGTGATGTTAATGCTATCGGTTTGTAATTTTTTGCCTCTGCTTATTTCCTCCTTTATGGAGTGGTGCTATCTGCTGTTTTAGTATGTCAGGGATAACGCCAGTATCTAGGCTTTGCCTCCAAAGAATGTGAAGGACTGCGATAGTGTTTTTTTTTACAGTCTTGATGAATATGGAGTTCCAAGAATCAGGGCCTGGTGCAGAGTGCATAGGCACTATGTCTATGGCTTCTTCAAAATCCAGTGGGGATAGGGTGACATCTGATTATGATTTGATGTTGGTGTCATATCCATGAAAAAATTCATTTGGGTTATGAATTACAGTGTGTTTAGTGGCTCGCTGAAAACGGAGTCGTACTGATTCCTCAGTATTCGCGTTTCTTTGTTGTCATCGGTGAAAGTTCCATCTCCTTTTCGCAGGGGCCCGACACTAGATGTGGTTTTTTATCTTGATTTTGCATAGAGAAATATTTAGGATTTCTATTTCACTGATGGCCTTTGCTCTCTTGCCTCTCCTGGATTTTGTATGATTCTGAAGCCTTAGTTCATTTGTTCTATTTCTCTAATAACCTTCTTCGCCGTTCTGAGATAATGTGCGACTCTCAAGT
>WNGS01111278.1:23308-36885 GCA_020271785.1 Procambarus virginalis | reverse complement strand
TCAACCGTCTACCACCTATTTGCGAAGGTGAATTTTCTTACGTTTCTCTCGGCATCTGTGTTTAGCTAGTTTAAATCTATGACCTCTTGTTCTTGAAGTTCCAGGTCTCAGGAAATCTTCCCTGTCGATTTTATCAATTCCTGTTACTATTTTGTACGTAGTGATCATATCGCCTCTTTTTCTTCTATCTTCTAGTTTTTGCATATTTGCCTCTAACCTCTCCTCATAGCTCTTGTCCTTCATTTCTGGGAGCCACTTAGTGGCATGTCGTTGCACCTTTTCCAGTTTGTTGATGTGCTTCTTAAGATAAGGGCACCATACAACCGCTGCATATTCCAGCTTTGGTCTAATAAAAGTCGTGAACAATTTCTTTAGTATTTCTCCATCCATGTATTTAAAAGCAATTCTTAGTTAGAAAGTGTAGCATAGGCTCCTCGCACAATGTTCTTGATGTGGTCCTCAGGTGACAGTTTTCTATCTAAAACCACCCCTAGATCCCTTTCTTTATCAGAATTCTTTAAAGATTTCTCACATAATTTATAGGTTGTGGGGTCTATGTTCACCAATTCCACATTCCATAACATGGCATTTATTCACATTAAATTCCATTTGCCAAGTGTTGCTCCAAATACTTATTTTGTCCAGGTCTTCTTGAAGGGCATGACAATCATCTAGGTTTCTTATCTTCCCTATTAACTTAGCATCATCAGCAAACATGTTCATGTAATTCTGTAATCCCTCTGGTAGATCGTTTATGTAGACAATGAACATTACCGGTGCAAGAACTGAACCCTGTGGTACTCCACTCGTGACATTCCTCCAATCCGATACCTTGCCTCTGATTACGGCCCTCATTTTTCTGTCAGTTAGGAAATTTTTCATCCATGTTAGTAGCTACCCGTCACCCCTCCAATATGTTCCAGTTTCCAGAACAACCTCTTATGGGGAACTCTGTCGAAAGCCTTTTTTAGGTCCAGATAGATGCAGTCAACCCAACCATCTCTTTCCTGTAAAATCTCTGTTGCTCGATCATAAAACTGAGTAAGTTCGTTACACAGGATCTTCCAGATCGAAAACCATACTGTCGGTCTGATATTATATCATTTCTCTCCAGGTGTTCTACCCATTTAGTTTTAATTATTTTTTCCAATATTTTGACTATTACACTTGTCAATGATACAGGTCTATAATTAAGGGGTCTTCCCTGCTTCCACTTTTGTAGATTGGAACTATGTTAGCCTTTTTCCACACATCAGCTACAACTCCTGTAACAGGGATGCCTGAAAAATCAGCTGAAGTGGAATGCTGAGCTCAGGTGCACACTCTCTCAGAACCCATGGTGAAACTCCATCTGGACCAACTGCCTTGTTCTTACTTAGCTCCTTGAGCATTTTTTCCACTTCGTCTCTAGTCACCTCTATGTGCTCTATGTTGTTCTCTGGAATTCTTATTGTGTCTGGTTCCCTAAAGATTTCATTTTGTACAAACACACTTTGGAACTTTTCGTTTAGTGTTTCACACATTTCCTTTTCATTTTCCGTGAATCTATTTCCCATTATCAACCTCTGAATATTATCCTTTACCTGCAATTTGTTGTTTATGAATTTGTAGAATAGACCTGGTTCTGTTTTACATTTGTCTGCAATCCCTTTTTCAAAATTTCTTTCTGCCTCTCTCCTCACTGCTGTGTAGTTGTTTCTTGCATCTTTGTATCGTTTGTATGTTTGGGGTTTGGCCTCTTCCTGTATTGATTCCATTTTTTGTCTTTTGGTCTCTGGCCCTCTCGCAATTCCTATTGAACCATCCTGTTTCCTATTCTGCATCTCTGTTTTGGTATAAATTTGTTTGTGCCTTTATCATATATTTCACAAAACTTGACATACATCTCATTCACTTCCTTGCCTAGCAACAAGTCTGTCCAATTATACTCACTAAAAAAATTTCTAAGGTTGCCATAATGTCCTCTCTTGAAGTCAGGTTTTTCAACTGCCTCATCCTCCTTATTTTCTTCCAGATTATAACACATTGCATACTTTATTCCCAAAAAGACATGGTCACTTTTACCCAAGGGAGGAAGGTACTGAATGTCAAATACTTCTTCCTCCTTCCTGGTAAATATCAAATCTAGCATGGAGGGAACGTCCCCTTCCCTCATCCTCGTAGCTTGTTTAACATGTTGATACAAGAATGTTTCCAGGATGAGGTCTACAAATTTACAGGTCCAAAAATCTTCTGTTTTAGCTTCATATGCTTCCCAGTCTATGGATTTCAAGTTGAAGTCACCAACTATCAACAGTCGTGACCTATTGTTATCCGCTCTCGCTATAATCTCTCTCATTATTGTTATAAGACCTTCTCGTTTACTATCTAGCTCCTCCTTTGACCATGTGCTGCTTGGTGGCAGTGTGACCACACAAGTGTGACCACACAAGTGTGACCACACAAGTGTGACCACACAAGTGTGACCACACAAGTGTGACCACACAAGTGTGACCACACAATGTGACCACACAAGTGGACCACACAAGTGGACCACACAAGTGGACCACACAAGTGGACCACAAGCTTACAATGTTGGGACAGAGTTCACAGACTGGCGTAAGCTTTTCTATTCTTTCACAGATTACAATTAATAATTCCTTCATAAGACAAGTTGGATCACACAAGTGGACCACACAACAAGTGAACCATATGAACCAAAATCCAGGCAGAGTGGTCAACTGAGTTTCGATGATTTTCGTTCACTGATTTGTGTCACAGGTATCTTTGTAAATTAATTTAAAGGCTGAAGTGTGATTATCTAGCTATATGTGATAAAATCTCCTTATAGACATTTTCTGTGATGAAACAAGATGAGTGAGGGTGGACAGATAAGGGAATACTGTACTGTAAACCTCACTTGGTTTTCCTTTGTGTTGTCATAGTTCAGTGACCCATGACTTTGAAAGTTTCAGATTAATAAATCATTTCTAAAACAAGTGTTTAATTAGGATAATAAAAAGCTATTCAAACTAAACTAAACTAAATAAAACCCAAAATATACTGTAATATGATAGACATTTGCTATTTGAGAAATTATTATGTTATTGAAACAACAACTCCAGCATGAGTGGACGGGTTTAATATTTGTACACACAGCACCATGTGTGTTTCGTTCGATTTCGTCGCCACAGTTCAGTGACCAGGAAATAATAAAATTATTAAATCAGTTCTAAAATAAGTTTTTTATATTCTCTTATTATCCTAATAATGTTACTAAACTAAAATAACCCAAACATATATAATTTGATGTAAATCCAATATTTGAAAGAAGTTTGTTACTTGATCTGGCTTAAACACCAGCCTACCGCAGAGTATATAGACCTAGTCTGCGTTCATACAGTAGGCACCCAGTGCCATTAGCTTTGTCTGCGAGTGATGTGTTTGTCCGCCGTGGACGAATAATCATGGAATTTACCATTTTTTTACTACAGCTGTATTATTATACAACGAGATGTCTCAGGGGCTTGCTAATCGTGCTGTATCTACTAAAAAGAAGAGGAGTTTTTATCCATTGAGCAGAAATTAGACATAGCGAAACATGAATGTGGCTACTCTGTTACTAGACTGGCAGCAGAATTTAACCACTGAACTGTGCAATGCACCTGCCGGCGCTCGACAGGGGTGCACAATGCGCCTCGGGGATCTTATATTTTTAGCGTATGATTCAAAACTCCCGTGGCTACATGGGATTCACATCAGCTTCCTCAGGGCTCTTGTAAACAGGAGCCATTTAAAAAAAAATCGTGGACAACATTCCCGGTGTGAGAGCCTCAGTACTGAGCAACCAAGGCTGGCGAACACAGCATGAGCTCACAGCATTGCCTAATAATGTCAAAATATATATATAACTGGTATTATTTAGCCATGACAGTATTACAGAAGAGCCTGAGTGTGATAATGACTGTGTACAATGTTCAGATATCAGTGAATCAATGCTGTTTACCATGTTCACAGCGCTAGCTACAGTACCACAGCATTATTTCGCCCATCTTGGAATCTTTCAAACGACTTCTTATGTTACTTTACAAAATAAACTTGTCGTCAATTATTCATTTACAGGATTTAGTGACCAGGATTGTGCTAAGAGCAGGATTGTGGTGGTAATTAGCACTTTGCGCTAATTATCACCAATCTTGTTGTGTGGCAGCCACTCTTGTTTTACTCACCATACTAGCTTAGTGGTTTGCTATGGTGAACACATATGTACATGGGTATATACAATGTGTGTATATAGTGTAATAACAGCAACAGGAGTATGTTGGGAGGAGCCATTTTGGCGAGGGAGGTGACTTGACCAAAATCAAGAAATAAAGTTAAGTTCATAAATGGCCTCCTAATAGAATCGAACTCAATATTTGGAGCATTTACAGAAACCCACACAAAAGACCACATGGATAGTGAAATCTGGATCCCGAATTATAATCTATATAGATGTGACAGAGTAACTAGGTCAAGTGGAGGAGTAGTCTGTATATAAAGAGGAGCTGGCATGCACAGAGCTCCTGAACTCATCCAATGAGGTGGTAGAGATACTTGGAATCAAGGTAGAAAATAGAATCTACTTATTATTTTAATATACAAACCTCCAGATGCAACAGTTGAGGAATTCACTGAACAGATCCACAAATAGAGAATATCCTTGATAACCTAGCAAACCCAGTACCAGACATCATCTTCCTTGGAGACTTCAATCTACCCAGTTTAAAATGGAGAATAGTAAACAATAACATTATAGCAGGAAGTCAACCTGGAAATAACCAACCACAGGTCAGAGAACTACTGAGATTCTGTGACAAATTCTCGCTCAGTCAGCAGATTACAGAACCAACTAGGAACGAAAACACGCTGGACTGATATTCACGAACAATGAGGAGCTAATCAGACATTACTGTCTCAGACACTACGTACTCGGACCACAAGCTCATTGAAGTGCAAACTAACATTAATAACGGTAGTAGGCCCAAGAGATCAACAAGCGAGAAGGGCTATTCAATAAATTCAATTTTAATAATAAAAGGATAGACTGGGAGAAAATAAACAGGGAACTTACAAACATTCAATGGAAAATGTCCTAAGAAATAAAAATCCTACACAAGGAATAGAAAAACTGACTTCTGAAGCATATGAAGTCTGTCTGAAACATGTTCCTTTGAGGAAAGCCAGAAAGAGGTCCAATGTAGAAAGAGAACGCAGACGACATTACAAAAGGAGGAAGAAATTAACGGAAATGCTTAAGCAGACACGACTCTCCATACAGAGAAGAAATAATTTAAACAGGGAGATTGAAGAAATCGAACAGAGACTGAAGCATTCCTATCAGACTGAAGAAAGGCAACTAGAACAGAAAGCAATTCAAGAAATAAAGAAAAACCCAAAATATTTCTTCACATATGCTAAATCAAAAGCGAAAACCACTGCCAGTATTGGACCTATTCGTATTAGTGAAGGTTCATACACTGAGGATGACAAAGAAATTAGTGAAATCCTAAAAAAGCAGTATGAGGACATGTTTAGCACTCCGATACTCAGCATGAAAGTGGAAGATTCGGACAATTTCTTTATGAATGATACTCAAACACCTGTAAATATAACTGATATCAGCACGAGCGTGGCAGATTTTGAAAGAGAAATTGACAATATGCCCATGCACTCAGCCCCGGGTCCAGACTCATGGAATTCAATATTTATAAAGAAATGCAAAGTGCCAGTAGCACAGGCACTCAGTATAGTGTGGAGGAAGAGCTTGGACACAGGGGAGATACCAGATGCGCTTAAAGCAGCAGACATTGCCCCTCTACACAAGGGTGGTAGCAAAGCATTGGCAAAGAATTATAGACCAGTTGCACTAACGTCCCACATAATAAAAGTATTTGAGAGAGTGATCAGGAGTCAGGTCACTAGATTCATGGAAACCAATGACCTCCACAATCCAGGCCAACATGGATTTAGAGCAGGAAGATCATGCCTCTCACAGCTACTTGACCACTATGACAAAATCACTGAGGCATTAGAGGAAAAACATAATGCAGATGTCGTATACACAGATTTTGCAAAGGCATTCGACAAATGTGACCATGGAGTGATTGCACACAAAATGAGGTCAATGGGTATAACTGGTAAAGTAGGACGCTGGATACTCAATTTCCTGTCGAACAGAACACAAAGAGTAACAGTCAATCAAGTAAAATCGAGTCCGAGCGCAGTTAAAAGCTCTGTACCTCAAGGTACAGTCCTTGCACCACTGCTGTTCCTTATTCTCATATCCGACATAAACAAAAACACAAGACACAGCTTCGTGTTATCGTTTGCAGGTGATACAAAAATCAGCATGAAAATTACCTCTGCTGAAGACATTGATAAACTACAAAGAGATATTAACAAAGTTTTCGATTGGGCAGCAGAAAATAACATGATGTTTAACGGTGATAAATTCCAGGTACTCGGATACGGCAAAAATGAGGATCTTAAACATAATACAGGGTACAAAACACAATCGAATCTGCCCATAGTAGGAAAACAGCATGTCAAGGATTTGGGAATAATGATGTCCGACGACCTAACGTTTAGGGAGCATAACCAAGCAAGTACTTCGTCAGCCAGAAAAATGATAGGATGGATTACGAGAACCTTCAAGTCCAGAGATCCTATCACAATGGTTGTCCTCTTCAAATCACTTGTGTTGTCCCGTCTTGAGTACTGCTCGGTACTCACTTCCCCCTTCAGAGCAGGAGAGATTGCTGAAATTGAAGGAATACAGAGAACATATACGGCAAGCATAGACGAGATAAAGCACCTAAATTATTGGGATCGTCTCAAAGCTCTCCAAATGTACTCACTAGAAAGGAGACGAGAGAGATATCAAATAATATACACATGGAAAATACTGGAGGGACAGGTCCCAAATCTGCACAGTAAAATAACAACGTACTGGAATGAACGACATGGAAGAAAATGCAGAATAGAACCAGTGAAGAGCAGAGGTGCCATGGGCACAATCAGAGAACACTGCATGAACATCAGAGGTCCACGGTTGTTCAACGTCCTACCAGCAAGCATCAGAAATATTACAGGAACAACCATGGACATCTTCAAGAGGAAACTAGATTGTTTCACTCAAGGAGTGCCGGACCAACCGGGCTGTGGTGGGTATGTGGGCCTGCGGGCCGCTCCAAGCAACAGCCTGGTGGACCAAACTCTCACAAGTCAAGTCTGGCCTCGGGCCGGGCTTGGGGAGTAGAAGAACTCCCAGAACTCCATCAACCAGGTATCAACCAGGCGTCGTATTCGTAGCGTCGTCTGCTGGCTGCTGTGTGATTTCTCATGCAGTGTATGGTGGCCACTGTGCTGTTTGGACACAATACCGGCTTACTTGCATAGTTATGGTAAATAAAACATGTATATATGCATACATAACGTGTGTAAATAGTGCAATAAAAACAATAAAAGTATGTTGGCGAGTAAGGTGTAAGGAGTAAGCTAGGTGTTGGAGGAGTGAGGGAGGGCTGGCTGGGTGTGGGAGCTCACACTCGTGGAGTTCTGAGTGTGTTGATGGTGAATGTATATAGTATGTGATAGTGTGTAAATATGTTTTAAATATACATAAATGAACATGAAACATTGGATATATGAGCAATATATGTGGATACATTTGTGACACATATAACACTGTCTTGGGACAGTATGTATGTTCTACTGCCATAATATTGTGTACTTCATTATACATAGGATTGGCAAGAAAAAACAAAACAAATGTATTTGGAAATGTACACAAAAATTAACAAAAAAATATTTGTGTCAACTCGCGCATGTTGAAGCTGGCGGGCGACTGGCTTTGGGAGTCTGCACCACAGGCGACTCTCAAATCGTGACGTCACACGCCATTTTTCTGACCCCCATTGTGGCCAAAGTACAATTTCGATTTTTTTTTACATATCTGATCAGGGTATGTATATGTGATAAATCACATATCTGTGATTTAACATTTTCAAAAACAAAACAAAAATTTTCCCAAGAATTTATTTCCTGCGCACAGAGGGGATGGGGGGGTGCCGTATTTGAAAGGTGAGCAGCACAGTGGTTAAGGATTAAGTAGATTGCCTGTGACAGAAGAATTGAATTCCAGTATTCCAGTAGAATATGTTAACCTGGTGGTATCTATGTCTTTTGAGGATATTTCATTCGAGACTATTAGGAAGGCAACTGGTAGAAATTCCAAATTAAATCTGTTGATGAAATATGTCAAATATGGGTGTAATGATAATTTATTATATGTCATAATAAATCTTAGAATAAATCATAATAATCTTAGTATTCACCAGGATGTACTCTTGTATAGTAATATAGTGGTGGTACCTGGGGAACTAAGATGTAAGGTTTTGGAACAACTGCATGTAGGCCATAATTTTTTATTCTTTATATACAGTATATACAAGAGTTGTTACATCTTGTACAGCCACTAGTTCGCATAGCTTTTCGGGCATACAGAGGCTACAGTTAAGGATTTGCACCCAGTAAATCCTCCCCGGCCAGGATACGAACCCAAGACAAAGCGCTCGCGGAATACCAGGCGAGCGTCTTACAACTGCGCCACGGACACTGTACGGAGACACGGAGAATGGCATAAATGCTATGAAAGCAGAAGCTAGAAGTTGGGTTTGGTGGCCAAAAATAGACCAGGATATTGCTGAAGTAACTAAGAACTGACACATTTGATTTAACAATTATCAGAAGCCCCAGGCCCCAGTACTTTCCTGGCCATGCACTGGGAAACCCTGGTCTAGACTTCATATAGATTATGCTGGACCTATGGATAACAAATATTACCTGATGGTGGTGGATTCATACACAAAATTTCTGGATGTTCATGCGTGTAATTCCACCACATCATCTGTAACTTGTGAACTGCTAAGAAAAACATTTTGTAATTTTGGATTGCTAGACATGGTTGTGTCAGATAATGCTCCTTATTTTGTTTTTAGGGAAATGGAGGATTTTTTAGAAAAAATGGTATTAACCCTTAACTGCATTGCCTCCAAATAGAACCAACAAACCACCCCCCCCCCTCGTGCACAGGAAATAAATTTTCTGGATTTTTTTTTTTTTTTTTTTTTCAAAAACCCTTCCCTGAGTATGGGTTAAAAAAAATATCGAAATTGTACTTACTTTGGCTGATATGGAGTCCGTAAGTTGGGGCGTGACATCATCATTCCCCATTCGCCCGTGACGTACGCTCCCGGGGCCAGTAGAGCGCGCGAGTTGCCGCGAATATTTTTTTGTTTATTTTTGCGCACAGTTCCAAATACATTTTATTTTGTTTTTTATGTACTAATCCTATGTATAATGAACACGTAAAGCCTGATGTTTTACTGCCATGTATTATGGCAGTAAAAATCCGTACTGTCCGAAGACACTGTGTTACTACGATCATGACTATTGTACACATATGTTGCACATATTTACCATGTATCATGCTAATTTATGTATATATACAATCTATTTACACACTATACACTGTCACACAGTATATACATTCACCATCAACACACACAACAACTCCTGAGTGTGAGCAGCCACACCCAGTCAGTCAGTCCTCCCTTATTCCTTCCTCCAACATCATACTCACCATCACCCTCCTCCCACCATACTGTTATTCACACCAATGTTTCAGGTTCATTTATGGACATTTACAACACATTTACACACTCTACACTGTCACACACCATAACCACACTCAGAACTCCACGAGTGGAGCTGTCACACCCACACCCGCCAGCCGTCCTCCCTCTCTCCTCCAACATCGTACTCGCCATCACCCTCCTCCCACCATACTCTTACTGATTATTACACTATTTACATATGTTACGTATACCTATCTACATGTTTTATTCACCAGAAACTATGCAAGTAAACCAGTATTGTGTACAAACAGTACAGTTGCTACAATATACTGCATGAGAAATCACACAACAACGACGCTCTACAATTACGATGTCACCTCCCTCACCAAAATAGCTCCTCCCAACATACTCCTGTTGCTGTTATTACACTATATACACACACTGTATATACCCATGTACACATGTGTTCCCCATAGTGAACTACTAAGCTAGTATAGTGAGCAAAACAAGAGTGGCAGCCACACACACACAGAGGCTACCTCAATCTCTCCCTCCCTCCCTCACCAAATTCCTCGTTCCACAATACTATGCACAATGCTAATTATAACCACAATCCTGGTCACTAATTCCTGTAAATGAATAATTGACCACACATTTATTTGAAAAGGACCCTAGGAAGTCATTTGAAGATTCCTAGATGGACGAAATAATGCTGTGGTGCTGTGGCTAGTGCTGTGAACATCGTGAACAGCATTGAATCACTGATATTTGAACATTGTTCCCAGTCATTATCACACTCAGGCTCTTCTATAATACTATCATGGCTAAATAATACAGATTATATATATATTTTGACATTATTAGGCGATGCTGTGGTCACACACGCTGAACAGCAGTGCTGTGCGCTCATGCTGCGAGCGCCAGCCTTGGTTGCTCACTCACTACTGAGGCTCCCACAACCTGGGAATGTGGACCACAATTTTTTTTTTAAGATCGTGTCTGTTTACAAGAGCCCTGAGGAAGCTGATGTGAACCCCATGTAGCAGCGGGAGTTTTTGAATGGAATGTGAAAAATAAAATACCCGGAGGCGCGTTGCACAAACCAGACATGGGCCTGCAGGCGCATTGCGCAGTTTAATGGTTAAACATATAACATCTGGCTCCTATAATCCTTTTTCAAATAGTCTGGCGAGAGGGGCAGTGAGATCTTTGAGAGAAGGGTTAAAGAGGTTTACGGAAGATATTATTAATACAAGGCTTTGTAGATTTTTATATAATTAAAGAAAAACTGTTCATTCTACTACTGGTAAATCTCGTTCTAAATTACTGTTTAATAGGCACTTTAAAATGCACATGGAAGTAGTAAAGACAGATCCAGATAACAAGAAATCGGTAACTTGCTTGGCCAGTCAGTCAGCTCAGGGAGAGGAATTGTTGTTTAACGAGGGGGGGGGGATGCAGTATATGCAAGGAATTTTGGAATTGGTAAGCCTTGGGTAGAAGGAAAAATTAGGGAAGTCTTGGGATGCAGGAATTTCACCATGCAAGTGCAGAGTTTTGGGAACATTAATTGGAAAAGACATGCAGATCAACTCATGCCAAGGTTCACGGGGAATTTTGAAGATGCTTCAGGTAGGGATGGGGCAACTAGTGATACCCATCCTAATAATGAAGGGGTAACAGCACCTGCAGGAGACAGGGAGGCAGAGCAAGGGGCAACAGAGGGTAATGGGGTGTAACGAGATTAGAATGGATTAACGAGAATGGATTAACGAGATTCCCACTGTCCCTATCTACTATCTAGCGAACCCACAGGCAGGGGAACGGGCCTGCATTAAACAGCGGGGAAAGAAGACCCTGTTGAGCTTGACTCTAATAACACAGTTAACCTATGGACTCTGCAGTTAGTAATTCAGAAGAAGGTTCCCCAGAAGTAACAGGTCTGGATCCCAGTTGAGAAAATCAGTTAAAGTCAGACGACTGCCTGATAGACTTAACCTGTAGAGCAGGAATGTTAGGATTAAGGTATGTAGAATTAAGTACTACAGACGTGAAGTGTAGCATGTTTTGAGCAGATGCTCTTTTGTTTATAACATTGTAAATAGTAAGTTATGTAACGTATACCTGTGAGTCATTGTTTTGTTGTTGAAAATATACCATGAGTGGCCAAAGATTGTTTCTCTTCCGGCTAAACGTAACAATCCTAACCATGACGCACATGTCAAGCGACTCAATTAGTTGCAAAAAATGCACAAGATGCCTGGGAAACACAAAACCAACACCTGTGAGACCCAACTACACACCTGTACCAGGTGTAACAAGGGTCAGTATCATGCAGCATTGTGCAGGGAGTCAAATTAAAAGTCTCCAAACCCCCAGGTGGAAGATAACATTCCTACCACAGTACAGTACTGCAAGGTGCACAGCATCAGTGTCCTATCGACAAAGTCTAAAAAAAATGTAACTTTGCCTACTTACCTTCAAATTAAGGGGGGGCGGGAGGCAACATCCAAACCTGAGGATTGTTTGACCAGGGTTCCGAGAGAACATTTGTCACACAAAAGATGGCAGATGATCCAAGCCTGTAACCAAGGTGAAATTAAATATATCGAGTTTCCTGGCTGATACAGGACCTCAGTCTACCAGGTACAGTATTTATTAAAGCCTGTAACCAAGTGAAATTAAATATATCGGGTTTCCTGGCTGATACAGGACCTCAAGTCTACCAGGTGGTGCAACCATTAGTAGGTTTAGGTGGCTATGTCTGTCAAGTATCACCCATCATGGTGGATACAATTCCAACGGACCTACATGTACAAGGTCAAGGAGCCACTGCCAAATTCCTGAGAAAATGAGGAATAAAATTGGCAGACAAAATTAAGTCTGATCACCTCCCCGACAAGGAATTCTTGTAGGTGCAGACTTCTATGACAATTCATCATTAGCCAAACTAATTATCAAGAAATAAACCTGTCAAATCTGCAGGAGGCAAGTTACTCACAAGGCCAGTATTAAGCCTGAGGAAACCTATGCCTGCAGACAATTTTCAAATAGAAATTTAAATTCGTCATCAGCTGATTAAAAACTCCAGTAAAATATGCTAGGAGAATACAGCTGACTATATCAACAGAGATTGACCTTGATATCACTTAAAGCTGAAGATGAGCTCATGAGGCCTCAGTGGTAAATCAAAAAGTACCAAAAGTAACCAAAAAGTAAATAAAAAAGTGACCAGTAGCCTAATCAGCTACAAGTTACTGCAGCGACACGTTGCCAGGTACTGCGCACGTAGGTGCTAAAAGTTGGCGCCGGTGACATGCAGCTGCCAGGATACTGCACACTAGAGCATAAACCTCGTCACTTGGGCATTGCGTTGCCAGATACCGTACACACGGTGCCATAGACGCTTACCTGGGGACGTCACATGCTATAATGGTGACGCAGGGGGCATCATCAAAGGAGACGTCGCGATGCCAGTCACTGCACATTCTGGCGCTAATATGCTTATTATGTCACATTGCCAGGGACTGCACACGTAGGTGCTAAGGAGTCAACACTTGTGGACGCCACACTGTCAGGTACCTCACACATAGGTGGGAAGCTGTCGAGATTGTGGACTGCACATTGTCAGGAACCCCTCTCGCAGGTAGGAAAATGTCCACTGTATACTTCATGTTGTGCAGGACTGAACATTTAGTGCTATAAGCATCAATGCTGGGTTTATCTCGTAGTGCAGGTACATACATGTAGGTGCTAAGGGGCCAACCCTGGGAGAAACTCGCTGGCAGACTGCACACGAGGTGCTACAGGTCGACACTGATGTTATGCTGCCAGGCACCGCTCATGGAGGTGCATAAAACGTCAGCACACCGTGGACATTGCAATGCCAATTACTGCGCATGAGGAGTTATAGATGAC
>WNGS01111278.1:0-14094 GCA_020271785.1 Procambarus virginalis | reverse complement strand
ATACATTTATTTGTTTTTATGTACTAATCCTATGTATAATGAACACGTAAAGCCTGATGTTTACTGCCATGTATTATGGCAGTAAAACATCCGTACTGTCCAAAGACACTGTGTTACGTGCATGACACTATTGTACACATATGTTGCACATATTTACCATGTATCATGCTAATTATGTATATATACAATCTATTTACACACTATACACTGTCACACAGTATATACATTCACCATCAACACACACACAACTCCTCGAGTGTGAGCAGCCACACCCAGTCAGTCAGTCCTCCCTTATTCCTCCAACATCATACTCACCATCACCCCTCCTCCCACCATACTGTTATTCACACCAATGTTTCAGGTTCATTTATGGACATTTACAACACATTTACACACTCTACACTGTCACACACCATAAACACACTCAGAACTCCACGAGTGTGAGCTGTCACACCCAGCCAGCCAGTCCTTCCTCGCTCCTCCAACATCGTACTCGCCATCACCCCTCCTCCCACCATACTCTTACTGATTTATTACACTATTTACATATGTTACGTATACCTATCTACATGTTTTATTCACCAGAACTATGCAAGTAAGCCAGTATTGTGTACAAACAGTACAGTTGCTACAATATACTGCATGAGAAATCACACAGCAGACGACGCTACAATTACGATGTCACCTCCCTCACCAAAATAGCTCCTCCCAACATACTCCTGTTGCTGTTATTACACTATATACACACACTGTATATACCCATGTAAACATGTGTTCCCCATAGTGAACTACTAAGCTAGTATAGTGAGCAAAACAAGAGTGGCTGCCACACACACATAGTGAGGCTACCTCAATTCTCTCCCTCCCTCCCTCACCAAAATTCCTCCTTCCACAATACTATGCACAATGCTAATTATAACCACAATCCTGGTCACTAATTCCTGTAAATGAATAATTGACCACACATTTATTTTGAAAAGGACCCTAGGAAGTCATTTGAAGATTCCTAGATGGACGAAATAATGCTGTGGTGCTGTGGCTAGTGCTGTGAACATCGTGAACAGCATTGAATCACTGATATTTGAACATTGTTCCCAGTCATTATCACACTCAGGATCTTCTATAATACAGTGGAACCTCTATTAACGAGTTTAATCCGTTCTGGCACCGAGCTCGTTACCTGGAAAACTCGTCTTTGGAAACAAATTTCCCCATTTAAAATAAAGGAAATAAATTTAATCCGTTCCACTCCCAAAAACATCCATACTTGTATGACATTTTTTAATGTAAATATAATACTGCACATGTAATTATGAATGTTTTGTTGCACTGTTTTAATGTTTACTTTACCTTATGAAGAGTCGTTGCTGGCTTGAGGGAGACGATGGGGAGGTGGGATGGAGGAGAGGGGTTATGGTGTGGAAGGAGAATCCACCTCTGAGTCAGGCGGGCTCTCTCTTCTTGGGATTTTCACTCCACTGGGTCCAGGTTGTGGTTCACTATCACTGGCTCTTCTTTTCTCTACTTTTGGAAAGAACTTTTATGTTGACAATTGCTTTTGTCTTTGTTTTAGGATATCCATAAAACGAGACAGCAAATTGTCATTAAACATGTTCACACACTGGGTTGTCATTGCTTGACCAGGGTGATGTCAGTGGAAGAGGCAGCATCCTCCCTTACCTCCTCATTCCCTTACTAATGGTGTAAATTGTTGATGAGGACCTGTCATACTCCCTTGTGAGATCAGTCACACAGACACCACACTCATGCTTCGCTATAATTTCCTTCTTCAAATCCACAGTAATTGTATCTTTCTTCCTCTTGACAACACTATCTTTAGCAAGCAGCTTCTTTGGAGACATCATGTGTTACAAATTGTAGTCGCAAAACCACTAAAAACCCAAAGAAATGAGCAAATAAATCCAGAGGGATGCTTGACGTGTGAGATAAAATAACAACACTGGCGTCGAAGGCGTCCGAGAATTTGCGAGAACCCGCGAGACGCTGGGAAGCACCATGTGGTTTCGCTCGTTAATAGAGGCGAGCTCGTCAATAGAGACAAATTTGCTGCGAGTGGCTTGCTCGTTACTGGAAAAACTCGTTAATAGAGCCACTCGTTAATCGAGGTTCCACTGTACTATCATGGCTAAATAATACAGATTATATATATATTTTGACATTATTAGGCGATGCTGTGGTCACACGCTGAACAGCAGTGCTGTGCGCTCATACTGCGAGTGCCAGCCTTGGTTGCTCACTCACTACTGAGGCTCCCACACCCGGGAATGTGGACCACAATTTTTTTTTAAAGATGGTGTCTGTTTACAAGAGCCCTGAGGAAGCTGATGTGAACCCCATGTAGCAGCGGGAGTTTTGAATGGAATGTGAAAAATAAAAATACCCGGAGGCGCGTTGCACAAACCAGACATGGGCCTGCAGGTGCATTGCGCAGTTTAATGGTTAAACATATAACATCTGGCTCCTATAATCCTTTTTCAAATAGTCTGGCGGAGAGAGCAGTGAGATCTTTGAGAGAAGGGTTAAAGAGGTTTACGGAAGATATTATTAATACAAGGCTTTGTAGATTTTTATATAATTAAAGAAAAACTGTTCATTCTACTACTGGTAAATCTCGTTCTAAATTACTGTTTAATAGGCACTTTAAAATGCACATGGAAGTAGTAAAGACAGATCCAGATAACAAGAAATCGGTAACTTGCTTGGCCAGTCAGTCAGCTCAGGGAGAGGAATTGTTGTTTAACGAGGGGGGGGGGGATGCAGTATATGCAAGGAATTTTGGAATTGGTAAGCCTTGGGTAGAAGGAAAAATTAGGGAAGTCTTGGGATGCAGGAATTTCACCATGCAAGTGCAGAGTTTTGGGAACATTAATTGGAAAAGACATGCAGATCAACTCATGCCAAGGTTCACGGGGAATTTTGAAGATGCTTCAGGTAGGGATGGGGCAACTAGTGATACCCATCCTAATAATGAAGGGGTAACAGCACCTGCAGGAGACAGGGAGGCAGAGCAAGGGGCAACAGAGGGTAATGGGGTGTAACGAGATTAGAATGGATTAACGAGAATGGATTAACGAGATTCCCACTGTCCCTATCTACTATCTAGCGAACCCACAGGCAGGGGAACGGGCCTGCATTAAACAGCGGGGAAAGAAGACCCTGTTGAGCTTGACTCTAATAACACAGTTAACCCTATGGACTCTGCAGTTAGTAATTCAGAAGAAGGTTCCCCAGAAGTAACAGGTCTGGATCCCCAGTTGAGAAAATCAGCTAAAGTCAGACGACTGCCTGATAGACTTAACCTGTAGAGCAGGAATGTTAGGATTAAGGTATTGTAGAATTAAGTACTACAGACGTGAAGTGTAGCATGTTTTGAGCAGATGCTCTTTTGTTTATAACATTGTAAATAGTAAGTTATGTAACGTATACCTGTGAGTCATTGTTTTGTTGTTGAAAATATACCATGAGTGGCCAAAGATTGTTTCTCTTCCGGCCTAAACGTAACAATCCTAACCATGACGCACATGTCAAGCGACTCAATTAGTTGCAAAAAATGCACAAGATGCCTTGGGAAACACAAAACCAACACCTGTGAGGCCCAACTACACACCTGTACCAGGTGTAACAAGGGTCAGTATCATGCAGCATTGTGCAGGGAGTCAAATTAAAAGTCTCCAAACCCCCAAGGTGGAAGATAACATTCCTACCACAGTACAGTACTGCAAGGTGCAACAGCAAATCAGTGTCCTATTGACAAAGTCTAAAAATAATGTAACTTTGCCTACTTACCTTCAAAATTAAGGGGGGGCGGGAGGCAACATCCAAACCTGAGGATTGTTTGACCAGGGTTCCGAGAGAACATTTGTCACACAAAAGATGGCAGATGATCCAAGCCTGTAACCAAGGTGAAATTAAATATATCGGGTTTCCTGGCTGATACAGGACCTCAAGTCTACCAGGTGGTGCAACCATTAGTAGGTTTAGGTGGCTATGTCTGTCAAGTATCACCCATCATGGTGGATACAATTCCAACGGACCTACATGTACAAGGTCAAGGAGCCACTGCCAAATTCCTGAGAAAATGAGGAATAAAATTGGCAGACAAAATTAAGTCTGATCACCTCCCCAACAAAGGAATTCTTGTAGGTGCAGACTTCTATGACAAATTCATCATTAGCCAAACTAATTATCAAGAAATAAACCTGTCAAATTCTGCAGGAGGCAAGTTACTCACAAGGCCAGTATTAAGCCTGAGGAAACCTATACCTGCAGACAAATTTTTCAAATAGAAATTTAAATTCGTCAGCTGATTAAAAACTCCAGTAAAATATGCTAGGAGAATACAGCTGACTATATCAACAGAAGTTGACCTTGATATCACTTAAAGCTGAAGATGAGCTCATGAGGCCTCAGTGGTAAATCAAAAAGTAACCAAAAGTAACCAAAAAGTAAATAAAAAAGTGACCAGTAGCCTAATCAGCTACAAGTTACTGCAGCGACACGTTGCCAGGTACTGCGCACGTAGGTGCTAAAAAAGTTGGCGCCGGTGACATGCAGCTGCCAGGATACTGCACACTAGGAGCATAAACCTCGTCACTTGGGGCATTGCGTTGCCAGATACCGTACACACGGTGCCATAGACGCTTACCTGGGGACGTCACATTGCTATAATGGTGACGCAGGGGGCATCATCAAAGGAGACGTCGCGATGCCAGTCACTGCACATTCTGGCGCTAATATGCTTATTAATGTCACATTGCCAGGGACTGCACACGTAGGTGCTAAGGAGTCAACACTTGTGGACGCCACACTGTCAGGTACCTCACACATAGGTGGGAAGCTGTCGAGATTGTGGACTGCACATTGTCAGGAACCCCTCTCGCAGGTAGGAAAATGTCCACTGTATACTTCATGTTGTGCGGGACTGGACATTTAGTGCTATAAGCATCAATGCTGGGTTTATCTCGTAGGTGCAGGTACATACATGTAGGTGCTAAGGGGCCAACCCTGGGAGAAACTCGCTGGCAGGACTGCACACGAGGTGCTACAGGTCGACACTGATGTTATGCTGCCAGGCACTGCTCATGGAGGTGCATAAAACGTCAGCACTGTGGACATTGCAATGCCAATTACTGCGCATGAGGAGTTATAGATGACGCTGAGGACATCACAGTGGCAGGACCAAGGGGTCAAATGTGCAAGCATCTGGTAGACCATCTCTGACTATTCCAACATAGTAAAATCCTGGGAAAGCATGTACAGTGGGGCCTCCACTTACGATGGTAATCCATTCCCAGAGACGGATCGTAAGTCGAAATATTGTAAGTCAAAGTGATTTTTCCCATAAGAAATAAAGGGAATTGAATTAATCCGTTCCTCACCCTCCAAAATATTAACTTTCAAATACATTTTATGCTGAATTCAATGTTTTTTTCTAACTACAATACAGTACATATGTTTATCTTAACTTTATGGAGGACTCATGATGCGTATGGAAGATGGTGAGGAGGGGGAGAGGTGTTACTGTTTGGAAGGGGAGTCCCCTTCCATAACAACATCAGGCAATGATCACTTTTCTGGGGTACACTCTCTCTTACATTTTGCCTGCATACCACTAGGACCTGGTTGTGATTCACTGCTTGTTTGTTTCACTAAAAACCTTTCCAGAGATTTTTGTTTTACCATATGTTTTAATTTTTGTCTGTAGTGAGGCATCACAGTGTCATTAAAATGGTTAAGGCAACGGCCTACTGCTCCTTGATTTGGGCGAGTCGTTTCAGCAAAAGTTTGCAATTCCTCCCATGCTGCACACATTTTCTTATTAATGAGAAAGGGACATTCTGTACTGTCTCCTCCTCCCATGAAGTAATTTCCTCAGCTGTCTCTTGTTGCTGCTCCTTGTGAAGTTCTTCGGTGGTCAGTTCTTCGCTGTGTTCCTCCACCAGCTCGCAACACACAACACTCAGAACACTATGAATGCCACTTCTTTTTCTCAGACCATCCCCTGCTCGCCTTAAACTCTTTCGCATTTGCATCACTCGTTCCAGGGGTTTTCTTTAAAAGGTCTTCATGCAATTTCCTTGCTTTTTCACAAATGATGGCCTCTGAAACTCTATCACCCGCTAACTCTTTGCTGTGTATCCAAATTAATAATAACTATTCAACATCCTCAAGTGTTTGTGTTCTATGTTTCGTGATTATTGATACGCCTTTTACCACTTTAGCACTCTTAATGTCTTTTTTCTTAGCCAGTATGGTGGATATCATTGACCGAGATTTGTTGTACTGCCTAGCTAATTCAACAACCCGCACACCATCTTCATATTTACGAATGATCTCTTGTTTTTGCTCTACGGTCATCCTTACATGGGTTTTCATATGTTGAACCTTACCACTGACTTTCTTGGGACCCATGGCGTGATATATAATAATTACTTTTATATTCAAAAAGCAAAAAATCACCATAAAATTTGAATTTCTTATAGGTGTGATTGTCACTAAGTGGGCAGCTGTAGTAAACTGAGGCAGGCCAGTCCGCATGACCGGGAACCACGCGCTCGGTCGACCCGAACGTGTACCAACAAATATCGTTAGTCGACGACACCATCGTATGTTGAGTCGCATTTTTCAATCAAATTTACATCATAACTTGAAATTATCGTAAGTTGGGGCAATCGTAAGTCGAGGTGCCACTGTATACTCAAAGGTAGGGTTAAGTAACGACACCCTAAATAAGATCACTAAGAGGTACACCACTGGGTATTGTGCTTGACTACATATGGAAGTGCTAAAAAGCAACACCGAAGCTGTCCTTTTGCCAGGTATTGCACAATTAGGATCTAAGCAACTGGATAATCTGTCTCGTTATCCAGTACAAAAAGCACAAGCACTGAACTACACCGAGTTTCAGGGCTACACCAGGCAGACGGGCCTCTGGAGAAACCAGCGGCATGTAAAGCCGCGGTTTTCTCCTCCTTGCTACACCAGGCAGACGGAACATTCGGGTAAACCAGCAGCATGTAAAGCTGCAGCTGCTTCCGGGCTACCCTGGATGGACGGACATCTGGATAACCCAGCGGCAGAAAGGAAGGATGCCTACAAAGGAGGAGGGCCTGGTCAACGGCCATGCCTCGGAAACTATAGCCCCAAAAACACATAATGGAAAAACACAAGGACACCGCCCTATTATAAAACTTTTAAATAGATGCAGACATGCAGAAACGTAAATGTACATAAGTATAAACAGGTGTCGTCACCACATGGACCTCACGTCACCAGGTACCACACTCAGCGAAGGAAGGAAGTTGACACTGTGGACTTCACATTGTCCGGGCACACCCAAGGGCAAGCAACACTGGGACCACTGCATCCATGTCACAACCGGGACCTGCAACTTCAACCAAACCAGAGAACCGCAAGGTAAAAACCTCCGGGACAAAACTTAACGTCAAATTTAAAATTTGACAAAACTTATTGAGAACTGAAAACAAATATAAACATAGAATAGAAAGACCCCAATCTACAACTAATAAGAAAAATAATCCCAAATATTTTGATAAAGACGAAATAAGGGTGACTGCACCTGCTGGAACCCAGGGCGGAAGCCCCCCAATAAAGCCAAAGTAGCCAACCAAGTGCCATAACCAAAAGGGGGGGGGGGGGAGAGAACCAACAGGCCATAGTAGGCATAGACAAACTTACCCACCTGAAATACAAATTAGAAGTAATGAGACTAAGTGTAAAACAAGGAAAAGCAAACTGAAATTAAGTAGTGAAAAAACAAAGGCATAAAGGAGGGAGAAGCGCTTAATATAAGCAAAATGTAGACCAAACATTTAATTAACTTATGTATTAAAACACAGAAAGACTAGTACCAGAAATAAAAGAACCAAGATTAACCCCACATTTCTATGACTTAACAGGTTTAACCCTTAAATTGTGCATCGCATCATATGATGCTTTGACCGACTTGCAGAAAATTACGCATCGCATCATATGATGCTTTGGAGTACTACACAAGATTTAAACGGCCCGCGGATACACGGGGTTCACCACACCTTCATCAGGGCTCTTGTAAACAGACGCCATTTAAAAAAAAAATCGTGGGCCAAATTCCCGGGTGTTAGGGGCCTCAGTATTGAGTGAGCTACCAAGCCTGACGCACGCAGCATGAGCTCACAGCACTGCTGTTCAGGTTATGACCACAGCATCGTCATAAAAATGCCATAATATACTTGTTCATGCTATTATGTAGAGATGATATTATTACAGAAGACCCCTGACTGATAAAACTGACCAGGGTTCTGATAATAGCAGGATTGTGGTGATATTTAGCGCTGCGCTGCATGGAGGGAGGAGTAATGCTGTGGGAGGGAGGGTGGTGGGGTTGTCTTCTGACTGTGTGGCCACCTTTTATGGACTGCATTCACCATACCAGCTTAGTGGTTCACTATGGTGAACACAAATATAGATACTTATACATAATGTGTGTATAGAGAGTATAAACAGCAAGAGGAGTAGGTTGGGAGCCGCCATTTTGGTGAGGGCGGTGGCGTCGTCTGCATGATTTATCATGTTGTTTACTGGTGACCACGATGGTCTTTGGGCACCATACCAGTTTACTTGTACAAGTATGGTGAATAAAACAGGTAGATATTTATATATAATGTGTGTATATAGCGTAATAACACCACAAACAGTATTGATGGGGGAGAAATATTATTGCGTCTTGCCTTGAGGGCGGCAGCCAGCTAACTTTGTGAGGTCCTACATCTTTGTGCCTTTACTCACCATACAAGCTTTGATGTACAGTTATGGTGAACAAAACATGTAAATACTTATATATAACATCTGCATATAAAAGCAAAAACAGTATGGTGGGTGGAGAATGGTGGCAAATCAGGTGAGGTGACGGAGGGAGGGAGTGGCAGCCAGTGGCGGGCTGCCACTTGCTGCCGCTGCCACTGCCACTACCACTCAGCACCAACTTAGTGGTTCGTTATGGTGAACACGAATGTAGATACTTATATATAGCATCTGTATATAGTGAATAAAAGCAAAAACAGTATTGTGGGAGGAGAATGTGGGCGAGTGAGGTGTTGAGGGAGGGCGTGAGTGGCTGCTGGTACACGGCGGTCACTCCTCGTTACTTTTTGACTCATAACAGCAACTTAGTGGTTCGTTATGGTGAACAAAACATGCAGATACTTATATATAACCTGTGTATATACAGTAGTGTAATAACCGACAAAGTATTTGTTCACTGTTTGATGAACATAATTGAATCAACAATATGCACACCATATTTTTGAGTACAGCGATGATTCACTCATTTTATTATATAAATATATCACACAACACACTATTGAATAATATTACAGCAAAAAAAACTACGAAAAATCAGAGACATTGAAATAATTAGGTAATTATATCTTTGTGGCAATTCCGGCCTGACAGCTGGCAAGCAACAGACCGCCTGGGACGCACGCTGAGTCAGCACCTGTTTTTTGCCAGACTTCCCCGCCCTATAGCAGGCAATATATGCCACTTACGATTTTTGTATTATTTTTCCCATGATCAGTGAACACAAATTAACAGGTTAGGAAGAAATAATTATTTTTTTTTTTTTTTTTTTTTTTATGCACCTGTGGGTGTCAAATGGTATATAGCCATGCACCATTTAAGGGTTAAAGCTACCTGCTCGAACAAGGTGGGGAAAGTCCACCAGACCCCAAAATGCACAGAGAAACTATGCATGCATGAATAATAATGCTTATTAGTATGACATTAATAAATAAATAAGCACGAAAATAAACGAAGAGAATACCAATACGCAGAAAAGACAAACAAAAGAAATAAAACAAAGCTTTGTTTCTAGGGAATAGATCAATGGTAAACCAAATTTTCCTGAAATGTAACAGGTGAAAGAGGGTGATCAGACTAGCCCGTCTACCTCGTGGGTTTTATAAATATTTTATAAAACTAACTGCACCAAAGGCCTGTGGGTCCCTGGGACCTCAAACCAACACAGTACAAATAACAAGAGAAACAAAGGTGCAACAGATATAAGAAAACCAAGGAAGCAAAAAGGTATTTTTTCCAGAGATTTTATTTTCTGCGCACTGGGGGGGGGGGGGTCATATTTGGACGCCGAGCAGTTAACACTTCCGCTCGATAACGACGCAGCATTGCGTCGTTTTTTTACTCGGGGTAGTCCGGTAACGACGCAGCATTGCGTCGCTTCCGGCAGCAAATTGGCGGCGGCTTCGGGAGGGGGCGCACCGCAGTTTTGGACATTATATGCATATACATCTGTAAGGAATTTCATTGCAAACACATTGATATCAAAATGAAAGACCTAGGACCAGAATTGAGGTAACAAAGTTGAAAAGAGTATACCCATTTATTGCTCTTTATTAGCGCTCACTGTGGTAACGCACCGTTACTTTCTCTGTTTGCTGTGGGTGGGACGCCGGGCTTTTGACTTTATATTGGCATATACTCCTGTAGGGAATTCTATTGCAAACAAAATGACACAAAAATGAAGATCTAGGATGAGAATTGAGATGTCCAAAGTGAGAGAGTGTACACATTTTTTGCTCTTTCACGCTCCCGGGTAAAACGCTCTCACTTTCTCACTGGGCTTTAGGCTTTATATGCATTTAGTCCTGTAGAGAATTCTATTGCGAACCCATTCATACCAAATTGAAAACCTAGGACGAGAACTGAGGTGACAAAGTTGAAGAGAGTATAGTACCACATTCGGTAGAAGACCGCACTCTCTGTTGTAATGAGAGGCGCCGTGGGGGGGTGTGCGCTCTCTTTCTGGTAACTTTCATCTTGTCGGTGGGTGGAGCGCGCCGCTGTTTTTTACATTTATGCATATATTCCTGTTGGGAATTCTATTCCGAACACATTGATACCAAAATGAAAGACCTAGGACAAGAATTGAGGTGACCAAAGTGAAAGGAGTGTACACATTTTATCGGTCTTGCGCGCTCCCGGGTAACACGCTCTCACTTTCTCTATTTGTTGCGGATGGTACGCTGGGCATTTGAACTTTATATGCCTTTAGTCCTGTAGAGATTCTACTGTGGACACAATGGTACCAAATTGAAACACCTAGGGCGAGAATTGAGGTAACAAAGTTGAAAAGATTATACACTTTTCAGAATTACCGCGCGCTCCCGCGGAATGCCCAAACCCACCCGGGGTAGTGTGGCGCATGTGCGCCCCGAGCATCACAGTGTTAAGGGGTTAATGGAGTGAAGTATATGACAGAAGTGCTTCAGAATACCGAAATTGCAATGTGACGGGATGGCAAACTTTGGTCAATAAGACAAATCTCTCAAAAGAGGACAGAGAAAAGCTGAAAATGAACCTCATTGAAGCAAAACATCTAATTAGGATAGAAATGAAGAAGAAAGGAATCTTTTTCTACAAAGTCTCAGGCACTGGAAAGCTTGTGAAATGGTACATAAGACAGAGCGACAAAATCATTAACCTCATGTTGCTCATGGCTAATTAGCATGTCACCCACAGGTGCAATACCCAAAAAAAAAAATTTTCTTCTTCTAAACCTGTTAATTTGTGTTCCTCTGATCATGGGAAAAATAATAAAAAAATCGTAAGTGGCATATATGCCCGCTATAGAGCGGGGAAGTCTGGCTAAAAACAGGCGCTGACTCAGCATGCGTCCCAGACGGTCTGTTGCCCCGCTGTCAGGCGGAGTGGCCACAAAGATATAATTACCTAATTATTTCAATGTCTCTGATTGATTTTTCGTAGTTTTTTTTGCTGTAATATTATTCAATAGTGTGAGTATGATATATTTATATAATAAAATGTGAATCATCGCTGTACTGTACTCAAAAATATGGTGTGCATATTGTTGATTCAATTACAGTATCCCTCAATTTAACGGCCTATATGGGGCTGTACCCTAGTCGTTATTTCCGGAGCTCCATTATTTCCAAAGTCGGTCGAGTAATTTTTCAAGTGACATTCAGGTAGGATATATTTTATACTGTATAACTAAAATTAATAAAGTTCATTGTGTAATTGCATTTCAGTTTAGTGCCACGCCGACGATTAACCAGCTGTTGGCTGCTGCATGGATGATATGTGAACACGGTCTGATCAAGTCCAGATGGGTGGAAAAAATTGATTCAGTCCTTGTATTGCAAAATATTCATGTCAGTGATTGTTAATATTTTCTCAATAAAATTTTTGAGATGTGTTTTGATTTACCCTGAACAGTGCAGGTAATATATTTTTAATGTTATGACACAGGCTGTGGCGGCCAGGCCATGCAATGGCGATCGAGCCTTGTCACTGAGAGCTAGCCAAGACGAATATTTGAGCTCACATTTTCTCTGCTAACAATAGAATATACATTTGCAGAGACTATATGTAGCTTCGTTGAAAAAAAAAACAATTATATCTTGTATACTATAATAAATGGTAAATTGACTTACTTTTAACCCTTACACTGCTCAGGGGTCCTGGGGACATTTACACCCCTGTGCGCAAGAAAAAAAAAATTCAAAAATTTTTTTTCGTCTTCTAAACATGTAATTTGCGTCCCCTGAGCACGGGAAAATAACAAAAAAATCGTAGGCGACATATTTTGGGCGCAATTGACCGAGGAAGTCTGGCAAAAAGTGGGCGTTGACAGAGCGGTCGTCAGGGCGGTCAGCGTCACCCGCGCTGACAGATGGGAGTTGCCACAAGATATTATTACCTAATTGTTTCAATGTCTGATTGATTTTTTCTTAGTTTTTTTTGCAGTAATATTATTCAATAGTGTGTATTGTAATATATTATATAATAAAAGTGGTGAATAATCGCTATACTCAAAAGTATGGTGTGCATATTAGTGATTCATTATTATGTTCATAAAACAATAAACATATAGTTTTGCTGCTATTACACTCTATACACAGGTTATATATAAGTATCTGCATATTTTGGTCACCATAACGACCACTAAGTTGGTATTGAGAGTCGAAAAGCAACGGGGAGTACCGCCACACACCAGCCAGCCACTCGCTGCCACTCCCTCAACACACGCACTAAACTTTCCCCCAACAATACCATTTGTGGTGTTATTACACTATATACAGACGTTATATATAAGTATGTATATATTTTGTTCACCACAACTGTACAGCTAAGCTGATATAGTTAGTTCAGGCACTAGAGTTGTCGCTATACACAGCTGGCAGCTAGCGGCTCCCTCACTCATTCAAGTGACACACACACTAAACTTTCTCCCCAACAATACTGTTTGCAGTGTTATTCCTATATACACATATTATATATAAGTATCTATATATGTGTTATACTGTAAGTTTTTGCACCGTACTGTACACCTAAGCTTGTAGTGCCCAAAGAGCATAGTGGCCACCCTCTAAACAGCTCGACAAATCGTGCAGACGACGTCACCTCCGTCACCCAAATGGCTCCTCCCAACATAATCCTTTGCTGTTATTACACTAATCACACATTATATATAAGTATCTACATTTGTGTTCACCATAGAGAACCACTTAGCTGGTATGGTGAATGCAAACAATAACAGGTGGCCACACAGTCGGTAAACGATGCTGTCTCCCTCAGTCTCTCAGCATCACTCTTCCCACAGCGCTAATTATTACAACAATCCTGCTATTATCACAACCCTGGTTATTTATATCACAGTCAGAGTCATCTGTAATATTGTCATCACTAAATAATCAATTATATATTTATTTTGACATTTTTCGGCAATGCTGTGGTCACAAGCTGAACAGCAATGCTGATCGCTCATGCTGCGTGCGCCAGCCTTGTTGCTCCAACAGTACTGTGCCTCTCACACCTGAGAATTTGCCCACGATTTTTTTTTTTTAATGGCGTCTGTTTACAAGAGCCCTGAGGAAGCTACTGTGAACCCCGTGTAGCCGCGGGCCATTTGAATCGAGCCTGGCACCCTATGGCGTATATATACGCCATGCGCACCGTGGGAATGTTACTCAGGGCATATATATACGCCATGCGCAGTTTAAGGGTTAATGAAGCTCAAGATTACGAAGCTGT
>WNGS01111274.1:208874-223247 GCA_020271785.1 Procambarus virginalis | reverse complement strand
ATATATATATATATATATATATATATATATATATATATATATATATATATATATCGTACCTAGTAGCCAGAACTCACTTTTTGGCCTTCTATGCAATGCCCGATTTGCCTAATAAGCCAAGTTTTTCTGAATTAATATATTTTCTCTAGTTTTTTTCTTATGAAATGATAAACCTACCCATTTCTTTATGTATATGGTCAATTTTTTTTATTGGAGTTAAAATTAACGTAGATATATGACCGAACCTAACCAACCCTACCTAACCTAACCTAACCTATCTTTATAGGTTAGGTTAGGTAACCGAAAAAGTTAGGTTAGGTTGTCGAAAAACAATTCATTAAAACTTGGCTTATTAGGCAAATCGGGCCTTGCATAGTAGGGTAGGCTGAGAAGTGCGTTCTGGCTACTACATTCTGGCTACTAGTACGACATATATATATAATATATATAAATATATATATATATATAAATATAATATATATATATATATATATATATATATATATATATATATATATATATATATATATTAGTATATTTTGGTAGCAGTCTTTCCTGTAGACATATGTTATTAAATATGACCGAAAAAGTAAGATTAATAATTCTAACACGAATTTTCTCAATTTTCCTTATGTTTGTTTTTACTGATGACGGTAAATGAAAAATCAATTCTCCAAAATTCATTCTTTATTTCTTAGTCTGACGCGACACTTGAACGCGTTCGTAATAACTAATTTACATTTTCAAAGACTTTTAGTTTTCACACACAACTATAACCTGAAAGCACTAAACTGTTCTTTACTTATGCTATGATTTAAACAGCTTTCATCTTTCATTTCATTTTATACCCGCGTTTTGGGTGAGGTGATATGTTACAACAGTTTTTAATGAGGTGAACAAAACTTTCAACAAAGGACAGAACACGAAAACAATGGATATTAACTGGATATTAACTGGGTAAATTGAAGGTATGAATGGAAGTAACTGCGGAAGGGCCTACCTGATATGGATGTAGATACTTGCTTGAAGATTTAAGTTGTAAATCTTCTGCCATCTTTTACTGATGAAGGTTTTCTGTGACCCTGATCAAAAAAGCCTCTAGTTTGAATACAAACTCCTTGATTGCATAGTTTAGCTGTGCTGTAGGCAATATGGCAGTTGTAACAATTTCTGTATCTGAGGCATTGACATTACTCATTACTGTACAGAATTGTACTGCTGTTGTGGTATCATCTTTTGGCTTTGCCTGAGATGAAGATTGATTATTGGAAGTCTGTGATCTCGATTGAGTGTTGATATCACCACAGTGCTGTGTGATGTACACTTTTATGACAATATTGGCAGTTCTGCAATTGAGTGTTACACTCACTTGTATCGTGCTTCCGTAGACAACGGATGCACCTGTTCAGAGATTTCAGTCGATGATTCGACTGGCACGGCCTTCATAAACTGTGCATTGATAAATGCTATGTGCTTCTTGACAGAATAAGCATCTTGGGGCACTTGCTGCTCCTTTTGTCTTATCTGTCTTGGGAGCTCGATTTCCTACAGTTCTGTTAACTGTGGAGGATATAGCATAAGAGCCAACATTACTCTTTTTCCACTTTGCAGAAGAGGAGTTTTGTTGCCTTGATTTTGGACTGCCAGTTTGGACATTTTTGTTTTTGTCCGTGGATTCACTTTTAGTGATTTTTTCTTGAGATCTAAGTTTTCCTCGGCTTCGTAATCTTTGTACGTAAGCTCGAAGTCCATCAAAGATTTGGCTTTGTGATAAGATGTGGTTACAAGTATGTAACATTTGTAGGTAAGTAATTACATGCAAGTAGGTCATACAAGCATGTAACACTTGTACTCCTCCAAGGATTTCCTTAAAGGATGAATTGTATCTGTAATAATGTGTATCTACATTATTCATGATGTGATGAAGCATTTTGCTTTTTATTTTCTCGGCTTTGCCTTTTCTATTAAGTAAGTCTCTTTGAGACGCTTGATTGCCTTCAGATTTTCTGAGGCTGCTTTCACTCCAGTGAAAGCATGAGATTAGATGATCAAGACTATATTCTTGGATTAAGATAGTTATCTTAGATGGATGATAATATTTGTATTGACATTGTCAATGGGCTGTTAGCCTTTCAGATTGTAGATTAGTGATGAGGGGCTGTTTAGCCATTCAGATTGTGATGTGAGATTAAGATTGGTCTTAATCCCCAATGGTAGACTATTGTAGCCAAGTGATGATGACATTTGTCTATCACCTGATTTAAATGGTCTGTAGGCTGTAGATTCAAGTGATTTTTAGACACTTTGTGTCCTTTTCTTTTTCAGCTGGTGGAATACTGTTAGTCATTTTGACCTTTTCCGAGTTTCGGAGATTCCGAGATATTTTCTTTTTTCTGATAAATATGTATGATGTTAATATTTTGATAAATGAGCTTTCCTGTCTACTTAGGTAATGATTCCAAAGATCGTCCTTCATTTCCTCCCTGGAATCTGGTTGTAGCAGGTGTTCAATTATCAAAAGTACTGTGATAATTTGATTTGTGACCCGAATGCACCAAGTTGGTAAATCCTGTAATAATTTTTTAAAAATAGTAAATGTCACTATTTTTGCAAAGTTATTACAAGATCTGTTACCCTAATAGTTGCTTGATAAAATACAGTAGAATGCCTACTGGTTTTACCTGTAATAGGGTTTGATATAGTTGATTATGGATATTTGTAATGAAATGCTCTTACAGTGATAAACTCTTTTTTAAAGAATATTATGTAATGAGCAGCACTGAAAATCAGTTGATTAGAGATAATGTTAGATAATACACTTAAATATGTATGTATGTTACCACAAGTGAGGTAAATAATAGTATATAATTAATATGCAGTTGTCTTTGACACTGATAGATTAAGTACTGTGGTTTCTAACACAGAACAGTATTATATATGAATGCTTACTAGTTAATGGATATGGTGGCTTAAGCCACTGCAAACAATTTGTTTACTTAGATATATAGCTATGATAAATATTGGCTGATAGCTAGGTTAGGCTAGAATATGTAAAAATTATTCCAATGCAAAATCAAGAAGTTTCTTATGTATTTGCTGGAATAATATAGTCTAGTTTATAGACTATCTAGGTTCAAAGGACCAATAATTATCTAGTTTCTAGACTATCCGGTTCGAAGGACCAAAAATGTGGGAAAACCTGCTGTGATTGATATAAGAGGAGACTACCAGAGACTTGTACTGAACTAAATTAAAAAATTACTGTATGCAAATTAATTCAACTAAAATCTCTAGCTAGGGTCGTAAATCCTAGCTCCTCTTTTCCTAATGACAGATAATGGGCTGTAAGGGGCAGGTGGGGTGAGTGAATTAGTTGATAGGTTGATTGCAGTTCCACGTCCACCTGCCAACAGGTATCTCACATCAGCTTGTATTTATACAAGGATAAGATTTTATAAATTCAGTTATATAACTGAACACTGGCTCTGTTTAAATCAGAGATTTAAACATACACAGTCTAGCCTAGCACCTTAGCAATTAACAGCCAATACACTTATACTTTAAACAACTTAAATTGTAAATTGTAAAGTATGATAAATGACCTAAATATGGTCTAAGTACTGTTACTGAGTACTAAAATTATATTCAATTAAATGAACTTATATGATTACTTAAAAAATAACTAAGCAAGCAATTGTTAACTTAATTTATATATTCAAGTATATGCAATGTATATGATCAATGTATATGATTAAATACAGTCAGCTTGTTGAATCTCTTCCTACACTCTGGACACTCATGAGTATTTGTTTACTTATTGTACAACTTTTCTGACAGTGGACACTCATGAGGTTCAGAGCTTGGATAAGATTCTGCTGTACCACAATATTAATAATAAACTCACAGAAATATGAGGCGTTGCCTCGCCTTTTACCGAAAGACAGATTTATAGAATATTAAAGTCACAAGCATACAATTGGCCAATCATATACCAAATAACATTCAATAAACTTCTGAAGCCGGGTGCCTGTCTGACAAGTGTGCCAGACTGAAGAACTCTCTTGGCGAGTTTAGGCACGATATTTTATAAAACAGCGTTGCTGTATGATCTAGTAGCGTTGCTACGGATATTAACTGCGTTGCAGAAGAAATGAAGATTAGGGATGAGATTAGGGATGAAGGAGGTGGAGACTGCGTCACTGAATGCTCCACTTCACTCTTATTTTACATAAATGTTCTAGGATTTTCCTTGTTGATATATTGTCCAGGTACTCCCCAGTTCTAGAGAGTGTTCACTGGTGATAAGATATTAGATAAGGTGTCCTGAGCTGAAAATGTTCGCTAAGGGACCGTCACGTGTCACAGTTGTGTAAACATACGCGTTCTGCCCGCGGGCTGTGGTGAGCGCTTCTCTCCCGAGATGCCCCCCCCCCCATCCCCCTTGAAAGGGTAGCTTTGAATGAATATTGATTGATTATTTTTACAATCTAGACTTATGATTGAGATAAGATGTGATTATAATAAAATATGATATAGGATTTAAAGATTATAAGTAGTACTTGAAAATACCACTGACTCTTAATAAGGATTCGATTTTATCTCTACCGGATACTACGTCAGTGTTCCAACAAATTTTTAATTAACGAATCCTTCTAGAAGCTTCTGGATCCTTGAAAGATCATGCACAAAGTCACGTAGGCATCTATAGGGCCCTATGGCATACGTGATCATAGTGGCATCATCTAGGATCAAGCTATATATAATGAATCTATTGTGATTCTGATATGATTCTGATATGATATAGATATGATATAGATATGATTTGATATGATATTGATATGATATAGAAATAATACATTTCTTAGATGATTATTAGATATGGTGGGTAAAATTTCCCACAGAACCCATGTTGGTATTTATTTATGTAGCTAATTTTATCTAGGTGTGTAAGCAGTATGAACCTGAGTATTCTCTCTGGAACTTTGCAAGGGATGCTTGTCAGTAATACTGGTCTGTAGTTGAGTGCCTCTTCTCTATCTCCTGTTCTGAAAATTGGTACCACGGTTGCCTACTTCCAGCAACTGGGAAACCCTCCCTTCATAAGTGACTCAGACTGATAGATTGACAAGTGTGTGTGTGTATTCACCTATTTGTTTTTGCGGGGGTTGAGCTCTGCTCTTTCGGCCCGCCTCTCAACTGTCAATCAACTGTTACTACTAGTTCCCCCCCCACACACACACACTGACACACTCCCAGGAAGCAGCTCTGTAACAGCGGTCTAACTCCCAGGTACCTATTTACTGCTAGGTAACAGGGGGTATCAAGGGTGAAAGAAACTTTGCCCATTTGTTTCTGTCTGGTCCGGGAATTGAACCCGGGCCACATAATTACGAGTCCTGCGCGCTGTCCGCTCAGCTACCAGACCCCCACACAAGTACCTATTTGTGTGTATGTGTGTGTGTGTGTGTAATTACCTAAGTGTAGTTACAGGATGAGAGCTACTCTTGTGGTGTCCCGTCTTCCCAGCACTCTTTGTCATATAACGCTTTGAAACTACTGACGGTCTTGGCTTCCACCACCTTCTCACCTAACTTGTTCCAACCGTCTACCACTCTATTTGCGAAAGTGAATTTTCTTATATTTCTTCGGCATCTGTGTTTAGCTAGTTTAAATCTATGACCTCTTGTTCTTGAAGTTCCAGGTCTCAGGAAATCTTCCCTGTCAATTTTATCAATTCCTGTTACTATTTTGTACGTAGTGATCATATCACCTCTTTTTCTTCTGTCTTCTAGTTTTGGCATATTTAATGCCTCTAACCTCTCCTCGTAGCTCTTGCCCTTCAGTTCTGGGAGCCACTTAGTAGCATGTCTTTGCACCTTTTCCAGTTTGTTGATGTGCTTCTTAAGAAATGGGCACCACACAACTGCTGCATATTCTAGCTTTGGCCTAACAAAAGTCATGAACAATTTCTTTAGTATATCGCCATCCATGTATTTAATTTACGTAAGGAGACATAAGGTAAACATTTACTAACACATGTAATATTTCCAGATTGCACCAACGCTGCGACTGCGAGCACCTGCATCACCACAGCTAAGGTACGTCATGTGCCAACACTTTACAACTATTTTACACCTGACCACCTCAACCTTTGCTGTCTCCCACCGTCTAAACTTTTAACACGACACAAACGTGAGAGAAAGTCCTGGAGCCCACGCGTCCTGAACGTGGTTTTCTCTCGTTCTCAACTCTGGTAAAGCCACCCAAGTGACTTTATCTCTTGGGAATCGCTTTCTCTGTCCAGGATCACTGTTCATATAGTACCGCTCTTGATATATTATTACGTTTTGTACCTATTATTGATCGTTCATAATGCTCCTATTGTGAACATAATTCTAATTAACACATTAACAAAAATAGGAGAGAGAAAAAGTCGTCACGATTATGACGTGTATGTGTCGAAATGTTGAACTGTGGTGTACCTGAACCTAACAGGTTCAAATACCTGTTAGGTATTTGAAACGAAACTGTGACTTGACAGTTGAGTTAGTCAATGATCAGTTAAGGAACATTTTCAAGAAACATTTCGGAATTATACATTAAAAAAAAGACAAATTCATGTATTTGTATGTGGATGATAAATGATGAGCAAAAAATGATATAATTATGTTATATATGTTGTGTATTAACATACTATATCTCAACAGAGCAACACATGTTTCACCGCTGCTGGCTGAGTTGAATGCCTCAACTACGTCCAGTCGATCCATCACCAGTTGACGAACCGGATCACTATCACTGATGACGACTGACTTCGACACCATCTGTCGGCAACCATATTGGCTCACTGTCTGTTGACATGCAGCCTGACTTATCATTTGTTGGCATGTAACCTGGTTCACCATCTGTTGGCACAGAGCCTGACTCACCATCTATAGGCAAGAAGCCTTGGTTATAATCTGTTGGCATGCAAGCTAGCCTATCACCTGTTGGCAAGCAGCCTGAACCAACGTCTCATGCAGCCAAACCCACCATCTGCCAACAAAACTCCTGTCCACCACCTGCTGGCGTGTAATTGTCCGACCACGTTATCAAACATATAAATGACATAAAACAGAAGAAAAAGATGGTAACAGATAGAACGAATGTTAATAAATAATATATAACAAAACAAATCTTCTAGCAGCACAAGCTTCAAAAGCAGCACAAAATTCTTTCTTCAATTGGCAGTCATTTAACGTATCATCTCCGCTCCAACCCAGCGGCCGGAATATATCTTCATTTTCATTCCGTTAAAATTTTGTTACTTACAGCTTTCAAATAAATTTGTATGTAGTCGACACTGTTTTTATAATTCCTGATGAATGACATTTTTCCTGTATTGTGACAGGCATCCCTACCGAAACCTTCCCAGTCCTGACGTGGAGAGAGAGGCTATGATTATATTATTAGAGTTAATGAGGAGGAATGCTAGATCTTCCTTCCTCGCTTGGTTTCTATGGCAAGGAAAGAATCTAGTGACATGTTACAACATTATAACATGTTAGTTTTGGTCTTGTAACATCAGTAATGCCATATTACATTACTGTCAACATATACATAGACTTTGTGATATGACTATATCACAGTTCTGTGTAAGTGATGGTGCTGTATAAGACCATATAACGTGCTGTGTTCCAATAACACACAGCTGGTGGTGCTGTACAATACTATCTGAGGTGTTGTTGTGTACCCCTAGCACACAGCTGGTGATTGTGACTTTCCTGTTGTGTTACATATCTACCCAGACAACTCAGGATGTTGTTAGTGCCTGTGACCTTCCTTGAAACCCGATATGTGTCCAAATCGTGACCTTTCACATGTGAGCTTACGCGTGGGACCTTAAATATGTGACCTCACGCATGTCACATTATAAATGTGGCTTTACGCACATGACATCAAACATGTGACCTTCCATTCCGTTGCTACCTGTCTGTAGGTATCTTCTATGATGTAATCAAGTCTTCTTCATTTGTCCTATTAACCCTTTGTATGAAGAGAAGTTCCAAGAGTCTGACCTCTTGATCTAACATTTGTATATTCTAGCAACCTCCTTCTTGCCGACTCGACTATTATCTAGTCACTTCATGTTTAGAAGTTTCGAGATTTCCAACGTTTAAAATTTTAAATTCATGAGGTTTTAAATTATTGTTGTTAGAGGCCTTTATTAATGATGAACGACGAAGTTCACGTTTATAGCACGAGACAATGTTGGACTTGGGCAATGTGGACAACCCATAAGTTCTATATTAATGTAGGATGAGTCAGCCTACAGAAAAAATGTCAATTCATCAGGAATTATAAAAACAGTGTCTACTACATACAAATTTATTTAAAAGCTGTAGGTAACAAAATTTTAACGTAATGAAAATGAAGATATCTTCCGGCCGCTGGGCTGGAGCGGAGATGATACGTTAAATGACTGCCAATTGAAGAAAGAATTTTGTGCTGCTTTTGAAGGTTGTGCTGCTAGGAGATTTTTTTGTTATATTTTATTTATTAACATTTGTTCTATCTGTTATCATCTTTTTCTTCTGTTTTATGTCATTTATATGTTTGATAACGTGGACGGACAATTACACGCCAGCAGGTGGTGGACAGGAGTTTTGTTGGCAGATGGTGGGTTTGGCTGCATGAGACGTTGGTTCATGCTGCTCGCCAACAGGTGGTAGGCCAGCTTGCATGCCAACAGATTATAAACCACGCTGCATGCCATCAGATGGTGAGTTAGGCTGCATGCCAACAGATGGTGAGCCAGGCTGCATGCCAACAGATGATGAGTCAGGCTGCATGTCAACAGATAGTGAGCCAATATAGTTGCCAAATGATAGTGTGGAAGTCAGTCGTCATCAGTAATAGTGATCCGGTTCGTCAACTGAACATGCTGGACGTAGTTGAGGCACTCAACTCAGCCAGTAGTGGTGAAACATGTGTTGCTCTGTTGAGATATAGTATGTTAATGCACAACATATATAATATAATTATATTACTTAGATTTCGCTAACCATTTATTAGCCACTTACAGTTACATGAATTTGACCTTTAAGAAAGAACTAATTCCAAAATGTTTCTTGAAAATGTTCCTTAATTAACAGTCCATTGACTGACCCTCGACGGTCAAGCCCAATTTCATTGCAAACACCTGACTGATACTTTCTGACCAAAATATGGTATAATAGAGCTTTTCTCAACACCACAGCTCTTCGTGACGACTTTCTCTCTCTCCTATTCTTGTTAATGCGTTAATTAGAACAATGGTCTCAATGGGAGTATTATGAACGATCAATATTTTGCAAAGTACAGAAACCTAATAATGCATCAAGAACAATACTATAGGAACTGAGATCCTGGACGGAGAAATGGATTCATATGAGGTAAAGTCACTAGTGTGGCTTTACCAGAGTTGAAAAACCACGTTCAGGACGCGTGGGCTCCAGGTCTTTCTCTCACGTTTGTGTCGTGTTAAAAGTTTAGATGGTGGGAGACAGCAAAGGTTGAGGTGGTCAGGTGTTAAATATTTGTAAAGTGTTGCCACATGACGTACCTTAGCTGTGGTGATGCAGGTGCTCGCAGTCGCTGCCTTGGTGCAATCTGGAAATATTGCATAAGTTAGTAAATGTTTGCCTTATGTCTGCTTATGTAAATTAACAGAGGTTGTACGGCAGTGAATTAAACTTTTCAAATTCTTAATAATACTAATATTGTTTTTAATGTTTAAAATTATATTATTAATTATCATTATTATAGTGTCACTTAAGTTTCACCTAAGACAAAGCCACGTTTTGTGTCTCCTAAGGTGAGGCAGATGGTTGCACCTGTGTGCCAGTTAGGGTGAGGAAGACGGAACTTCCTGTGTCAATCAAGATGAGGATCACAGAACCACCTGTTTGCAGGTTAAGGTGAGGAACATGGAACCACCTGCATGTCAAAGTCTTGGTGAGGAAGATGGAGCCACCTGTTTGTCAATCAAAATAAAGAAGATGGAGCTACCTGTTTGTCAGTGAAGGTGAGAAAGATCGTAAGGTGAGAAAGACACTTACTGGCGCCAAGGCAGCCCTTAATGACATCCCTTGAAAGCTTCAGGGCTCTGACACAGCTCACGCAGGTTGTGCTGTTGCCACAAACCTGATCTGTAACACATGGGAAAATAACATAAATATCACCAATTGTTAAAAAATAATGTGTTAATACCACATGTTTATGTTTGTATTTCACATCGTGTAATATGCTGTTGACATCTATATTTTGTACCTATTTCCTTCGAAAGGATTTTGTTAGGGTCAGGATTTTCTTTGTCAGCGTCCTGACAACTATACTTGCAACAATCAGGATTATTGTTCTCAACAGGGCTTCCCTAATGCCGGATAATATTTTATCCAACTTTTCCATGGATTTACAAGTTTCGCGTCCTAGAGTGATATTTTGTAACTAACCCTCAGTGGATATCAGAGTTCGTCCTCGCATTCCTTTAATACCTCGGGATATATCTCATCTGGTTCATTTCATTGATGGTATATCCAACGATCAGTTTTCTGACTTCCTCATGATCTTATTTCTACAGATCCAAATTCTTGCTCTCTCATCTCTGAATGAATACACAGGTCTCGTTATAAAGATTAGTAATCCTGAATGTAAATTGTAATGTCGCTCAGCGGCGAATATCATAGGTTCTAATACCGTGCCAAGTGTGGCTTTAGATCTTCATCTAGTTTTAAGGAGTTTCGAAACTCTCACTCTCAACCATAATTGCATTTTCTATCTCAATATTGACTAATATTGCTATTAAAACAACAAGACCTACTTTCCCTACCTTTGCTGGTGATAATGAGAACACATTTTCTGTTAGTGCAGCAACCACCTCAACAATTAACACTTATACAACCATTGCTGATGCTGCTGTTATGACTGGTGTTGGTACAGCTAACGCAACAACCGCAAATTAATACTGTTGTTGTTAATACAGCTAACACTATTGCAACATTATTACCATTATTAATAACATTATTATTAACATTAGTAGATCAATCATTAACACTTCCACCACCAAAGCTGCAGCTGTTACTACTACTTCAGCTGCTCGTTAGTACAGCTTACATAACAATAATTAATAATTATATTACCACCGCTGCTGCTGCTGTTACGACTAATGTAGCAGCTGTAAGTACAAATAACATCATAACAATTAACACATTAATACATACAAAGACACGGGTGATTTCCGCTTTCATGGCTGTGACTTCCATGTCCACCACCGTGGCGTTTGGCAAATGCCAGCATCACTACAGCCGTCAGGAAGATAACCATTAACACCTTCATTTTGGTAGTTGATGGACGACGGGTTCACGACTCTGTGGGGGAAAAGAAGACTTCCTTTCTGCTTATGGCTCCTAGAACTGGTCTCCTAGGACGGGTCTACTGGGACTGATCTCCTGGGACTGGTCTCATGGACTGGTCTCATGGGACTGGGCTCATGGACTGGTCTCATGGGACTGGTCTCCCTGGACTGGTCTCCTGACATGCTTCAGTTATGACATTTAGTTGTCTGGCCAAAGTGTTTAGTTGTTTACCCTAACTATAATTGAATACAATCTTTACAAGAGAACTGTAAACACACACCTGTAACAATTGTGAGGCATATCATAAGAAATCTTTGCTTAACAGTTCCTCTGACATTTCTAATGGATATACTGAACTTCTTGTTTAATTATGCTATATATTCTAGGTCTACCTACCTACCTTGTAATAACAAACTGGTGAACACCTTGACCAGATAATATAAGAACGTTAGTAAAGTTTAGGGATGGAGCAGTTTTGTATTGATATCTTTATACAATTAAATGACTTAAGTAAATAAATAGAATGGATTAATAATACATTATTAATCCGGTTTCAATTTTTAATGGATCCTGTAATTAATTAAAATTAAATATATTTAAAATATTTTCATTGTTGAAGGTTCTGACATGTTCCGACGGCCTCCAACTTGAACTTGACTCCATTTACTTTAATTCTGTATCATTTAAAATAACCATTTCCTAAATGAGTCTAAGATATCCTATCCAAAATTATTCGTCTCTATCTTCTTATCCATTCTATCGTGAGGTAGAATATCATAAGCTTCGCAAAGTCTACATGTATAATAACATATTAATACAATACTCTCACCCAGAACGGATAATGGAAGTGCAAATACTCTGTGAGAGACAGCCAGGACAAGGCTGCAGTAAACAGGCAAAGTTACAACTTTTACTGTAATGTACATTTGAAGCAACTCATTAGAAATGCAGTGGTTGAAAATTTATGTATAAGGTGCCGGTAGGTATAAGAGTATCCTATAACCTTCGATTCATAAGGAAATCAAACTTTTTCAACAATGTGATATATGCCACTTCAGAGACACCTGTCGCCTTCAATATCTGTTGTCCTACACGTTCACTCAAGTCACAGAAGAAAATTGTTCCTCTACACATTCTCTCAAGTCTCAGAATGCAATACAGTTGTCCTACACATTCGCTACCTCCACTAAGCTTCCAGCTCAGTGTTGCACTCACCAGTAGTACAGAAGTGTGGCTTCGTCGGTTGGTTCACGCCTTGTGGCTGACAGATCAGAAGCGAGGGCTTATATATCCCACTGTCACCCCCTCCCCCCAATCACCTCCTTCCTGTTTCACCCTGTAATCATCTGGGCGAGCGGTCCACTTTTAACCAGATTGTCAATTTCTATAATACCTCGCTTTTCAGCATATTACCACACTATTCTCTACGATCTGCTGTGTGTGTTTCAGAAAGCCAGAAATATGAGTCTCTCTCTCTCTCTTAGTAGGTCCTGTGTGAGTTGTTATAGTATTGGTTCATTATCGAGATATTGTGTAATATATGTAGATGAGTTTTGTGGTCATTAACAGACTCAGTGTCATCATTATTACTTCAAAACCCATTAATTTTATGGTTTTTGTACGTTTGGCATGATTTTTGCGTCAAGGACATTCATGGTAGTGTACGTGACATTGAAGATACAATCACACACACACACGCACACACACGCGCACACACACGAAATGGAAATGATCTCCCAGAGGTTATAGATTCGTTCCTCTCAATGTTTGCCGACGATGCAAAAATTATGAGGAGGATTGAAATAGTGGATGATAGTAGGGGGCTACAAGATGACCTAGATAGACTGAGTGAATGGTCCAACAAATGGCTGTTGAAGTTCAACCCAAGTAAATGCAAAGTAATGAAACTAGGCAGTGGAAACAGGAGGCCAGACACAGGATACAGAATAGGTGATGAAGTACTTAATGAAACAGACAGAGAGAAAGATCTAGGAGTTGATATCACACCAAACCTTGTCTCCTGAAGCCCACATAAAAAGGATAACATCTGCGGCATATGCGAGGCTGGCTAACATCAGAACAGCGTTCAGGAACCTGTGTAAGGAATCATTCAGAATCTTGTACACCACATATGTAAGACCAATCCTGGAGTATGCAGCCCCAGCATGGAGCCCGTACCTTGTCAAGCACAAGACGAAGCTGGAAAAACTCCAAAGGTATGCTACTAGACTAGTCCCAGAACTAAGAGGCATGAGTTATGAGGAAAGGCTGCGGGAAATGCAACTTACGACACTGGAAGACAGAAGAGTAAGGGGGGACATGATCACAACCTACAAAACCTCAGAGGAATCGACCGGGTAAACAAGGATGAACTATTCAACACTGGAGGGACGCGAACAAGGGGACACAGGTGGAAGCTGAGTACCCAAATGAGCCACAGAGACATTAGAAAGAACTTTTTCAGTGTCAGAGTAGTTAGTAAATGGAAGGCACTAGGAAGTGATGTGGTGGAGGCTGACTCCATACACAGTTTCAAATGTAGATATGATAGAGCCCAGTAGGCTCAGGAATCTGTACACCAGTTGATTGACAGTGAGAGGCGGGACCAAAGAGCCAAAGCTCAACCCCCGCAAGCACAATTAGGTGAGTACAATTAGGTGAGTAACGCGCCCTGGGAGACAGAAGAGTTAGGGGGGGACATAATCATCACATACAAGATTCACGGAGGAATTGATAGGGTAGATAAAGACAGACTATTTAACACAAGGGGCACACGCACTAGGGACACAGGTGGAAACTGAGTGCCCAAATGAGCCATAGAGACGTTAAAAAAAAATTCACTGTCAGAGTAGAAGACAAATGAATGCATTAGGAAGTGATGTGATGGAGGCGATTCCATACACATTTCAAGTGTAGATATGATAGAGCCCAGTAGGCTCAGGAATCTGTATACCAGTTGATTGACAGTTGAGAGGCGGGACCAAAGAGCCAGAGCTCA
>WNGS01111274.1:177965-203547 GCA_020271785.1 Procambarus virginalis | reverse complement strand
AGTTACATGTTTTATTAGTAAATTTATTTTGCACACCTCTACAATAAATGAGACCAGTTGGTCGTAACTCAGGGTGCAAGATAAAACAGGAATTAATTCCATGGCCTTTTTTCTTACAATGGGAACAGGACCTTACAGTGGACACACCTGTAGAACCAACTGTAGGTTTAGAATTAACCTTATTAATATTTGACATTCCTGACAATGAAGTAGCAGGATTAGTTTTTGTAAGAAAAGAGCTCATGGGAGTAACTGGAGCATTAGGACTGGAGGGATTCTGATAAGGAGTTCTGTGAGCATTATGATTTACTTTACGATTAAACTTAGGTGAAGTGGCCGTAAACTGGGCCTTAGTCAACAGCTCATGCTTATCAGCGAGCTTTGACAGCTCATAAATGTCTGTTACATTCTTTTGTTCTGCCATATAAGTAGATAATTGGTCAGGGAGACAAGACAATACTTCTTCCATGATAAGAAGATTCTTTAAATCATCAAACTCTGTGACTGAAAGAGACTTTAACCATCTGTTGCAATAGTTCGTCTTTTGACGAGTAAAATCAGCTATTGTCTGATCACTTACCCTCCTTAGGTTTCTAAATTTTTGCCTGTGTGCCTCTGGATTTAATTGATAAGCATTTAAGATGCTTTTCTTTACATATTCATAATCAAAACTATGAGCGTCAGGTAGGGATGTAAAAACCTCCTGACTACGCCCCTTAAATTGAGACTGCATAATTGCTACCCATTGATCCCTTGGCCAGTTCATACTGATGGCAATCTTATTAAAATGTGCAAAGAAAACCTCAGGATCCTCCTCATTAAACTTGGGTAATTCAATATATTTACTCATCCTTATGGGATTATTATCATTATTAATTGAAACATTACTAGAATTTCCATGCCCAGCTGCCATACGCTGTGTTTCAAGCCTGAGATTAGTGTCAGCCATCTGTTGTTGAATCTCTAGTTGCTCCTTCTTTGTTGCTTCTAGTTGCAACTCCATTAAAACTCTCTGGTTTTGTGCCTCAACTTCTAAACGTTTAGTCTCAAGCTCTAATAATGTCTGTTGCTTTTGAGCCTCAATCTCTAATAATTTCTGTTGCCTTGCACATTCGTTGGCTTTTTCTTGAGCCTCAAGTTTAGCATATGTTACTTGTGCATCTAACTCAAGACGCCTTAAAGCAATTTGATCACTTGACTCTTCTCTAACTTCCTCCAGACATTCTTCTCCTAATTCTTGGTTCTGGTTGACCCTGAGCAGCCGTGGAGTGCGGACGTGTCCCTCCGTGACTGCTAGGGTAGTCAGCCGTTTGATCGCCAGGTGGCGGGGCGTAGCTGCCCCCCCCACCCCCCAGTGTTGTTGCCTGCCTGGCGGAGTGCAGACGTGGCAGGTGTTGGGTTCACCATGGGTGGTCCCCTACCAGCAATTAAGCGAGTGAACTCAGTAGGCCTGGAATTCTCTGGACGTGCTGGGTATCCAGAGGTAGCGGAGGTGCTGTGCGATATGCTGCATATCCCGGTGCTAGATGTCGACGGGATTGAGCTGGTGACTGCTCATCGTGTTGTCATCAAGCTGGCGACGGAGGAGGTGTACCGTGCCTTCCTCAGTCGTTACGAGGGGCGCTCGCTGTCATTGCCGGGAGGTACCGGCTCAGTCTCCATATCAGACCGGAGTGGTGCGCTGACCTATGTCAGTGTGCATGGGGCGCCACTGGAGTTTCCCGAGGATCTTCTGCGGCGTTATTTCCAGCGATTTGGGCCCGTCATCAGTGTGAGGGTAAACACGATATCCTCAGGGAGGTATGCCGGGAGGCGGACTAACATTCGCACCTTGGGTATGCGTCTGCGGTCGGACATTCCATCTTCGGTCCGGCTTCTGGGATGCTACATCCGGGTGTACTATGCCCGGCAGCCTAGGACCTGTTTCCGGTGTGGCTTGATGGGGCATCAGGCTGCCGGGTGCGAGGCGGATCCGGTTGCACCTGTCAACCTCTTTCGGGAAGAAGATTTCCCTCCGCTTCCCCTGGACGAGGACTTCGGGGATGCGGAGACCGACCGGCTCGTTGTTGCGGCTCCCCCGGCGTCCCCTGACGTTTCCCCGGATGTCGCCGGCCCTCCTCAGGCTGTTGCGATGATATCGGTGGATTCTCCTGATCCTGTTAGTGTGCCTGTCCCTGCTGCTCCAGTGGCCCATTGTGCTGCGCCCTCCTCATCGCATGTTCACCTGTCTTCAGATGCTGCGCCTGGCCCTGTCTCCTCGACTCGGATCACAGATGCTGAAGTGGCTGTGGGGTCCCCGGTTGTGTGTGGTCCGGTTCCCCCTGCGGTTGAGGCTGCTGCGGTCGTGAGACGAGTACGCGCGGCTTGTGATGCCCGTGGGTCTGGGTCCGCTTCCGGTTCCGAAGATGTGCGCCCGGTGCCCAAGCGGTCCAGGCGTTCGTCTACTGCATGGGCTGATGTGGTGGATTCTGGCACTGATGGGTTCTCGGGAATTGAGGTAGTGGACGCTGACGTCCATGTGTCTGCTGATGCCGAGGGTTGTGTATATGATTCGCCTCCTGTGGCTTCTGTCGGCGGTTCCCCGCAGTGGGGGGTGGTTGCACCTCCAGATGTTGGTGAAGAGGGTGCTGGTGCAGGTCGGGACCTCGTGTTGGTTCTGAGGAAGGATGTTCGGGGAGAGGAGCCCCCACGGGTGTCCCGTCCGGTGGTTGCCGCGAAGCCCTGTGAGGCTGCCGCGGTTCCGAGTGCGCTGCCCGTTGTTTGCGCCAAGAAGGAGGAGCCTGTCCCGTTCATCTTAGCCAACGGCGAGGCGTATCATGAGACGTCCAACACTGTAATATTTTCCTATCATGACCGAGTGGAACCTGTTCCGTGGTGCCCCACGACTGTCTGGGTTCCAGCGTATAGGGTATTTGTTAGTGGTGTGCCGATTTCGATGCCCGATCCTCGGACGACCCTTCGTCCCCCTAGTTCGGAAGCTATTATGGCGATATGGGAGGCGTATTGCACTCTTTTTCCGGCTGCAGAGTGGCCGGAAAAGTATGCGCAGTCCTGATAATCTGGGTGCTGTGGATGTCGGGTGTGTTTTGGATTTTAGTCTGTTATGTGAGGTTTGTTATGTGATGTATATTGTGTGCCCTTCCGGCCGCTGTTTTCTAAATGTCCCTGTTATTTTAGCTATGCCTTTTCATGATCTATGTTTCTTTAAATTGTTGTATGTGTGCTCTTTTGGCTATGCCTTTTCATGACCTATGTTTCTTTCATTTGTTGTATTATGTGCCCTTCTGGCTATGATGTTCGCTCTCTGTTCTTCAATTATTATGTTTATATTTTCTTGTTCCTCTCTGCTTATTTTGTGTATTGAGTATTTTGGGTCTCGGTCCTTCAGGCCGGTGTTAGTTTTGCATCTGTTTATTCTTGTAATGCTTTTGTTTATACTTTGTGCTGCACGTGTTTACCATTTGGCCTGTATTTTCAATACATTTTTGAGTTTGTTATGCTGTGCTGTCGGCCCTTCTGGCTGATGGGTTTTTTCTTTTGTTCTCTGTGGTTTGTACTGTGTCTATTTGTTTTTTATTGTATTTAATTTGCATGTTTGCATGTAAAAATAAAAAAAAAAAAAAATTCTTGGTTCTCAACAAAATGTGTCACTATGACTCTCAGAATTTGTGCCTTAGTCATGCTATTTCTGGCGTTTAATTCTAGCTTACTGGCCATATTTACTAACGCCGACTTTGTTAGGCTTTTAATTCCCTCAAAGTTTGGGTTAGTCAACAGCGACAACACTTGATCCTCCATCGTGATTAACACTTGGCACTTGATTCACAACAATAATAATAAACACACTGGCACTGCACTTCACTTCACTGTAAAATTTTCACCACACTGAAAATTCGCTTGGCCTCACTGCACAAACAAAAATTATAGGATGACTTACCTCAAAATCGTGAAACGTTGTTACTTGACACACAGGAAGGCTTGCATGGCACATGGAATAGTTAATAGCAGAAAACACACAAGACACTGGTACCTAGGAAGGCAAGGTTAGATTAGCACAGTTAAGTTTAAGTGGGAAAAATATTTCCCGGCACAGGCCCCCATAACTATGTAACCAGATCGTTCGCTACGGCTCGTGACCCTGTACAGCATTAAAGAACTGTTTGCCTAGGGCCAAAGAATTGCTGTAATTTAGAGCGGGTCACCAGTGTAACCACATGATTGGCACAAGCATATATTTATTAAAGTATTTATTCCTTAGGACTAAGAAATATTCATATAAAATATTATATATATAATTTTAACAATATAATCAGTAGTATGAATTATAAACACAGATGGACAAATGATATATAAAATAATCACAAGAATTGTCTCCCTTATAAAAATTATGTATGGCAAAACAAATATATAACAGACTTATCTTTTACAGATGTTAGCTCTCCTGCCCCCGTCGAGTTACTAACTACAAAAACTGCGGGAGTGAATAACATTACTTCTGCCCGCGGAAAAATTGCCAAACTAACATTATTTAATTAAACTTACATGGAGCAAAATAATGTGACAAGAGTAATCTTAAGGTAACTTAGTAAATGGTTAGAATAACATGCATAACAAAAATGCTGTAATTATTAATACATGCAGTAATTAAAATAATATAACAAAAGGAAATATTAGGCAACGCTCCCCCAACATCAGGGCTAAAAGTTTCTCACGGAATGTTGCCTCTCAATGTTCAACACTTACAGAATTCCCATCAGTGATTCTAACTGATGATCATAGATAAAACCACTTTCCCACGAAATCAACTGTGAACAGACAAAGGACCATTACTCGTTCCCACGGGTGGAAAAGTTAGGCTTAATACAACATATAAATCAGGCACACATATCTTACATATAAGTAAGAAATATTTAGATGTACATATAATCAGATAAAATAAGACATATATATATAAGTACAAATTAATGTATAAGTACAAATTAAATGTATTTAATTACGTAGCTTATAGAGGTACGTAACAGATGTCATGTGCGTAAAGCCACATTTATAATGTGACATGCGTGAGGTCACATATTTAAGGTCCCATGCGTAAGCTCACATGTGAAAGGTCACGATTTGGACACATATCGGGTTTCAAGGAAGGTCACAGGCACTAACAACATCCTGAGTTGTCTGGGTAGATATGTAACACAACAGGAAAGTCACAATCACCAGCTGTGTGTTAGGTGTACACAACCAACACCTCAGATAGTATTGTACAGCACCACCAGTGTATGGAGCGTGTCGGCCGAGCGGACAGCACGCTGGACTGTGATCCTGTGGTCCCGGATTCGATCCCGGGCGCCGGCGAGAAACAATGGGCAGAGTTTCTTTCACCCTATGCTCCTGTTACCTAGCAGTAAACAGGTACCTGGGTGTTAGTCAGCAGTCACGGGCTGCTTCCTGGGGGTGGAGGCCTGGTCGAGGACCGGGCCGCGGGGACACTAAAGCCCCAAAATCATCTCAAGATAACCACCAGCTGTGTGTTATTGGAACACAGCACGTCAGATGGTCTTATACAGCACCATCACTTACACAGCACTGTGATATAGTCTGATTATATTATTAGAGTTAATGAAGAGGAATGCTAGATCTTCCTTCCTCGCTTGGTTTCTATGGCAAGGAAAGAATCTAGTGACATGTTACAACACTATAACATGTTAGTTTTGGTCTTGTAACATCAGTAATGGCATATTACAGTACTGTCAACAAATATATTGATTTTTGTGATATGACTATATCACAGTGCTGTGTAAGTGATGGTGCTGTATAAGATCATCTGCGGTGTTGTGTTCCAATAACACACAGCTGGTGGTGCTGTATAAGACCATCTGAGGTGTTGTTGTGTACACCTAACACACAGCTGGTGGTTGTGACCTTACTGTTGTGTAACATATCTACCCAGACAACTCTGGATGTTGTTAGTGCCTGTGACCTTCCATGAAACACCAGGTGTGTCCAAACCGTGACCTGTCACATGTGAGATAACGCATGGGACCTTAAATATGTGACCTCACGCATGTCACATTATACACGTGGCTTTACGCACATGATATCAAACAAGTGACCTTACGTTCCTTTGCTACCTGTCTGTAGGTATTTTTTATGATGTAATCAAGTCTCCTTCATTTGTCCTCTTAACACTTTGTATGAAGGGAAGTTCCATGAGTCTGTCCTCTTGATCTAACATTTGTATATCTAGCAACCTCCTTCTTGCCCACTCGACTATTATCTAGTCAGCTCACGTTTAGAAGTTTCGTGATTTCCAACGTTTAAAATTTTAAATTTATGAGGTTTTAAATTATTTTTGTTAGAGGCCTTTATTAATAATGAACGATGATGTTCCCGTTTATAGCACGAGACAGTGTAGGACTTGGGCAATGTGGACAACCCATAAGTTCTATATTAATGTAGGATGAGTCAGCTTACATCAATAATCTCAATACATCAGGCTGTATAAAAACAGTGTCAACTACATACAAATTTATTTGAAAGCTGTAAGTGACAAAATTTTAACGGAGGGAAAATAAAGATATCTTCCGGCCGCTGGGCTGGAGCAGAGATGATACGTTAAATGACTTCCAATTGAAGAAAGAATTTTGTGCTGCTTTTGAAGGTTGTGCTGCTAGGAGATTTTTTTGGTTATATTTTATTTATTAACATTCGATCTATCTGTTACCATCTTTTTCTTCTGTTTTATGTCATTTACATGTTTGACAATTACACGCCAGCAGGTGGTGGACAGGAGTTTTGTTGGCAGATGGTGGGTTTGGCTGCATGAGACGTTGGTTCAGGCTGCTCACCAACAGGTGGTAGGCCAGCTTGCATGCCAACAGATTATAACCAAGGCTTCTTGCCTATAGATGGTGAGTCAGGCTCTGTGCCAACAGATGGTGAACCAGGTTACATGCCAACAAATGATAAGTCAGGCTGCATGTCAACAGATAGTGAGCCAATATGGTTGCCGACAGATGGTGTCGAAGTCAGTCGTCATCAGTGAGAGTGATCCGGTTCGTCAGCAGGACAGACTGGACGTAGTTGAGGCATTCAACTCAGCCAGTACTGGTGAAACATGTGTTGCTCTGTTGAGATATAGTATGTTAATACACAACTTATATAACCTAATTATATTACTTAGATTTTGCTAACCATTTATCGGCCATATACAAGTACATGAATTTGACTTTTTGGAAAGGTATAATTCCAAAACGTTTCTTGAAACTGGTCCTTAACTGTCCATTGACTGTCAAGTCACAATTTCATTGCAAACACCTAACCGGTATTTTCTAACCAAAAGATGGTGTAATAGAGCTTTCCTCTACTCCACAGCTCTATTTGACAACTTTCTCTCTCCTATTCTTTCTATTGCGTTAATTAGAATAATGTTCACAAGTGGAGCACTATGAACGATCAAGAATGTACAAAGTACAAAATCGTAATAATATATCAATAGCGATATTATATGAACAGTGATCCAGGCCAGAGAAAGCGATTCACAGGAGATAAAGTCACTTGTGTGGCTTTACCAGAGTTGAGAACGAGAGAAAACCACGTTCAGGACGCGTGGGCTCCAGGACTTTCTCTCACGTTTGTGTCGTGTTAAAAGTTTAGACGGTGGGAGACAGCAAAGGTTGAGGTGGTCAGGTGTTAAATAGTTGTAAAGTGTTGCCACATGACGTACCTTAGCTGTGGTGATGCAGGTGCTCGCAGTCGCAGCGTTGGTGCAGTCTGGAAATATTGCATAAGTTAGTAAATATTTCCCTTATGTCTGCTTGCGTAAATTAACAGAGGTTGTACGGTAGTGGATTAAACAGTTAGCATTCTTAGTAATACTATTATTGTTTTTAATTGTTAAAATTGTAGCGTTATTGTAGTGATACTTAAGTGTCACTTAAGACAGAGTCACTTTTGTGTCACGTAAGGTGAGGTAGATTTAGGCAACTGTGTCAATCAAGGTGTAGAAGATGGAGCAACTTCAATGTCAGTTAAGGTGAGAAAGATCGTAAGGTGTGAAAGATACTTACTGGCGCCTAGGCAGCCCTTAATGACATCCCTTGAAAGCTTCAGGGCTTTGACACAGCTCACACAGGTTGTGCTGTTACCACAAAACCTGATCTGTAAACACATGGGAAAATAACATAAATATCACCAATTGTTAAAAATAATGTGTTAATACCACAGTTTATGTTTGTATTTCACATCGTGTAACATGCTGTTGACATTCATATTTTGTACCTATTTTCTTTGAAAGAATTTTTAGGGTCAGGATTTTTTTTGTCAGCGTCCTGACAACTATACTTGCAACAATCAGGATTATTGTTCACAACGGGGCTTCCCTAATGCTGGATTATATTTTACCCAACTTTTCCATAGATATACAAGTTTCGCGTCCTAGAGTGATATTTTTGTAACTAACCCTCAGTGGATATCAGAGTTTGTCCTTGCATTCCTTTAATACCTCGTGTTATATCTCATCTGGTTCATTTCATTGATGGTATATCCAACGATCAGTTTTCTGACTTTTTCATGGTCGTGTTTATATGGAACCAAATTCTGGCTCTCTCTTTTTCTCTGACTGTACACACAGGTCTCGTTATAAAGACTAATGATCCTGAATGTAAATTGTTATGAAGCTACACGGCGAATATCATAGGTTCTAATACCGTGCCAAGTGTGGCTTTAGATCTTCATCTAGTTTTAAGGAGTTTCGAAACTCTCACTCTCAACCATAATTGCATTTTCAATCTCAATATTGACTAATATTGTTTTATTAATAAGACAACAAGACCTACTTTCCCTACCGTTGCTGGTGATAATGAGACTACATTTTTTGTTAGTGCAGCAACCACCTCAACAATTAACACTTAACAGCAGCATCAGCAATGGTTGTATATGACTAGTGTTGGTACAGCTAACGCAACAACCGCAAATTAATACTGTTGTTGTTAATACAGCAAACACTATTGCAACATTATTACCATTATTAATAACATTATTATTAACATTAGTACATCAATCATTAACACTTCCACCACCAAAGCTGCAGCTGTTACTACTACTTCAGCTGCTCGTTAGTACAGCTTACATAACAATAATTAATACTTATATTACCACCGCTGCTGCTGCTGTTACGACTAATGTAGCAGCTGTAAGTACAAATAACATCATAACAATTAACACATTAATACATACAAAGGCACGCGTGACCTTCGCGTTCATTGTTGGGACGTTCATGTTCACCACCGGGGCGTTTGGCAAATGCCAGCATCACTACAGCCGTCAGGAAGATAACCATTAACACCTTCATTTTGGTAGTTGATGGACGACGGGTTCACGACTCTGGGGGAGGAAAAGAAGACTTCCTTACTGCTTATGGCTCCTGGAACTGGTCTCCTGGGACTGATCTCATGGGACTGATCTCATGGTACTGGTCTCATGGGACTGGTCTCAGGGGACTGGTCTCCTGGGACTGCTCTAATGGGACTGCTCTAATGGGACTGGTCTCCTGGGACTGGTCTCCTGGGGCTGGTCTCCTATGACTGGTCTCCTGGAACTGGTCTCCTGGGACTGGTCTCCTGGAACTGGTCTCATGGGACTGGTCTCCTGGGACTGGTCTCCTGGTACTGATCTACTGGGAATGATCTCATGGTACTGGTCTCATGGGACTGCTCTCCTGGGACTGGTCTCCTGGAACTGGTCTCATGGGACTGGTCTCCTGGGACTGGTCTCCTGGTATGATCTACTGGGATGATCTCATGGTACTGGTCTCATGGGACTGGTCTCATAGGACTGGTCTCCTGACATTTAGTTGTCTGGCCAAAGTGTTTAGTTGTTTACTCTAACTATAATTGACTACAATCTTTACAAGAGAACTGTAAACACACACCTGTAACAATTGAGGCATATCAGAAGAAATCTTTGCTTAACAGTTCCTCTGACATTTATAATGTATATACAGAGCTTCTTGTTTAATTATGCTATAAATTCTAGGTCTACCTACCTACCTTGTAATAACAAACTGGTGAACACCTTGACCAGATAATATAAGAACGTTTGTAAAGTTGATGGATGGAGCGGTTTTCTATTGATATCTTTATACAAATTAAATGACTTAAGTAAATAAATAGAATGGATTAATAATACATTATTAATCCGTTATAAATTTTTTATGGATCCTGTAATTAATTAAAATTAAATATATTTAAAATATTTTCATTGTTGAAGGTTCTGACATGTTCCGACGGCTTCCAACTTGACCTTGACTCCATTTACCTTAACTCTGTTCTTTTAAAGTAACTATTTCCCAGTTCTAAGATTTCCTATCCGAAATTATTCGTCTCTATCTTCTTATCCATTCTTTCGTGAGGTAGAATATCACAAGCTTCGCAAAGTCTACATAGGTATAATAACATATTTATACAATACTCTAACCCAGAACAGGTAATGGAAGTGCAAATACTCTGTGAGACAGCCAGGACAAGGCTGCAGTAAACAGGCAAAGTTACAACTTCTACTGTAAGGTACATTTGAAGCAACTCATTAGAAATGCAGTGGTTGAAAATTTGTGTATAAGGTGCAGGTAGGTATATGAGTATCCTATAACCTTTGATGCACAAGGAAATCAAACTTTTTCAACACAAATGACATATGCCTCTTCAGGGACACCTGTCGCCCACAATGTCTGCTGTCCTACACATTCACTCAAGTCACAGAAGAAAATTGTTCCTCTACACATTCACTCAAGTCTCAGAATGCAATACAGTTGTCCAACACATTCCCTACCTCCACTAAGCCGACAGCTCAGTGTTGCACTCACCAGTAGTACAGAAGTGTGGCTTCGTCGGTTGGTTCACGCCTTGTGGCTGACAGATCAGAAGCGAGGGCTTATATATCCCACTGCCACTCCCTCCCCCCAATCACCACCTCCTGTTTCACCCTGTACCCTGGGAAACACAAACCAAAACTGTCTCTATTTTCCGCTTGTTACAACTTGTAATAAAGTTGTTACTTCTTGCTTAACGTGTTTATGACGTAATTACTGTACAACTTGCTATATTGGTTGTTATAACTGGTTAGGAGGTGTTAAAACTGTTCGAACGTTGTACCAACGTCGTAGTTGCGGTGTGTGTTTGGCTTGTAATCATCTGGGCGAGCGGTCCACTTTAATCAGGTTGATTATTTCTATAATATCTCGTCTTTCAGCATATTTCCACACTATTCACTACGATCTGCTGTGTGAGTTTCAGAAAGCCAGGAATATGTCAGTCTCTCTTACCTAGTTGTACTTACCTAGTTGTCCTTGCGGGGGTTGAGCTCTGGCTCTTTGGTCCCCGCCTCTCAACTGTCATCAACTGGTATACAGGTTCCTGGGCCTACTGGGCTCTATCATAACTACACTTGAAAACTGTGTATGGAATCTGCCTCCACCACATCACTTCCTAATGCATTCATTTGTCTTCTGCTCTGACACTGTTTTTTTAACGTCTCTATGGCTCATTGGGCACTCAGTTTCCACCTGTGTCCCCTAGTGCGTGTGCCCCTTGTGTTAAATAGTCTGTCTTTATCTACCCTATCAATCCTCCGTGAATCTTGTATGTGATGAACAATACTATAACAACTCACACAGGACCTACTAAGAGAAAGAGAGACTGTCATATTCCTGGCTTTCTGAAACTCACACAGCAGATCGTGGAGAATAGTGTGGTAATATGCTGAAAGGCGAGGTATTTAAAAAATTTGCTATCTCGCCCAGATGATTACAAGGTGAAACAGGAAGGAGGTGATTGGGGGAGGGGGTGACAGTGGGATATATAAGCCCTCGCTTCTGATCTGTCAGCCACAAGGCGTGAACCAACCGACGAAGCCACACTTCTGTACTACTGGTGAGTGCAACACTGAGCTGGAGGCTTAGTGGAGGTAGGGAATGTGTGGACAACTGTATTGCATTCTGAGACTTGAGTGAATGTGTAGAGAAACATTTTCTTCTCTGTGACTTGAGTGAACGTGTAGGACAGCAATATTGTGGGCGACAGGTTGTCCCTGAAGAGGCATATATCACATTGTTGAAAAATTTGATTTTTCTTATGAATCGAAGTTATAGGATAATCTTAACCTACCTGCACCTTATACATAAATTTTCAACCACTGAATTTATAATGAGTTGCTTCAAATGTACATTACAGTAGAAGTTTTAATTTTGCCTGTTTACTGCAGCCTTGTCCTGGCTGTCTCTCTCTACAGAGTATTTGCCACCACCAGCTGTGTGTTATTGGAACACAGCACGTCAGATGGTCATACAACACAGCACCACTTACACAGCACTGTGATATAGTCCATATCACAAAGTCTATGTATATGTTGACAGTAATGTAATATGGCATTACTGATGTTACAAGACCAAAACTAACATTTTATAGTGTTGTAACATGTCCTAGATTCTTTCCTTGCCATAGAAACCAAGCGAGGAAGGAATATCTAGCATTCCCCTCATTAACTCTAATAATATAATCTTAGCCTCTCTCCCACGGCAGGACTGGGAAAGGTTTCGGTAGGGATGCCTGTCACAGTAGTAGTAGAAAATCTGCACAGAGTTCCCTTTGTTCTGATGATATATTCCTGTCGCTCAGGAAACACCTTTTACTCAGTCGCTCTTCATACTCCATTATTCGCATATCAGGGACGAGCCTTGTCGCAAATTTCGGAACCTTCAATTATGCAATGTCATTGCATTAGACAGTTGGCGATGGGAGTGGCCGGTTTAGGAGCTAAAGCTCGATACAACAGGAATCAATCGATTAGACCAAAGAGGCATATTCTGGGGGGACCGAGCTTGCAGTGAGGAACTCCGGGCAGATATTCTACTTCTATTGTGACAAGCATTCCTAACCAAACTTCTCTGTCCTGACGTGGAGAGAGAGGCTATGATTATATTATTAGAGTTAATGAGGAGGAATGTTAGACTGCTTCCTTCCTCGCTTGGTTTCTATAGCAAGGAAAGAATCTAGTGACATGTTACAACACTATAACATGTTAGTTTTGGTCTTGTAACATCAGTAATGGCATATTACAGTACTGTCAACAAATATATTGATTTTGTGATATGACTATATCACAGTGCTGTGTAAGTGATGGTGCTGTATAAGATCATCTGCGGTGTTGTGTTCCAATAACACACAGCTGGTGGTGCTGTATAAGACCATCTGAGGTGTTGTTGTGTACAACCTAACACACAGCTGGTGGTTGTGACCTTACTGTTGTGTAACATATCTACCCAGACAACTCGGATGTGTTAGTGCCTGTGACCTTCCATGAAACACCAGGTGTGTCCAACCGTGACCTGTCACATGTGAGATAACGCATGGACCTTAAATATGTAACCTCACGCATGTCACATTATACACGTGGCTTTACGCACATGATATCAAACAAGTGACCTTACGTTCCTTTGCTACCTGTCTGTAGGTATTTTTTTATGATGTAATCAGTCTCCTTCATTTGTCCTCTTAACACTTTGTATGAAGGGAAGTTCCATGAGTCTGTCCTCTTGATCTAACATTTGTATATCTAGCAACCTCTTTCTTGCCCCTCGACTATTATCTAGTCAGCTCACGTTTAGAAGTTTCGTGATTTCAACGTTTAAAATTTTCAATTTATGAGGTTTTAAATTATTTTTGTTAGAGGACTTTATTAATAATGAACGATGAATTTCACGTTTATAGCACGAGACAATGTGGGACTTGGGCAATGTGGACACCTTACCTTACCTTATGGGACAACCCATAAGTTCTATATTAATGTAGGATGAGTCAGCCTACGGAAAAATGTCAATTCATCAGGAATTATAAAAACAGTGTCTACTACATACAAATTTATTTGAAAGCTGTAAGTAACAAAATTTTAACGGAATGAAAATGAAGATATCTTCCGGCCGCTGGGCTGGAGCGGAGATGATACGTTAAATGACTGCCATTGAAGAAGAATTTTGTGCTGCTTTTGAAGGTTGTGCTGCTAGGAGATTTTTTGTTTATTATTTTATTTATTAATATTCATTCTATCTGTTACCATCTTTTTCTTCTGTTTATGTCATTTATATGTTTGATAACGTGGACGGACAATTACACGCCAGCAGGTGGTGGACAGGAGTTTTGTTGGCAGATGGTGGGTTTGGCTGCATGAGACGTTGGTTCAGGCTGCTTGCCAACAGGTGGGTAGGCCAGCTTGCATGCCAACAGATTATAACCAAGGCTTCTTGCCTATAGATGGTGAGTCAGTCGCTGTGCCAACAGATGGTGAACCAGGTTACATGCCAACAGATGAAGAGTCAGGCTGCATGTCACAGATAGTGAGCCAATATGGTTGCCGACAGATGGTGTCGAAGTCAGTCGTCATCAGTGATAGTGATCCGTTCGTCAACTGGTGATGGATCAACTGGACGTAGTTGAGGCATCATTCAACTCAGCAGCAGCGGTGAAACATGTGTTGCTCTGTTGAGATATAGTATGTTAATACACCAACATATATAACATAATTATATCATTTTTTGCTCATCATTTNTTAAACCTCTCCCTGCAAGATGACCAATGGGACAAGCAACGCTCCCAGTTAGACTCGGGGTATAGATTATTCGCAAGGCGACACAGTTAGCATTGCTGACATTCTTATCCTCGAACCAGTGCCACAGGTGAATTAGTTAAGAAATATACCAGAATACCTAAGAGACTCCTTGGGATTCATGATCCCAAATTCGCGGAAGAAGCCGGTCAGCGGGACACTCTTGCCAACTCTCACCTCGACCAACTTTTTCCAAATGACTGCAAACAGGCCAAATGGAATAGCCCCATAGTGGAGAACATCTCCACATCAATTGCTGGAGGCAGCTTCCGGGAAAGACAGAGCACGTCTTCTAGCTGTGCTAGCTCTCCATGCTGTGGACTTCCGATTGGCAGTTCCTAATTCTGCCTTCGGCACCCCCTGGACCATCGGGACAAGTATTGGTGTTGCCCAGCGCCTTGCCACCCCACCGATCATCGGTATATATGCAGCCATGCACAAGCGGACCAATATCAAATCAATCAAATGTTTATTCAGGTAAAGGTACATACATAGAGGATTAGTTACAATGTTGGATTTATAGAGCTATAACATACAATACCTAAAGCCACTTAGTATGCATAGCGTTTGGGCACCTGCCTGGGTGTTGGCATATGGCAGCCATGGTCTCATCTGTCTTAAGTCACAGGGAAAGATTGCCAGATGAAAACAGTCAATGACATCATCAAGAGAAGTTGGCTACAGCTGGGTGTCCAGCACAAAGAATCCTCAGTTGTGCAGACCTGACAACAGCCAAAAAACGCCCAGATGGAGTCACCCTGCAGCCATGGAGGGAAGGTAAAACAGGTCGTATGGGATTACACATGGGGTCTACATTGGCTGATACCTATCTGCCTTACAGCACAGCTGAGGGAGGTGGGGTAGCCACCTTCAGGGAGACCCAAAAAACAACAAGTACAGGACCTAGAACGTTGTTACAGGTTCGTTCCGATAGGCTCCGAGACTCTGGGCGCCTGGGGTAAATGTTCACTTAGTTCCTAAAGGAGGTGGTGAAGACCTTATTAGGAAAACTAAAAGACTCGAGAGCGGCCAGTTTCATGTTCCAGCACCTCAGTGTCGCAGTTCAAAGGGGAAATGCGTGCTGTATCTTGGTACGCAACCGACCTCCGAAGAGCTGGACGAGGTCTTCGAACGCTGATTGTTATATAAGTGGGTGTGCTATATAAACTGTAGCAATGAATAAAATTAAATAAAACTAAATATACATGTATATATATATATATATTATAAATATGACCAAAAAGTAAGATTAATAATTCTAACACGAATTTTCTCTATTATGTTTCTTTTCACTGTCAGTGGTAATTGAAAAATCAGTTCTCCAAAATTCATTTTTATTTCTTGTCTGACGCAACGCTAGAAACGCGTTTCGTAATAACTTATTACATTTTCAAAGACTTTAGGTTACACACACACACAACTAACACTAAACAGAGTTTAAACAGCTTTCATTTTATACCTGCATTTCGATGAGGTGATATGTTACAATAGTTTGGATGAGGTGAAAACAAACTTTCAACACAAGCCAGAACACGAAATAACGGGTATAACCTAAAGGGAAGAATGGAAGTAACTGCAGAGAGCCTATTGGGCCCATATTTCTTGATGCTTCTATATTGGAGCAGAGTCTTGAAGTGGGTAGAATATAATGTGCATTATTGGCTGTTGATTGCTGGTGTTGACTTCTTAATGTGTAGTGCCTCGCAGATATGAAGCCGCCTGCTATCGCTATATCTATCGATGATTTCCGTGTTTTCTGTTAAGATTCTCTGGTGATGGTCTGGTGTGGGAAGAGATTATATGTTCCTTGATAGAGCCCACGTGCAAACCAATTTTTGTTGGTAATATTACATTAAATGTTAAAAGCCATTACCTTTAGCATCACATAAATTGGGCGAGAAAAAGATTATTCCATATTCAAGCGCAATCTCGCTAATTTCTAAGGGGACGTTTTCCCATTTGGCACCAATAATAAAAGAACAGAATGGTGATGCACTCTGGTGTCTGCTGCGAGGAGTGTGCCCCCTCACACCCATGCTCTTATCACATAATTGCAAAAGGCACAACAGTAGCAATCAGTCACTCTTAGTAATAGAACCCATCCCGCACTAAAGCCAAGGAGGGCCAGCCACGTGGCAGCCCAGTTAATAAATGTATCTAATCGAATTCGTTGGCATTTTAGGCTGTCCTTGCTGTAGAACTTCTTAACACGTGCTTGTTCCATGGTGTATATTCATACCTCCCAGGCTGTATTGAGGTTAGGTATATATACCCCTTCTCTCACGTGCTGAATATTGCCATATATGCATCAATTAAATGCAATTGAGCAAACCGTCCTAACCTGACCTGAGGTGTTAATATTTTTTAATATAAAAACTAAAACGGCCTCTAGATGCTCATGTAAATAGCATCTCAGCTAGCTTATGAATTTTAGAGTTTAAAAAACGTAGCATTTTATGTAGATACCAATTGCACTAAACCCTTACTTGCATATCTCCCTCATATTTCAACAAATCCATTAGCATACAGTAGCGCATAGAGGAGATAAAAACATGTTGTGACGTGATCTTATGTGGTGTAAGTGACCTGCAAGTGGGCGGGGCTGCTAAAGGTAATTAAGGTGGATGCGTCGTAGTGGGGTTAGGTGGGAGGGTTGGTTTGATGGAGGGTTGATATTGGGGTGCTACATCATGAGAGACCTGAGCACAGTTGCCGGTAAAGTGAAATATGTTTTTTGATATTTTACTATAGGTTCTCTTCTGAAATAAGTAGCATATTTTAAAGGTAAAAACCCTAAGCACTACAGGGCATCAATTTTAAAGTAATATTACTGGTGGTTTTGAGAAAAAATAAGATAACTTTTTTTAAGAAACTGCATTCGCACTTAGTGATAGATATAAGCTCATACAACGCCGCATTTGGGGATTATTTGCTAGCTAGTGTTACTTGTCCATCCGTTCACCGCTGCTGCTGCTGCTGAAAACATGAATTCAGAAGTTGTAACTCGTGAGGGATATTTGACCGATGTGTATTGCAATAAGGAATACTGTCTTGTGTATGGGGTGAACTGCATATCCTGCGACTCCTACGGTATATCTAAGGACTTAGCAGAAAAATATACATACGCCAGTGTGTATGAATCTCGCTAACGTGTATATGATCTTAAGAGATGCGTTCCTAAAGATAGACCTAAACCAGGAACAATAAACATCTCTAATTCTCGCGGACAAAATCTACCTTATATTATAGCTGCCGCCACTCAATATGGAATAGAACATTTAGAGAAGAATGCAATTGCTCAGGATATTTGCAACAAATCTAAAGATAGAGCCATGGTAGCCGGTTTAAGAAAAGATACTTCCGATAATCGTTTGTTATACATTAAAGAGGCGATGAGTGATGTGGTAAATTTTATCCAGGAAAACCCTGAAATTTCGCGAGTAGTACTGCCCCGAGGTATTGGACTTACAAGTGCTCGAAGAGATGAAGTATGGGAAATATTCTATCTTCCAGTTATTGAAGAAATGCATAGGAAATTAAAACCCTTTAGTATTGATGTTATATTATTGCGTAATGAAGACAATAAGAAAAAACTACCGCTCAGTAACCAACCTGATGTGCAGTAAGACTGGGGCGCACACGCCTCTAGCGGTGTAAATGGATGGAGTTTTACCGATGTGTGGACATTGCCCCGTTTGCAGCTATGGATATTTCTACCAGCATTGGCGACTTTGCTTCTCTAGCTATTTATAATAACGGACTGTTTGCTGTACTATTTAGATGCCACGAGTGTGCAGATAGTGTGCAGTTTATACCCCAGGTATAAACATTATGGGAGCGATTCCCATATGGCAAATTACATAGACAAAATATGCCGTACAGAAATCGTGCTGTGGTGGAAGATCGCGGTGTACCTGGATGTATACACATTGGATGGGCTCCTGAATTCAACAACAGGATGGATGATGAGCCGTATGAGAATTTAACGGTACTTTCCCACCTTAATGGATTAATAATCCAATTTGCTGGCGCACCATCGACTTCCGCATCTTATGAAAGGCCCCTGTATGATGTTCGAAGATTGGATGAGCATTTTTATGCTGGAGTGGAAAACGATATAGAATATCAGAGATGGCGCTGGTTCGAGAAAGCCCTGAAGACAACACTTCGTCATATTTATGAAAAGAATACACCAACAGCCCGTATTATTATACCATATGGGTTTGGGTTATCGAATTATATATCACATTATGAACTTGGCTTATGGAACTCGAAATATTTACCCGTGTTAATACGAAATATGGAAAAAACTCTACATAAACGCGGAACTGCGTTCTTGATGATAAAGCTCTACGATTCTTCGCGGCAAGGGATCGTATTCCAGGGACCTGCCCGAAACGCTACGCGTACTAGTGGCTGTACAAGAATGTAACAACTCTTGTATATATCTCAAAAAAAAAAAAAAAGCCATACACGTGGGAAGAAGATGCAGCTCCTCCCCCTACCCACGGTATCTTTAGGAATCAGTTTAAACATGCCGGAATGCCTAATGCAGTTATCCACGAAGATTCTACAGACAATGCTGTTATGCACGAAGATCCCACCAGCGATGTTGAAGCTGGCGATAGTTAATGACGATGATGGATTATACTTACGTTGGCGAAGGTGTTTGAATAAAATGTCTGTATATATGCATATTTTTTCATGTGTGTATTAATAAAAACTAAAAAAAACGCATAACCGCATTTATCTAAACCTATTGCATTTGTATTGCCTGTCGAATGTGAGAGGGGCTTAAAAGAGTACAATAGTTGGGACCGTAAATTATTTTAGGTAGTAGGGTCAAGATGCTGTCCGGGTACACTATTGCTAAATATCGCCAGCTCAAGGCCTCCCTAATACAAGCTGACTTTATTAACGATTATAATTTCAAGCCGGGGGACTGTCTTATCTATGACTTGACAGCAACACACCAGATTTCTGGGGGATTTTCCCATCAACTCTAGACAAAATACCCTTTTTGCCGTTTGCAGAAGGATATATGCCCTAAAACACATTGTGCGGTTCTCAAGGATCGCAATGAACCGGGGGATATAATAGTTGCTTTATCTCCTGATTCAGAAGTACAACCTCATCTTATAGCTGTTATTTGCTAATATGCTGCAGGTTTACCCATTGACGATGCAAGTAATGATGATGATAATACCAAGCAGGTACTCATGAATCATAGTAAAGATGAAGATTGTGTCGGGATTGCAGAAGGATACTATCATCGGCAGAAGATGGGCATTTAAATTAGTTATTCATAGTTATAAGCTTGACGAAACGTAATAATGCGATTAAACGGGTAATAGTGCCATAGTGCAGGTAGCAATTGTGGCATAGGATGGAGTAAAGAACAAGAAGAGTGGATAAATGCATACTATCCTGCATTAGCACATTTAGTATATGCATTGAGAAAACAGAAAAAGGGTTTTGTCTTTGTGCGCACAAGGGAACAACGTTTACCTGAACGCGATGTGGCTGATCTACCAGCTGGGAGAAGAAGAAAAAAAAAGAATTAGGGAACCCATAATCTATATAAACACCCTCCGAGACGAGATTTAAATAGCCAATCCTAACGCTCAAACAAAGGTCTATGGCTAGCACGCAGGAAAATAAGAGAAATGAAAAGGAATAAAATGCATATTCCCCTTTTTATGCAGGTATTCTCAATATGTAAAGTTATGTATGTGAAGATTAATACAATAAAGTAATATAAAATTGTCTCTTTTACCTGAGCAGCTGTAATTTTTTAAAATAAAATGTGCAATATACAACCCTTAATATAACTATAAGGAGGACAAGCATGCTTGTGATAGGTTAGGATTGGGATTGTAGAGGATATGTACGGTTATAGACTAAGCCTGGATTGGAGAATAGGACTAGATAGAACTAGCTGGTTTGGGCTAGTTTAGGTATAGTTCGGCAGTTTCGATTGGAGGATAGGATAGAATAGGTTAGGTTTGGATTGGAGGATAGGATGTGATAGCACCAGTCAGACTAGGTTAGGTTAGGATAGGATAGTTTTGGAATGAACACGACACGATTATGCTAGCTGGCGCATGATAGGTTAGGGTTAGAATGGGTTAGGATATAATAGTGCTAGTTAGACTAGGTTGGGATAGGTCTTGTTTGGATGGGATATGCTACTGTTAGTTGGAGTAGGATAGGTTAGGAAAGGTAGGATGGGTTAGGCTGGCTTCGCTTTCTATAGGATTGGGCCCTGATAAAGCTAGGTTAGGGAATATTCATACAAGGATGGGATATGTTACTGACAGTTGGATCTAGGTTGGGCAAGATTTGGAATGGAGAGGATATGTTAGTGCTAGTTGGAGTGGGATAGGATGGGTTAGGCTGTTTTGATTGAACTTGAGAATGCATAAAAAAAATAATATCTCCAGACGTTTTTTTTCGCTGTACTGAGTTGCCAGATGTACGAGAAAAAGTTTTGTGTATAAAGCGCATAATTTATATACAGCACTGCATAATTGTGGGGGAAAACCTGACTTCATTAACTAATAGTTAAATATATACTTCGATAGCAATGAAGGACCACCACCCTTTGAGAAAAGGTGGAAAACAAAGAAACAATGGAAAAACTGATCCTAAGAACTAGTGTCCTATGGATCTTAGTAAACTGTAATTCTTATATAAAAGGAGTCAAATTAACTTACACAAAATTGGGGGTTACATGCCAAAAGATGAATACATCCCTAGCATTATTCTGGTGCTGGTTCTTCACCAGAGTAAATTCAATATGAAAGTAAATCAGGTTGAATATATAATATTAGAGGTAAATGCGCTTTAATATAAGGTTGAATAGAATATTAATGTATATCTCAACGAGTTAATGTAATTGATCTCTTTGAGAGATCACTACTGCAATTACAGAGTTATTACTATAGGTAGAAAAGAGACAGCTTAGCTGTAAATCTAGTGAGGCGTAATCAGTTGCCACGCTCCACCGACGACATGCTGCGTAGGGCAAATTGTTGTCCTGAACGGTAGGGAAGCCTGGCACCTCGTTTGGCGTCGCCTTGGTACTGAAAGGCAATCACATTGTAGAAATCGTCTACCTAATAAGTAACTACCATACATCCTAACTTATGACGATAACTGTAGGAAATTTAAACCAATATCAGTGCAATTTACATTCGAACATTGTAATTTTCCTTTCTAGAGAAATAATAAAATAATTATCTATTTAGATATTAAATTACTAAAAGACACGTACGGGATTTGTTTGTTTGGTCTACGGCTTAACGACAACTAACCTAAATGTTAATAGTGGCCACATAATAACAAAGAGGTAACCTAGCTGCCGAGCCGCGTGTCCGTTGCTGTGGAGACTTGAACAATCCTCCGTCCTCCAGCTGCTGCTTGAAGGGTGTTGACTTGGACTTGCTCATATGTTAGTCTGGGACACGGCTATTGTGCCAGATAACATGGCACCGCTCTACTGGTCGTGGGAGCGTAGTAAATGGGACCTAAACGTAGCTCTGCTACACACTGCTGTCAGAGGTGTCCACGACGTGCTTGCTCGTTCTCTAGTTGACTACTGTCACCCTCTCTCCCGTCGCTCCCCGTCTTCCCTATTGCGCATGCGCGGCTCTCGTTAGACAACTCGAGCGTAAAGGAATATGTATATCGTAATTGCAGCCCGTCCTCCAAACAAAGATCCAAAAGTGATTCCATGCATCCGCCAAACCCCCTGTTTATGAATGAAAAGCGTTTACACACGACTCACAACTGCTGACGTTCGAACATATCCGGAACAAGTGCTTCACTGACGAATTTTGTTCGAATCACAGCGCTATAAATGCTTCACCCACGTACTATAAATAGAAATAATCGCCAACAGAACCTAAACACCTAACCTAACCTATCCTATGCCTATATATACACAATATGCTAATATATTATAATATTAATTTATATTTGAGAAAATTCCCGTTTTGAATGAACAGCATGTTAAAATTTATGAATGCGTCTGCGGGTTCGACTGCTGGATGTAATGGACTTGAGTCGAGGACGGGTTGCGTAATTGACTAGGAAGAATCAGGCAATATGTATAAGTGAGTCAAGATAAGGATTAAATCTGCAAGTTAGTAATTTTTGTAACTAGTGTCGATAATACAAAGCTTGCATAAATACAATGATGTATAAACTGTTGGTTATTTCCAATAGTTGGAAATCTCGAAACTTCTAAACATGAGCTATCTAGATAATATTCGAGTCGGCAAGAAGGAGGTTGCTAGAATATACAAATGTTAGATCAAGAGGACAGACTCATGGAACTTCTCTTCATGCAAAGTGTTAATAGGACAAATGAAGAAGACTTGATTACATCATAGAAGATACCTACAGACAGGTAGCAACGGAATGGAAGGTCACATGTTTGATGTCATGTGCGTAAAGCCACATTTATAATGTGACATGCGTGAGGTCACATATTAAGGTCCCATGCGTAAGCTCATGTGAAAGGTCACGATTTGGACACATATCGGGTTTCAAGGAAGGTCACAAGCACTAACAACATCCTGAGTTGTCTGGGTAGATATGTAACACAACAGGAAAGTCACAATCACCAGCTGTGTGTTAGGTGTACACAACAACACCTCAGATAGTATTGTACAGCACCGCCAGTGTATGGAGCGTGTCGGCCGAGCGGACAGCACGCTGGACTGTGATCCTGTGGTCCCGGGTTCGATCCCGGGCGCCGGAGAGAAACAATGGGCAGAGTTTCTTTCACCCTATGCTCCTGTTACCTAGCAGTAAACAGGTACCTGGGTGTTAGTCAGCAGTCACGGGCTGCTTCCTCGGGGTGGAGGCCTGGTCGAAGACCGGGCCGCGGGGACACTAAAGCCCCGAAATCATCTCAAGATAACCACCAGCTGTGTGTTATTGGAACACAGCACGTCAGATGGTCCTATACAGCACCATCACTTACACAGCACTGTGATATAGTCATATCACAAAATCAATATATTTGTTGACAGTACTGTAATATGCCATTACTGATGTTACAAGACCAAAACTAACATGTTATAGTGTTGTAACATGTCACTAGATTCTTTCCTTGCCATAGAAACCAAGCGAGGAAGGAAGATCTAGCATTCCTCCTCATTAACTCTAATAATATAATCATAGCCTCTCTCTCCACGTCAGGACTGGGGAGGTTTGGTTAGGAATGCTTGTCACAATAGAAGTAGAAAATCTGCCCGGAGTTCTTTCACTGCAAGCTCGGTCCCCACAGAATATGCCTCTTTGGTCTAATCGATTGATTCCTGGTGTATCGAGCTTTAGCTCCTAAACCGGCCTTTCCCATCGCCAACTGTCTAATGCAATGACAATTGCATAATTGAAAGGTTCCGAAATTTGCGACAAGGCTCGTCCCTGATATGCGAATAATGGAGTATGAAGAGCGACTGAGTAAAAGGGTGTTCCTGAGCGACAGGAATATATCAATCAGAACAAAGGGAACTCTGTGCAGATTTTCTACTTCTATTGTGACAGGCATCCCTACCGAAACCTCCCCAGTCCTGCCGTGGAGAGAGAGAGGCTATGATTATATTATTAGAGTTAATGAGGAGGAATGTTAGATCTTCCTTCCTCGCTTGGTTTCTATGGCAAGGAAAGAATCTAGTGACATGTTACAACACTATAACATGTTAGTTTTGGTCTTGTAACATCAGTAATGACATATTACATTACTGTCAACAAATATATTGATTTTGTGATATGACTATATCACAGTGCTGTGTAAGTGATGGTGCTGTATAAGATCATCTGCGGTGTTGTGTTCCAATAACACACAGCTGGTGGTGCTGTATAACACCATCTGAGGTGTTGTTGTGTACACCTAACACACAGCTGGTGGTTGTGACCTTACTGTTGTGTAACATATCTACCCAGACAACTCTGGATGTTGTTAGTGCCTGTGACCTTCCATGAAACACCAGGTGTGTCCAAACCGTGACCTGTCACATGTGAGATAACGCATGGGACCTTAAATATGTGACCTCACGCATGTCACATTATACACGTGGCTTTACGCACAAAATATCAAACAAGTGACCTTACGTTCCTTTGCTACCTGTCTGTAGATATTTTTTTATGATGTAATCAAGTCTCCTTCATTTGTCCTCTTAACACTTTGTATGAAGGGAAGTTCCATGAGTCTGTCCTCTTGATCTAACATTTGTATATCTAGCAACCTCTTTCTTGCCCACTCGACTATTATCTAGTCAGCTCACGTTTAGAAGTTTCGTGATTTCCAACGTTTAAAATTTTCAATTTATGAGGTTTTAAATTATTTTTGTTAGAGGACTTTATTAATAATGAACGATGATGTTCCCGTTTATAGCACGAGACAATGTAGGACTTGGGCAATGTGGACAACCCATAAGTTCTATATTAATGTAGGATGAGTCAGCTTACATCAATAATCTCAATACATCAGGCTGTATAAAAACAGTGTCAACTACATACAAATTTATTTGAAAGCTGTAAGTGACAAAATTTTAACGGAGGGAAAATGAAGATATCTTCCGGCGCTGGGCTGGAGCGGAGATGATACGTTAAATGACTGCCAATTGAAGAAAGAATTTTGTGCTGCTTTTGAAGGTTGTGCTGCTAGGAGATTTTTTTGTTATATTTTATTTATTAACATTCGATCTATCTGTTACCATCTTTTATTTATGTTTATGTTTGATACGTGACGGACAATTACACGCCAGCAGGTGGTGGACAGGAGTTTTGTTGGCAGTGGTGGGTTTGGCTGCATGAGACGTTGGTTCAGGCTGCTTGCCAACAGGTGGTAGGCCAGCTTGCATGCCAACAGATTATACCAAGGCTTCTTGCCTATAGATGGTGAGTCAGGCTCTGTGCC
>WNGS01111274.1:166201-176965 GCA_020271785.1 Procambarus virginalis | reverse complement strand
ATGTGGAAGGAGGAAGGGAAGGGAACTATCGGGGGGAAAGCGCCAAGCCATTGAGACTATTATAGCCTAGGAAGGGTTGAGGGATACCGAAAATTAACAGAATATGACTCACTCCTAAGGTCAATAACCAAGAAAGTGTTAAACCTCTCCCTGCAAGATGACCAATGGGACCAAGCAACGCTCCCAGTTAGACTCGGGGTATAGATATTCGCAAGGCGACACAGTTAGCATTGCTGACATTCTTATCCTCGACCAGTGCCACAGGTGAATTAGTTAAAGAAATACTACCAGAATACCTAAGAGACTCCTTTGGGATTCATGATCCCAAATTCGCGGAAGGAGCCGGTCAGCGGGACACTCTTGCCAACTCTCACCCTCGACCAACTTTTTCCAAATGACTGCAAACAGGCCAAATGGGATAGCCCCATAGTGGAGAACATCTCCACATCAATTGCTGGAGGCAGCTTCCGGGAAAGACAGAGCACGTCTTCTAGCTGTGCTAGCTCTCCATGCTGTGGACTTCCTGTTGGCAGTTCCTAATTCTGCCTTCGGCAACCCGCCTGGACCATCGGGACAAGTATTGGTGTTGCCCAGCGCCTTGCCACCCCACCGATCATCGGTATATATGCAGCCATGCACAAGCGGACCAATATCAAATCAAATCAAATGTTTATTCAGGTAAAGGTACATACATAGAGGATTAGTTACAAACAATGTTGGATTTATAGAGCTATAACATACAATACCTAAAGCCACTAGTATGCATAGCGTTTGGGCACCTGCCTGGGTGTTGGCATATGGCAGCCATGGTCTCATCTGTCTTAAGTCACAGGGAAAGATTGCCAGGGATGAAGCAGTCAATGACATCATCAAGAGAAGTTTGCTACAGCTGGGTGTCCAGCACAAAGGAATCCCCAGTTGTGCAGACCTGACAACAGCCAAAAACGCCCAGATGGAGTCACCCTGCAGCCATGGAGGGAAGGTAAACAGGTCGTATGGGATTACACATGTGGGTCTACATTGGCTGATACCTATCTGCCTTACAGCACAGCTGAGGGGAGGTTGGGTAGCCACTTCAGGGAGACCAAAAACCAACAAGTACAGGAACCTAGAACGTTGTTACAGGTTCGTTCCGATAGGCTCCGAGACTCTGGGCGCCTGGGGTAAATGTTCACTTAAGTTCCTAAAGGAGGTGGTGAAGACCTTATTAGGAAAACTAAAAGACTCGAGAGCGGCCAGTTTCATGTTCCAGCACCTCAGTGTCGCAGTTCAAAGGGGAAATGCGTGCTGTATCTTGGTACGCAACCGACCTCCGAAGAGCTGGACGAGGTCTTCGAACGCTGATTGTTATATTGTTATAAAGGTGTGTTCTCTGTAAACTGTAGCAATGCAATAAAATTAAATAAAACTAAATATACATGTATATATATAATATATATCTATATATATATATATTATATATATATATAATATATATATATATATATATATAATATTAAATATGACCAAAAAGTAAGATTAATAATTCTAACACGAATTTTCTCTATTATGTTTCTTTTCACTGTCAGTGGTAATTGAAAAATCAGTTCTCCAAAATTCATTTTTATTTCTAGTCTGACGCAACGCTAGAAACGCGTTTCGTAATAACTTATTACATTTTCAAAGACTTTAGGTTACACACACACACAACTAACACTAAACAGAGTTTAAACAGCTTTCATTTTATACCTGCATTTCGATGAGGTGATATGTTACAATAGTTTTGGATGAGGTGAAAACAAACTTTCAACACAAGCCAGAACACGAAATAACGGGTATAACCTAAAGGGAAGAATGGAAGTAACTGCAGAGAGCCTATTGGCCATATTTCTTGATGCTTCTATATTGGAGCAGAGTCTTGAAGTGGGTAGAATATAATTGTGCATTAATTGGCTGTTGATTGCTGGTGTTGACTTCTTAATGTGTAGTGCCTCGCAGATATGAAGCCGCCTGCTATCGCTATATCTATCGATGATTTCCGTGTTTTCTGTTAAGACTTCTCTGGTGATGGTCTGGTTGTGGGAAGAGATTATATGTTCCTTGATAGAGCCCACGTGCAAACCAATTTTTGTTGGTAATATTACATTAAATGTAAAAAGCCATTACCTTTAGCATCACATAAATTGGGCGAGAAAAAGATTATTCCATATTCAAGCGCAATCTCGCTAATTTCTAAGGGGACGTTTTCCCATTTGGCACCAATAATAAAAGAACAGAATGGTGATGCACTCTGGTGTCTGCTGCGAGGAGTGTGCCCCCTCAACCCATGCTCTTATCACATAATTGCAAAAGGCACACAGTAGCAATCAGTCACTCTTAGATAATAGAACCCATCCCGCACTAAAGCCAAGAGAGCCAGCCACGTGGCAGCCCAGTTAATAAATGTATCTAATCGAATTCGTTTGCATTTTAGGCTGTCCTTGCTGTAGAACTTCTTAACACGTGCCTGTTCCATGGTGTATATTCTACCTCCCAGGCTGTATTCTTAGGTTATATATACCCCTTCTCTCACGTGCTGAATATTGCCATATATGCATCAATTAAATGCAATTGAGCAAACCGTCCCTAACCTGACCTGAGGTGTTAATTATTTTTTAATATAAAAACTAAAACGGCTCTAGATGCTCATGTAAATAGCATCTCAGCTAGCTTATGAATTTTAGAGTTTAAAAAACGTAGCATTTTATGTAGACACCAATTGCACTAAACCCTTACTTGCATTTCTCCCTCACATTTCAACAAATCCATATAGCATACAGTAGCGCATAGAGGAAGATAAAAACATGTTGTGACGTGATCTTATGTGGTGTAAGTGACCTGCAAGTGGGCGGGGCTGCTAAAGGTAATTAAGGTGGATGCGTCGTAGTGGGGTTAGGTGGGAGGGTTGATATTGGGGTGCTACATCATGAGAGACCTGAGCACAGTTGCCGGTAATGTGAAATATGTTTTTTGATATTTTACTATAGGTTCTCTTCTGAAATAAGTAGCATATTTTTAAAGGTAAAACCCCTAAGCACTACAGGGCATCAATTTTAAAGTAATATTACTGGTTGGTTTTGAGAAAAAATAAGATATACTTTTTTTAAGATAACTGCATTCGCACTTAGTGATAGATATAAGCTCATACAACGCCGCATTTGGGGATTATTTGCTAGCTAGTGTTACTTGTCCATCCGTTCACCGCTGCTGCTGCTGCTGAAAACATGAATTCAGAAGTTGTAACTCGTGAGGGATATTTGACCGATGTGTATTGCAATAAGGAATACTGTCTTGTGTATGGGGTGAACTGCATATCCTGCGACTCCTACGGTATATCTAAGGACTTAGCAGAAAAATATACATACGCCAGTGTGTATGAATCTCGCTAACGTGTATATGATCTTAAGAGATGCGTTCCTAAAGATAGACCTAAACCAGGAACAATTAAAATCTCTAATTCTCGCGGACAAAATCTACCTTATATTATAGCTGCCGCCACTCAATATGGAATAGAACATTTAGAGAAGAATGCAATTGCTCAGGATATTTGCAACAAATCTAAAGATAGAGCCATGGTAGCCGGTTTAAGAAAAGATACTTCCGATAATCGTTTGTTATACATTAAAGAGGCGATGAGTGATGTGGTAAATTTTATCCAGGAAAACCCTGAAATTTCGCGAGTAGTACTGCCCCGAGGTATTGGACTTACAAGTGCTCGAAGAGATGAAGTATGGGAAATATTCTATCTTCCAGTTATTGAAGAAATGCATAGGAAATTAAAACCCTTTAGTATTGATGTTATATTATTGCGTGATGAAGACAATAAGAAAAAACTACCGCTCAGTAACCAACCTGATGTGCAGTAAAACTGGGGCGCACACGCCTCTAGCGGTGTAAATGGATGGAGTTTTACCGATGTGTGGACATTGCCCCGTTTGCAGCTATGGATATTTCTACCAGCATTGGCGACTTTGCTTCTCTAGCTATTTATAATAACGGACTGTTTGCTGTACTATTTAGATGTCATGAGTGTGCAGATGAACCCCCTGGTATAAACATTATGGGAGCGATTCCCATATGGCAAATTACATAGACAAAATATGCCGTACAGAAATCGTGCTGTGGTGGAAGATCGCGGTGTACCTGGATGTATACACATTGGATGGGCTCCTGAATTCAACAACAGGATGGATGATGAGCCGTATGAGAATTTAACGGTACTTTCCCACCTTAATGGATTAATAATCCAATTTGCTGGCGCACCATCGACTTCCGCATCTTATGAAAGGCCCCTGTATGATGTTCGAAGATTGGATGAGCATTTTTATGCTGGAGTGAAAAACGATATAGAATATCAGAGATGGCGCTGGTTCGAGAAAGCCCTGAAGACAACACTTCGTCATATTTATGAAAAGAATACACCAACAGCCCGTATTATTATACCATATGGGTTTGGGTTATCGAATTATATATCACATTATGAACTTGGCTTATGGAACTCGAAATATTTACACGTGTTAATACGAAATATGGAAAAAACTCTACATAAACACGGAACTGCGTTCTTGATGATAAAGCTCTACGATTCTTCGCGGCAAGGGATCGTATTCCAGGGACCTGCCCGAAACGCTACGTGTACTTGTGGCTGTACAAGAATGTAACAACTCTTGTATATATCTCAAAAAAAAAGCCATACACGTGGGAAGAAGATGCAGCTCCTCCCCCTACCCACGGTATCTTTAGGAATCAGTTTAAACATGCCGGAATGCCTAATGCAGTTATCCACGAAGATTCTACAGACAATGCTGTTATGCACGAAGATCCCACCAGCGATGTTGAAGCTGGCGATAGTTAATGACGATGATGGATTTGCTGCAGATGATACTTACGTTGGCGAAGATGTTTGAATAAAATGTCTGTATATATGCATATTTTTTCATGTGTGTATTAATAAAAACTAAAAAAACGCATAACCGCATTTATCTAAACCTATTGCATTTGTATTGCCTGTCGAATGTGAGATGGGCTTAAAAGAGTACAATAGTTGGGAGCGTAAATTATTTTAGGTAGTAGGGTCAAGATGCTGTCCGGGTACACTATTGTTAAATATCTCCAGCTCAAGGCCTCCCTAATAGAAGCTGACTTTATTAACGATTATAATTTCAAGCCGGGGGACTGTCTTATCTATGACTTGACAGCAACACACCAGATTTCTTGGGGATTTTCCCATCAACTCTAGACAAAATACCCTTTTTGTCGTTTGCAGAAGGATATATGCCCTAAAACACATTGTGCGGTTCTCAAGGATCGCAATGAACCGGGGGATATAATAGTTGCTTTATCTCCTGATTCAGAAGTACAACCTCATCCTATAGCTGTTATTTGCTAATATGCTGCAGGTTTACCTATTGACGATGCAAGTAATGATGATGATAATACCAAGCAGGTACTCATGAATCATAGTAAAGATGAAGATTGTGTCGGGATTGCAGAAGGATACTATCATCGGCAGAAGATGGGCATTTAAATTAGTTATTCATAGTTATAAGCTTGACGAAACGTAATAATGCGATTAAACGGGTAATAGTTCCATAGTGCAGGTAGCAATTGCGGCATAGGATGGAGTAAAGAACAAGAAGAGTGGATAAATGCATACTATCCTGCATTAGCACATTTAGTATATGCATTGAGAAAACAGAAAAAGGGTTTTGTCTTGGTGCGCACAAGGGAACAACGTTTACCTGAACGCGATGTGGCTGATCTACCAGCTGGGAGAAGAAGAAAAAAAAAGAATTAGGGAACCCATAATCTATATAAACACCCTCCGAGACGAGATTTAAATAGCCAATCCTAACGCGCAAACAAAGGTCTATGGCTAGCACGCAGGAAAAAAAGAGAAATGAAAAGGAATAAAATGCATATTCCCCTTTTTATGCAGGTATTCTCAATATGTAAAGTTATGTATGTGAAGATTAATACAATAAAGTAATATAAAATTGTCTCTTTTACCTGAGCAGCTGTAATTTTTTAAAATAAAATGTGCAATATACAACCCTTAATATAACTATAAGGAGGACAAGCATGCTTGTGATAGGTTAGGATTGGGATTGGAGAGGATATGTACGGTTATAGACTAAGCCTGGATTGGAGAATAGGACTAGATAGAACTAGCAGATTTGGGCTAGTTTAGGTATAGTTCGGCAGTTTCGATTGGAGGATAGGATAGAATAGGTTAGGTTTGGATTGGAGGATAGGATGTGATAGCACCAGTCAGACTAGGTTAGGTTAGGATAGGTTAGGTTTTGGAATGAACACGACACGATTATGCTAGCTGGCGCATGATAGGTTAGGGTTAGAATGGGTTAGGATATAATAGTGCTAGTTAGACTAGGTTGGGCTAGGTCTTGTTTGGATGGGATATGCTACTGTTAGTTGGAGTAGGATAGGTTAGGAAAGGTAGGATGGGTTAGGCTGGCTTCGCTTTCTATAGGATTGGGCCCTGATAAAGCTAGGTTAGGGAATATTCATACAAGGATGGGATATGTTACTGATAGTTGGATCTAGGTTGGGTTAGATTTGGAATGGAGAGGATATATAGTGCTAGTTGGAGTGGGATAGGATAGGATGGGTTAGGCTGGCTTCGCTTTCTATAGGATTGGGCCCTGATAAAGCTAGGTTAGGGAATATTCATACAAGGATGGGATATGTTACTGACAGTTGGATCTAGGTTGGGTTAGATTTGGAATGGAGAGGATATATTAGTGCTAGTTGGAGTGGGATAGGATAGGATGGGTTAGGCTGTTTTGATTGAACTTGAGAATGCATAAAAAAATAACATCTCCAGACGTTTTTTTTCGCTGTACTGAGTTGCCAGATGTACGAGAAAAAGTTTTGTGTATAAAGCGCATAATTTATATACAGCACTGCATAATTGTGGGGGAAAACCTGACTTCATTAACTAATAGTTAAATATATACTTCGATAGCAATGAAGGACCACCACCCTTTGAGAAAAGGTGGAAAACAAAGAAACAATGGAAAAACTGATCCTAAGAACTAGTGTCCTATGGATCTTAGTAAACTGTAATTCTTATATAAAAGGAGTCAAATTAACTTACACAAAATTGGGGGTTACATGCCAAAAGATGAATACATCCCTAGCATTATTCTGGTGCTGGTTCTTCACCAGAGTAAATTCAATATGAAAGTAAATCAGGTTGAATATATAATATTAGAGGTAAATGCGCTTTAATATAAGGTTGAATAGAATAGTAATGTATATCTCAACGAGTTAATGTAATTGATCTCTTTGAGAGATCACTACTGCAACTACAGAGTTATTACTATAGGTAGAAAAGAGACAGCTTAGCTGTAAATCTAGTGAGGTGTAATCAGTTGCCACGTTCCACCGACGACATGCTGCGTAGGGCAAATTGTTGTCCTGAACGGTAGGGAAGCCTAGCACCTCGTTTGGCATCGCCTTGGTACTGAAAGGCAATCACATTGTAGAAATCGTCTACCTAATAAGTAACTACCATACATCCTAACTTATGAGGATAACTGTAGGAAATTTAAACCAATATCAGTGCAATTTACATTCGAACATTGTAATTTTCCTTTCTAGAGAAATAAAATAATTATCTATTTAGATATTAAATTACTAAAAGACACGTACGGGATTTGTTTGTTTGGTCTACGGCTTAACGACAACTAACCTAAATGTTAATAGTGGCCACATAATAACAAAGAGGTAACCTAGCTGCCGAGCCGCGTGTCCGTTGCTGTGGAGACTTGAACAATCCTCCGTCCTCCAGCTGCTGCTTGAAGGGTGTTGACTTGGACTTGCTCATATGTTAGTCTGGGACACGGCTATTGTGCCAGATAACATGGCACCGCTCTACTGGTCGTGGGAGCGTAGTAAATGGGACCTAAACGTAGCTCTGCTACACACTGTCAGAGGTGTCCACGACGTGCTTGCTCGTTCTCTAGTTGACTACTGTCACCCTCTCTCCCGTCGCTCCCCGTCTTCCCTATTGCGCATGCGCGGCTCTCGTTAGACAACTCGAGCGTAAAGGAATATGTATATCGTAATTGCAGCCCGTCCTCCAAACAAAGATCCAAAAGTGATTCCATGCATCCGCCAAACCCCCTGTTTATGAATGAAAAGCAGTTTACACACGACTCACAACTGCTGACGTTCGAACATATCCGGAACAAGTGCTTCACTGACGAATTTTGTTCGAATCACAGCGCTATAAATGCTTCACCCACGTACTATAAATAGAAATAATCGCCAACAGAACCTAAACACCTAACCTAACCTATCCTATGCCTATATATACACAATATGCTAATATATTATAATATTAATATATATTGAGAAAATTCCCGTTTTGAATGAACAGCATGTTAAAATTTATGAATGCGTCTGCGGGTTCGACTGCTGGATGTAATGGACTTGAATCGAGGACGGGTTGCGTATTGACTAGGAAGAATCAGGCAATATGTATAAGTGAGTCAAGATAAGGATTAAATCTGCAAGTTAGTAATTTTTGTAACTAGTGTCGATAATACAAAGCTTGCATAAATACAATGATGTATAAACTGTTGGTTATTTCCAATAGTTGGAAATCTCGAAACTTCTAAACATGAGCTATCTAGATAATATTCGAGTCGGCAAGAAGGAGGTTGCTAGAATATACAAATGTTAGATCAAGAGGACAGACTCATGGAACTTCTCTTCATGCAAAGTGTTAATAGGACAAATGAAGAAGACTTGATTACATCATAGAAGATACCTACAGACAGGTAGCAACGGAATGGAAGGTCACATGTTTGATGTCATGTGCGTAAAGCCACATTTATAATGTGACATGCGTGAGGTCACATATTTAAGGTCCCATGCGTAAGCTCACATGTGAAAGGTCACGATTTGGACACATATCGGGTTTCAAAGAAGGTCACAGGCACTAACAACATCCTGAGTTGTCTGGGTAGATATGTAACACAACAGGAAAGTCACAATCACCAGCTGAGTGTTAGGTGTACACAACAACACCTCAGATAGTATTGTACAGCACCACCAGTGTATGGAGCGTGTCGGCCGAGCGGACAGCACGCTGGACTGTGATCCTGTGGTCCCGGGTTCGATCCCGGGCGCCGGCGAGAAACAATGGGCAGAGTTTCTTTCACCCTATGGTCCTGTTACCTAGCAGTAAACAGGTACCTGGGTGTTAGTCAGCAGTCACGGGCTGCTTCCCAGCAAACACAAATCATCTAGGAAACGTTCGTCTATCTCTTCCCATAGGCGTGGGAATGATTTACATTGAGAATGGTGCAGGAGAGCCTTTGAGAAACTTTTAATCAAAAAATCCAAACACATAGGTTTTATAATAAATTGTTTTTCTACAACTATTTTGTTCCTAATGTATTACAAATAGTTTTTACATGTTTAAATATAAAATTTATGGTGTTTTTTGTAAAATTCATTAATAAATTGTGAATGATATTTATTTTCTGAGTGAAACCTTCACAATCCATTTACTTATATATATGATCAGAAAAAAGTAGTTTTCCAAATTTACAAAAAATCGCTCTTTTTAACACAATTTGACTCGTTATGCATTCCACTAAACACTAATATCATGTTTAAATATATAATTTATGTATTATTCCCTAAAATAATTTATATAAATTATAAAAGTTGCTGGAAATTGGTGTGAAAGAATCTGAAAACGTTTTGTTGTCTTATATTGGCGTGTTCTTATTAACTATGTCTCGAGTGCACAGTTTATCAAACAAGAAGATTAACATTCGTCAACCCTTAAAATCTTATTTATCTTGCTGTTGCAAAATGGGTGAATCTTTAAGAACAGCTAGTATATATGACAAATGGCGTTTTCCCGAACTCAAACATTGTAGGGTTTATTATTCAACACATATTTCTAATGACTCTTAGATGTTTACATTCTCTGAAGTATAATTGTGAAGGCTGTGTCCATCACTCTCACCACAGATTCTTAAACTCCTCTCTGCAGGTTCAACTATAATTAATTTCCATTCTGAATCTCCATGGACATTTGTATCCAAAATGAAACCAATGTGGTTTCCTTCAGGGCCTTCAGCCAGCACATTTGCTCATTAATTTCCAGATTCCAACATGGTAGGGGATTTACAGAAATTTTGCTATTCATATTGTTATTTTATAAATATGAATGCATTTCCATATGATAAGACAAATACATGAGTTTATGATAAATTCGTTTTCTGTGATATAACATTGATATGCTCTTTTTCTTTAAACCGCATACTAAACTACATCACGATCGAGCGTATATATTGCTTTTTAAGAATTAAGCGCCACCACTGACCGCCAATTAAGTGCTCACATCAACAGAGTTGATGTATAATGTTCAACGCTCAACAGAGTTAGTATAAATGGGGTTAAATCAGAGTTTGAAAATGTTGTAGGTTGAGTACCTCAAGGCTCTGTCCTGGGACCTCTGTTGTTTATAATACTGTATATATAAATGATTTAGATTCAGGTTTGAGTAACAACATTTGCAAATTTGCCGATGATACAAAAATCGGTAGGGAAATAACACAGAAGAAGACTCACTATCTCTTCAAGTTGATCTAAATAGAGTTTGAAATGGGCACAAAGGTTGACAGATGCAGTTCAATGCTGATAAATGGAAAGTTTTGAGGTTAGGTAATGATATATGATAGAGTTACAAGATACGAGATA
>WNGS01111274.1:149484-165201 GCA_020271785.1 Procambarus virginalis | reverse complement strand
GGGCATGTGGCTGTCTTGATATATACTTAAGCCACTATAAAGCATATCTTGCATATTTTGAGAACGTGAGAATAAGGAAATAGCAGGCTCAATCTCTGGGAAGAGATTATTGTCACAGTATATATATATATATATATATATAATATATTATATTATATATATATATATATATTAGATATATAATATATATATATAATATATATTATATATATATATAATTGAAAAATCAGTTCTCCAAAATTCATTTTTATTTCTAGTCTGACGCGACACTTGAACACGTTTCGTAATGACTTATTACATTTTCAACGACTTTAGTTTACACACACACAACTATAACCTGCAAACACTAAACAGATTTCTTACTATGCTATAATTCGAACGGCTTTTCATTTTATATGCCGGCATTTGGGTAAGGTGATATGTTACAACAGTTTTGGATGAGGTGAAAACAAACTTTCAACACAGGATAGAACCCGAAATATGGGGCAATATTTTGGGTAAAGTTAAAGGGGAAGAATGGAAGTAACTGCAGAGGGCCTATTGGTCCATATTTCTTGATGCTTTTATATTGGTGCGGAGTCTTGAAGTGGGTAGAATATAGTTGTGTATTAATTGGCTGTTGATTGCTGGTGTTGACTTCTTAATGTGTAGTGCCTCACAGATATCAAGCCGCCTGCTATCGCTGTATCTATCAATGATTTCCATGTGTTTTGTTAAGACTTCTCTGGTGATAGTCTGGTTGTGGGAAGAGATTATATGCTCCATAATGGAGCCCTGTTGCTTATGCATCGTTAATCGCCTGGAAAGAGATGTTGTTGTCTTGCCTATATACTGAGTTCTTTGAGGCTTACAGTCCCCAAGTGGGCATTTGAAGGCATAGACGACATTGCTCTTTTTCAAAGAGTCCTGCTTTGTGTCTGGAGAGTTTCTCATGAGTAGGTTGGCAGTTTTCTTGGTTTTATAGTAAATCATCAATTGTATCTTCTGATTTTTGTCTGTAGGGATAACGTTTCTATTAACAATATCTTTCAGGACCCTTTCTTCCGTTTTATGAGCTGTGGAAAAGAAGTTCCTGTAAAATAGTTTAATAGGGGGTACAGGTGTTGTGTTAGTTGTCTCTTCAGAGGTTGCATGGCATTTCACCTTCCTTCTTATGATGTCTTCAACGAAACCATTGGAGAAGCCATTGTTGACTAGGACCTGCATTACCCTACAGAGTTCTTCATCGACTTGCTTCCATCCTGAGCTGTGGCTGAGAGCACAGTCGATATAAGCGTTAACAACACTCCTCTTGCACCTGTCTGGGCAGTCACTGTTGGCATTGAGGCACATCCTATGTTTGTTTCCTTAGTGTGGACTGCAGTGTGGAAACCTCCGCTCCTTTTCATGACTGTTACATCTAGAAAGGGTAGTTTCCCATCCTTCTCCTTCTCGTAAGTGAAACGCAACACAGAATTCTGCTTAAATGCCTCCTTCAGCTCCTGCAGATGTCTGACATTAGGTACCTGTGTAAAAATGTCGTCAACATACCTGCAGTATATGGCCGGTTTCAAGTTCATATTGACTAAGACCTTTTGTTCGATGGTACCCATGTAGAAGTTCGCAAACAGGACACCTAAGGGAGAACCCATGGCGACCCCATCTACTTGCTTATACATAGCTTTGGCTATCACTTCCTTATGTCCGGTCGTGATGGTCAAGCGGATTAAGGCATCCTGTAATTACCAGTTGCGTTTCTCTTGGGAGTATGGGTTCGAGTCACTTCTGGGGTGTGAGTTTTCAGTCGCATATAGTCCTGGGGACCATGCAAGCTTGTTTGCATTTGTGTTCCTCACGTGTGCCCCAAAGAATGAGGTGATTTGATAAAATCCTATGCCCAAGATAACCATCCAGGTGCCGGCAGGGAAGTGGTTCAAATAGCTTCGGCTATCACTTCCTTATATCCGGTCGTGATGGTCAAGGAGATTAAGGCGTCCTGTAGTTACCAGTTGTGTTGCTCCTGGGAGTATGGGTTCGAGTTACTTCTGGGGTGTGAATTTTCAGTTGCATATAGTCCTGGGGACCATTCAGGCTTGTTTTCACATATATATATATATATATATATATATATATATATATATATATATATATATATATATATATATATATATATATATATATATATATATATATATATATATATATATATATATATATATATAATCTTTAAGTAATCAAAACTAAAATATCAATATATATGTATATATTACATTAGTCACTATGCTCACCATAGAAATTCTCCATTTCTTTAGCCGCAAGCAGTAGAATGCCGAGATGAGTAGCGAGTGTAGTCGAATGTTGTATTTTGTCCCCCTTACGCGAGGGTATTTATACCCAACCAAGTATTAACGCTGCCCAATACGTGACGTCACACGCAATAAGCTGCCTGACGTCTCCATGGAAGTTTTGTTTATGTTGATAGGTTGAAAAGTCTCATTTCAGTAGGATCAAGGGATAAATAAAATATAGATATTCATGCACATATGTAGTAATATTCAATAGATATTGACAATTTCAAGAAATAATTGGTCTGATTACATATAGAATATTTTGTCTGCAAATGGGACAGTTTTGCAGAGATAATAGACACGAAGTACATGCTACCATATGATTGCAAGGTAGCAACACAACATCAATCTTATTTACCATGCAAATTTTACATATCATATCTTCTACACGAGAAAATGCCGTTGCTGCGACCCCCATTTCAGCTGTAACAGCCGATCTAGGCATTATCTGATGGTCCAGATTTGCAGGTATAGTAATATTTTCAACTATTCCCATATCTTCGACAGTATTTGCGGGACTGGCTGTTGTTACCCCATCCTTCAAATTTTCCCTATTTTTTCTTCAATATGTCGTACAGCCAGTTCTAGACAAGTGGATTCGGAAATAAGTTGCAATAATTCCTTGGTGACATTGAGAAGTTCTCGAAGAATAGCCCTTGCACAGTCTGAGGTTATGCCCTGAAACGTATCAGTTTTTGGAATGTAAGTTTACCCTCTAACAATCTACTAATTAAACTTTCATCAATGGTCTTCTTAGGCAGCTGTGGAGGTTCCTTAACGTGCTCAATAAGATCACGTCCTTTCTTAATGTTGACAAAGGTACATTCAGGATAACTCTGGGCATGTAATATCCAGGGTATGTCAGTCTCCTCGAAATTATTTATTCCATTTCCACAGAAGAAGCAAAGGACATGATCGCTGATGCCTGAAAAATATGAAATACGGCATGCAATTATGGCATAAAGTAGGGTGTTCACAAAAACTGAAGTATATTCCCCTGTTTATCTACAGTTCTAAAATTTCGTTTTTAGCAGAATAAATGCAGAGCTTATTATTATTATTAGTATTACACATACCGAGGGAAAAGAAACCTGCTTCCGTTAGTTGACTGGCTGTTTGTTTCGCACACCCAGGCCAGGTTAGGTCAAAGGTCTCCAATCTGCTCTTGTATGAAAAAACCGAGGATAGGCAGGGGCCCGATATTTAATCACCCCCAATCATCTGTAAATTACACTCATCCTTCGACAGAGATGCTAAAAAAAAATAAAAGCATATATTATTATTATTATTGACGGGATATCCGACAGTCTAATACGATAGATGATAAAATATTACACATGCAAACCTATTTTTTGCTAGTGATATTACAATAAATGTTAAAAAAGCCATTACCTTTAGCTTCGCGTAAATTGGGCGAGAAAAAGAATATTCCATATTCAAACGCAATCTCACTAATTTCTAAGGGGACGTTTTCCCACTTGGTACCAATAATGAAAGGACAGAATGGCGATGCACTTTGGTGTCTGCTGCGAGGAGTGTCCCCCGCAACCCATGCTCTTATTACATAATTGCAAAAGGTGCAACAACAGTAATCAGTCGTTTTCAGATAATAGAACCCATCCCGCACTAGAGCCAAGGGAGCCAGCCAAGTGACAGTCCAGTTATTAAAAGTATCTAATCGAATTCGCTCTCATTTTAGGTTATCCTTGCTGTAGAACTTCTTAGCACGTGCTTGTTCCATTGTGTATATTCTACTTCTCAGGCTGTATTGAGGATATATATATATACCCCTTCTCTCTCAGGCGCTGAATATCGCCATATATGCATCTATTAAATGTAATTGAGCAGACCGTCCCTAACCTGACCTGAGGTGTTAATTCTTTTTTAATATATAGACTAAAACGGCTCTAGATGCTCACGTAAATAGCATCTCGGCTAGCTTATGAATTTTTAGCGTTTAAAAAACTTATCATTTTATGTAGACACCAATTGCACTAGAATTTTACTTGCATATCTCCCTCGCATTTCAACAAAAAACCATATAGCATACAGTAGTGCATAGAGGAGGATAAATCATGTTATGACGTGATCTTATACTGTGTGAGTGACCTGCAAGTGGGCAGGGCGGCCAAAGGAAATTAAGGGGTAGTGGGGTTAGGTGGGAGGGTTCATATTGGGGTGCTACATCGCAAGAAACCTGAACAGAGTTGCCGGTAATATGTAATGACAAATATGTTTTTTTGATATTTACTATAGGTCCTCTTCTGAAACAAATAGCATATTTGCAAAGGTAAAACCCCTAAGCACTACAGAGCAAAAATTTTAAAGTAATAATACTGGCTGGTTCTGAGAAAAAAATAGTTTACACTTTCTTTAAGATAACTGCATTCGCACTTAGGGATAGATATAAGCTCATAGATCACCGCATTTGGGGATTATTAGCCAGCCAGTGTTACTTGTCCATCCATTCGTCGCTGCTGAAAACATGAATTCGCAAGTTGTAACTCGTGAGGGATATTTGACTGACGATGTGTATTGCAATAAGGAATCCTGTCTTGTGTATGGGGTGAACTGTATATCCTGCGACTCCTGCAGTATATCTAAGGACTTAGCAGAAAAATATACATACGCCAGAGTGTATGAATCTCGCGAACGTTTATATGATCTTAAGAGATGCGTTCCTAAAGATAGACCTAAACCAGGAACAATTAACATCTCTAATTCTCGTGGACAAAATCTACCTTATATTATATCAGCCGCCACCCAATATGGAATAGGAGAACATTTAGAGAAGAATGAAATTGCTCAGGATGTTTGCAAAAAATCTAAAGATAGAGCAATGGTAGCCGGTTTAAGAAAAGATACTTCAGATAATCGTTTGTTGTACTTTAAAGAGGCGATGAGTGCCGTGGTAGATTTTATCCAGAAAAACCCTGAAATTTCGCAAGTAGTACTACCCCGAGGTATTGGGCGCACATGGGCTCAGAGAGATGAAGTATGGAAAATATCCTATCTTCCAGTCATTGAAGAAATGCATAGGAAATTAAAACCCTTTAGTATTGATGTTATATTATTGCGTAATGAAGACAATAAGAAAAAAACTACCGTTCGGTAACCTACCTGATGAGCAGTAGGACTGGGGCACACACTCCTCTAGCGGTATAAATGGATGGAGTTTTACCAATGTGTGGACATTGCCCCAGTTTGCAGCTATGGATATTCCTACCCGCATTGGTGACTTTGCTTCTTTAGCTATTTATAATACCGGGGACTGTTTGCTGTACGATTTAGATGCCACGAGTGTGCAGATGAACCCCCAGGTACAAACATTATGGGAGCGATTCCCGTACGGTAGATTACATAGACAGAATATGCCGTACAAAAATCATGCTGTGGTGGGAGATCGCGGTGTACCTGGATGTATACACATTGGATGGGCTCCTGAATTCAACAACAGGATGGATGATAAACCGTATGAGAGTTATACGGCTCTTCCCCACCTTATTGGATTAATAACCCAATTTGCAGGAGGACCATCGACTTCCGCATCTTATGAAAGGCCCCCGTATGATATTCGAAGATTGGATGAGCATTTTTATACTGGAGTGGAAAACGATACAGATTATCGGAGATGGCGCTGGTTCGAGAAAGCCCTGAAGACAACACTTCGTCATATTTACGAAAGGAATACACCAACTGCCCGTATTATTATTCCATATGGGTTTGGGTTATCGAATTATATACCACATTACGAACGTGGCTTATGGAACTCGAAATATTTACCCGTGTTGCGCAATATGGAAAAAACTCTACATAAACGCGGAATTGCGTTCTTGATGATCAAGCCATACACATGGGAAGAAGATGCAGCTCTTCCCCCTAAACACGGTATCTTTGGGAATCAGTTTACACATGCCGGAATGCCGAATGCAGTTATCCACGAAGATTCTACAGACAATGCTGATATGCACGAAGATACCCACCAGTGATGTTGAAGGCGGTGATAGAGTTAATGACGATGATGGATTTGCTGCAGATGATACTTACGTTGGAGTAGATGTTTGAATAGAATGTTTGTATATATGCATATTTTTTTATGTGTGCATTAATAATAACTAAAACGCATAACTGCATTTTATCTAAACATTTTGCATTTTACTGCCTGTCGAATGTGGGAGGGGCTTAAAAGAGTACAATAGTTGGGAACGTAAAAGATTTTAGGCAGTCGGGTCAAGATGCTGTCCGGGTACACTATTGCTGAATATCGCCAGCTCAAGGCTACCCTAATAGAAGCTGACTTTATTAACGATTATAATTTTAAGCCAGGGGACTGTCTTATCTATGACTTGACAGCAACACACCAGTTTTCTGGGGGATTTTCCTATCAGCTCGAGAAAAAATACCCTTTTTGCCATTTGCAGAAGGAAATATGCCCTGAAACACATTGTGCGGTTCTTAAGGATCGCAATAAACCAGAGGATATAATAGTTGCTTTATCCCCTGATCCAGAAGTACATCCTCATCTTATAGCGGTTATTTGCCAATATGCTGCAGGTTTACCTATTGATAATGCAACTAATAATAATAATAATAATAATAATAATAATAATAATAATAATAATAAAACAAAGCAGGTGCTCATGAATCAAAGTAAAGATGAAGATTTAGTGTCGGGATTGCAGAAGGATACTATCATCGGTAGAAGATGGGCATTTAAATTAGCCATTCATAGAGTTATAAGCTTGACGAAACGTAATAATGCGATTAAACGGGTAATAATGCCATATGGAGCAGGCAGCGATTGTGGCATAGGATGGAGTAAAGGAGAAGAAGAAGAGTGGATAAATGCATACTATCCTGCATTAGCACATTTAGTATATGTATTGAGAAAACAGAAAAAGGTCTTTGTCTTGGTGTGCACAAGGGAACAACGTCTACCTGAACGCGATGTGACTGATCTACCAGCTGGGAGAAGAAGAAAAAAAGAAAATTAGGGAGCCCATAATCTATATAAACGCTCTCCGAGATGAAATTTAAATAACCAATCCTAACGTGCAAACAAAGCTCTATGGCTAGCAAGCAGAAAAAAAAGATATATGAAATAAATAAATCGCATATTCCCCTTTTTATGCGCATATTCCCAGTATGTAAAGTTATGTATGATGTGAAAGATTATTACAATAAAATAATATAAAATTATCTATTTGTGTTTTTTACCTGAGCAGCTGTAATTTTTTTAAAATGATAAAATGCGCAATATACAACCCTTGATATAATTAAAAGAAGGACAAGCATGCCTGTGATAGGTTAGGATTGGGATCGGATAGGATAGGTGAGGTTATAGACTACGCCCGGATTGGAGGATAGGACTAGATATATCAGAACTAGCTGGTCTGGGCTAGTTTAGGTCCAGTTCGGCGTAGTTTCGATTGGAGGATAGGATAGTTTTGGTTTGGATTGGAGGATAGGATGTGGTAATACCAGTCAGTTAGGTTAGGTTAGGTTTAGTTTTGATTGTAGGATGGGATATGCTAGTGCTGGCTGGAGTAGGATAGGCTAGGTTTGGGTTGGAGGATAGGATGTGATAGCACCAGTCAGCTAGACTAGGTTAGGATAGGTTAGGTTTCGTTTTGATTGTAGGATGGGATATGCTAGTGCTGGCTGGAGTAGGATAGGCTAGGTTTGGGTTGGAGGATAGGATGTGATAGCACCAGTCAGCTAGACTAGGTTAGGATAGGTTAGGTTTCGTTTTGATTGTAGGATGGGATATGTCACTGCTGGATGGCGTAGGATAGGTTAGGCTCGGATTGGAGGATAGGATGTGATAGCACCAGTCAGTTAGACTAGGTTAGGTTAGGATAGGTTAAGTTAGGTTAGGTTTGGAATGAACATGTCACAATTATGATAGCTGGTGCATGATAGGTTAGGTTTGGAATGGGTTAGGTTAGTGCTAGTTGGACTTGGTCGGGCTAGGTCTTGTTTGGAATGGGATATGATATAGGTAGTTTGAGTAGGATAGGTTAGGTTGGTTTAGGTTTTGTAATGGGGATGATATGATAATGCTAGTTGGAGTAGGATAGGTTAGGAAAGGTAGGATGGGCTAGCTTGGCTTCGCTTTCTATAGGATTGGTCCCTGATAGGGCTAGGTTAGGGAATATTCATAAAAGGATGGGATATGTTACTGCCAGTTGGATCTAGGTTGGGTTAGATTTGGAATGGAGAGGAAATGTCATAGCTGATTGGAGTGGGATAGGATAGGATAGGATGGGTTGGGCTGCTTTGATCGAACTTGAGAATGCGTAAAAAAAATACATCTCCAAATGCATTTTTTTTTCACTGTACTGACTTGCCAGATGTACGCGAAAACAGTTTTGTGTAGTATAAAGCGCATAATTTATATACAGCACTGAATAATTGCTGTTACTGTGAGGAATTCCCTCGTTTATGAAAATGCCTGAGGAACGGAAATGTTGCTCTCCCCCTGCAATGAAGCAGCAGTAGCCACACTTGGGCGATTGTTGCAATCAGCATCTAGTTTCTCGCTCTTTCTAACGTGAAATGCATATTTTGTCATATCACTAGAATGCAAACTATGTTTTTATGCGAATAAAATAATATAAATGTATAAAAATTTTATTCTCCAGTCCTAGATAAGGATGGATATTAGGACAATTCTTCTTAAATTGCAGTACGACATTTGGGCATCTATTTTAATTTTGAACTTATCACTGAATAATGATTACATTTGTGGATGACTAAAATGTATTTTCTTAAACCTCTGATTAGGTTAGGTGGGGATGGTTAGTCTAGCCATTTTTAAATAATAACATCAAATACAGTGCATATACAGGTAGGAGGCTAAAGGCCTTAGAGGTCATCTGGTGACGTCACACATAGTTGATCAGTCAAGTGCTGTCATACCTTGACACTTATACACTAATGGCCAGCAATACCTTATCCCTATACCTGAAGTCGCTTTTCGTGATGTCACTAAACAACAACAACTGGTCTGTAGAATGTATTTGTTTGTTATATATAATAAGTTAGATTAGGATGGTTTGATAGGGTTTATGAATAACAGAAAATATGAGCAATGAGCGAAAATACGAGCCAATGCAGCTGAATATCGCCTATGATGTTACAGAGTACAGTTGAGGAGTTATTAAGAGTTCACACTTATGTGTGAACCTCCTAGGGGCCGCATTTAGCACGTTGGCGCCTCGCACCCCATTAGGGATGTCCGAAATGACGTCCGAAAAAATGGTAACTACAGACGGCCTTATTTCAAAACATGAAAGACTTGCTTTTACTGAATGAGTATTTTTTTTATTTGTTATATGCTACAGCAAGGTGTGGGGAGGAATGTTTTTTGAGCGAATGTGAGATGTGCATATATATTTATGTACGTGCAAATATATTTATGCAGCAATAATGGATTACTACTGAAATCGCATTGAAGTCACCACGCCTGGCAGGGGACTGTTTTCATACAAATGGATGATAGTGGGTTTTCATTTTAATTTTTGCCCAATGCACAATAAACGATCCTTGAAGAAAGACAAAGCTTAAATTACATTCACTAGAAATGTGAAGAAATAGAGGTGATATGATAGAGGGGTGAATGAATGGACATGACAAAGGGGATATTAATAGTCCATTAAAAATATCAACACTAGAAAGAACACGAAACAATGGGTCTAAATCGGATAAGTTTTAGATTTAAAAAAAAATTCTGGTAAATACTGGTTTGGTAACAAGAGGAGAACGCTGAGATACATGCTAGTTCATGTTCTGTGTTGCTTCCTCTTTTGCAATGGACGATAGTTGGAAGTAAATAGGAAATTTAAAATAGACTAGGGATGATGGTATTATACATTAGGTTTCAGGGCCACTATTGTAACGCAAAACACTCGACTCATAGACCGGCTTTTTAATCCCCTTGATCGTGCCTGTGCAGGAACGCTGAGCGGCTAGCTGGTGACGTCATTGGCCATTAGCGATGCCTGTGCATGGGTCACAGGGGTAACGAAATTTGGGTATGCCAGGAGCCGGCCTTTTAATCCCCCTCTTAGCATAAATATTGAAAATGGGAATAAATATTTCGTATTAGAAAACGGCCTTATACAAGGAAGATGAAGACTCGGTGACGTCATTGACCATTAGCGATGTCTGTGCATGGGTCACCGAGATAACGAAAAACCCCGGGGCCAACTCGCTGCAGTTGAATCTCACCGGGGTAACGAAAAAACATTGGGCATGGGGCAAAAACAGCAGCACACTGGCAGAAGTGTCCAGCAACACTGTGGCAGAAGTCTCCAGCAACACACTGGCAGAAGTCTCCAGCAACACACTGGCAGAAGTCTCCAGCAACACACTGGCAGAAGTCTCCAGCAACACACTGGCAGAAGTCTCCAGCAACACACTGGCAGAAGTCTCCAGCAACACTGTGGCAAAGTCTCCAGCAACACACTGGCAGAAGTCTCCAGCAACACTCTGGCAGAAGTCTCCAGCAACACACTGGCAGAAGTCTCCAGCAACACACTGGCAGAAGACTCCAGCAACACACAGGTAGAAGTCTCCACAACACACTGGCAGACGTCTCCAGCAACACACTGGCAGACGTCTCCAGCAACACACTGGTAGAAGTCTCCAGCAACACACTGGCAGAAGTCACCAGCAACACACTGACAGAAGTGTCCAGCAACACACTGGCAGAAGTCTCCAGCAACACACTGGCAGAAGTCTCCAGCAACACACTGGCAGAAGTCTCCAGCAACACACTGGCAGAACTCTCCAGCAACCCACTGGCAGAAGTCTCCAGCAACACACTGGCAGAACTCTCCAGCAACACACTGGCAGAACTCTCCAGCAACACACTGCCAGAAGTCTCCAGCAACACACAGGCAGAACTCTCCAGCAACACACTGCCAGAAGTCTCCAGCAACACACAGGCAGAACTCTCCAGCAACACACTGGCAGAAGTCTCCAGCAACACACAGGCAGAACTCTCCAGCACCACACTGGCAGAAGTGTCCAGCACCACACTGGCAGAAGTGTCCAGCAACACACTGGCAGAAGTCTCCAGCAACACACTGGCAGAAGTTTCCAGCAACACACTGGCAGAAGTTTCCAGCAACACACTGGCAGAAGTGTCCAGCAACACACTGGCAGAAGTCTGCAGCAACACACTGGCAGAACTCTCCAGCAACACACTGGCAGAAGACTCCAGCAACACAGAGGTAGAAGTCTCCAGCAACACACTGGCAGACGTCTCCAGCAACACACTGGCAGACGTCTCCAGCAACACACTGGCAGAAGTCACCAGCAACACACTGACAGAAGTGTCCAGCAACACACTGGCAGAAGTCTCCAGCAACACACTGGCAGACGTCTCCAGCAACACACTGGCAGACGTCTCCAGCAACACACTGGCAGAAGTCACCAGCAACACACTGACAGAAGTGTCCAGCAACACACTGGCAGAAGTCTCCAGCAACACACTGACAGAAGTGTCCAGCAACACACTGACAGAAGTGTCCAGCAACACACTGGCAGAAGTCACCAGCAACACACTGACAGAAGTGTCCAGCAACACACTGTCAGAAGTCACCACCAACACACTGACAGAAGTGTCCAGCAACACACTGGCAGAAGTCTCCAGCACAGACGTACAACAAGCCTTAACAGACTCAATCTGGCCATGCCGGACACGTCATTGTCACACCTTCATCAACAGATGGTGTTGTCATTGTCACACCTTCACCAACAGATGGTGTTGTCATTGTCACACCTTCATCAACAGATGGTGTTGTCATTGTCACACCTTCACCAACAGATGGTGTTGTCATTGTCACACCTTCATCAACAGATGGTGTTGTCATTGTCACACCTTCATCAACAGATGGTGAAGATATCGTTACAATAGGTATAATGGGGTAAACAATAGTAAAGGTGAAGCTAACACATGTGAGATGATGAACAAATTTAACAAATGGTATTCACTAAAAGGTGATTGCAATGACAATATGTATAGATCACTATATTGTACAGTCTGTAGTTTTAGCAGTATTACAGATATGATATCAAACATAAGTATTATTAAAATAATATGCAAAGGTGCAAATTTAGTAAATCTATCAAAGCCCATAGAATTTCGGGCATAGCATAAAATAAATCAGTGAAAACATATGCGGTAAATACTATACAATAAAGAAGAAGTAAGCTAACATATATAACTCGAATAAGTAATTTAACAAATTATATGCAATAATTAGGTGAAAAGGATGAAGGTTTTTAACAGTTGTTTTGGTATATAAGTTTACAATAGCAGTAAAACACATAAATTTCTTTTTAGTGAAGAATTATTCCAGGAAGACATTTATATAGATCCACAATAGTTATTCGTGTAGACCTTTTCATAGAGGCAGTCCCACCTCATGTTACTGTATTGTATATATACATTTATGTATGGTTGCCAACTTAGATATGGACTGAGATGAATCTTTAGATTTAAGTTGATACTTCGTCAAGTAGTATAAAGGACAGATGTTGGATTAGTAAACAAAGTTTTTTCCTATATAATATTTGCTATTCATGGTAATTTCCCGCTAGGTAATGCATTAACTCGTCCAACGTCAGTCCCTAAGCTCTTTTACTGCAAAAACTAGATAATATATCAGATAGTTAAATATTTCCGACGTGAACATGAAAAACACCAGATTATTCATCCGAGGTTGTGGTGATGCATAATATTATTTTTCTTCTAACTAATGTAAACAGATACATGGGGCTGTTCATCTATGATGGTTTCTCATTATCGAGTAATGGCTGCCTGTATGATTAATGAGATCCCACTAAAACACGGGTCGGGGACTTTGTGCTAAAATGACATGATCCCCGGACGTCAATGTTAAGAAACAAGTTAATGCTAATTGCTCCTAAAATAAAGAATACACTTCTGTCAGGGCCAAGAATTAATATATGAGAAAAAGCCTCACATGCTGTAGTAGAATTAGCCCCCTCAATTTTTTTTATCACTGATTGAAAAACCTGAAACATTTAATTTAAAACCTCAATTAATTTCTTTGGAAAAATGGTTCTGTTTAAATTTTTGTTTAACAATGATATCAGCCTCAATTATTTCGGAGCAGCTGGGCCGAGTTCTGTACATTGTTTTCAAGTTCAAGAGAGTGGGAAATCCTAGTTCACAAAGGTAGGTTGTTGGAAAAGGCAGCATTATTTTGTCGCTTCCACATGTGCAATTTTAAATGCCTTTACAGTTCATGACAACCAAAATGATGAGAGATCTGTCTTGTTCTGGTATTCACTGCGTGTTTCACTGTTGGAGCAAAGTTCAGAAAGTTCCTCTTCCAGTCGTTCAGGCTCTTCAGACATCAGAAAGTTGACAGCTGAAGGGATTTACATCCAAGATGATAGTGTGTGAATCAAGCTCTGGAAAATTATCAGAGAATCTCCTTTTGACTTTGATGAGTTTCGTTGTAAGTGACTCCTTGATGTCACAAAGACTGAGATCCTCACAGTCTTCCAAAAACTCTGCTGTTTTTGTAAGGCGATTATCTTGTTATATTCCACTTTCTCGTTCCAGTACAACAGCTTGGGTTTAATTGCTGAGAAAAAATTTCAAGCTAAAATGACATTGATGTTTTTCCTTGCAATTTCTTGTTCAATAAATTCACACAATCAGAGATGTCAACTAAAAATGCAAGATGTACAAGCCAAGTGCTTGTACATCTCGACTTTTTTTAGGTTTTTCATGCCCGAAACGCTTTGCGTAATAGTGGCTTCACTTCACCATCACTCTGTACAATCACTTTTATGTATGTACCTTACCTAAATAAACATTTTGATTTTGATTTTTTTTTTGATGTGGATGTTCTCAACGTGTTAGAAAGGGCATGGTTTTTATGCACCAGAACGATTTCTAGTTCAGTTCAGAGAGCTCACACTCGACTGAGGACATTTGTATGGGAAAGCTACCATACTTCTCTGTGAAAAAGATGCCCTGAATATTAAGCCTCCCTATAGTCACATAAATCACGAAAGAGCCGCGTGTTAAGTGCATGACCTTTGACAACATTGATAATGCTGATTACTTTATATATGGCAGCTTCCAGTCCAAGTTCCAACAGCTTCACAAACAATGTCTGGCGATGGATCATACAGTGGGTAAATACGATTTTTAACTTTTGCTTTTGCCTGAGGCAAGAGGTCACTGAGGCGACCCAACATTGCTGGAGCTCATCAACAGACACCAGTACAACCTTTCCACTTTAAACCATCACTGGGTGTGTTCAAGTATGCATCAACCTTGTTGAAAACATTATTAATCACGCGATCTCTCAACGCAAGAGGAAAGCGGAAAAACATTTGTTTATAAATTGCATCAGAACTGCTGTATCGAGCAGGTACCATCAGATGCGAATTGCTAATTACATCAATAGTCTCACGAAGATGAATAACAAAATGTTTGTTGTCAGTGATTGAAGAAATCTCTTATTTCCTCACATATTCTATTAAGATAGAAATTCTCTCTTTCACAAGTCTTGTAGACAACGTCTTGAGTCTTGTAGACCAAATGTCCCTAACGAGTTACTTTGCAATCTCTGTATTTTGACATCTCATTCCAAATTCTCAGAGTATTCCCGAGGTTTGGAAAACATCCGCGAGTACAAGTTTTCCAAGTGTTTCTTCAGCGGGTTTTTTTTTAAACCCCTGCGAGAGAGAGAGAGAGAGAGAGAGAGAGAGAGAGAGAGAGAGAGAGAGAGAGAGAGAGAGAGAGAGAGAGAGCGAGAGAGAGAGAGATAACTAATGGGGAATTAACAACCAGGAAGAGTCGTGGCCAGGTTGTAGGGCCGACTGCCGGAATCCTGACGGTCTCCAGGTCAAGCCCAACCATGAGGTTTCGCAGACTTTTTTTCTTTTTCACTTTTTTTTTAAACAAATATATTTTTGGTAAATAGGTTCAGGTTACATTGTTTGAATTTCTTTACGATGTACTTGACCATTCACTCAAATTTGTATCTGCACCAAACTGCCACCTGTTATCACCTGGGGTGACAATTAATGACACCTCCATCATCTCATTCTGTCCACCATGGCTCAGCCACTTAGCGTTCTGGGAACTCTCCACCATATCTGGGGGTTGCGGGATCTTACCAAAAAGAATTGGTATTATTATTGCCACCAGACACAACTTGCTTACATTCCCATCCACTCACTGATAGAAAAACAGTCAACCTCGGCAGCCTCTTCCGCTGCCTTCGGTCGACGAGCAATGGACACTGGGGGCTTGTAATTTTTTGGGAGACAACCTGTAAGCGTTTAGTTCTTGGGAGGGGTTCAGCGTCGCCTTTATTCAGGGAGTGTGACT
>WNGS01111274.1:132925-148484 GCA_020271785.1 Procambarus virginalis | reverse complement strand
TGTATATATATATATATTGTGTATATATATATATATATATATTTGTGTATATATATATATTTGTGTATATAATATATTTGTGTATATATATATTTGTGTATATTTATATATTTGTATATATATATATATATATATATATATTTGTGTATATTATATATTGTATATATATATATATATATATATATATATATATATATATATTATATATAATATATATATATATTTATATATAAATATATATATATATAATAAATATAGTTTTTGTATTTTTGCTGATTGTTATGTAAATAATAAAAGAAATATAAATTATTTTATTGTTTTTACCCTTAAATTTGTAGTAATATTACATTGAAAATAATATAATTAAATTTCAAGAATTTATCTTTAAAGACAAAGATTTTAATTAAGAGCTTCAGATTAGGTTCAAAGCTTTCGTAAGAGATTCATATCGGTATATGAATGGATTATGAATGATTCATGTTAGGATTGTAAAGTTGTCACAACGTTTCTAATGTGTTAGATTCGTAGGTTTTGGTTGTAAGTTTTGGAAACCTATTTAATTCCACACAAAAAAACCTATCTGATACGAGAAAACGAACGTTTCCAATCCTTTCAAACACTTTCCAGATAGGTTGTGGCAACATAAAAATGTTTGCTGGGTTCCTGGGGGTGGAGGCCTGGTCGAGGACCGGGCCGCGGGGACACTAAAGCCCCGAAATCATCTCAAGATAACCACCAGCTGTGTGTTATTGGAACACAGCACGTCAGATGGTCTTATACAGCACCATCACTTACACAGCACTGTGATATAGTCATATCACAAAGTCTATGTATATGTTGACAGTAATGTAATATGTCATTACTGATGTTACAAGACCAAAACTAACATGTTATAGTGTTGTAACATGTCACTAGATTCTTTCCTTGCCATAGAAACCAAGCGAGGAAGGAAGATCTAACATTCCTCCTCATTAACTCTAATAATATAATCATAGCCTCTCTCTCCACGGCAGGACTGGGAAGGTTTCGGTAGGGATGCCTGTCACAATAGAAGTAGAAAATCTGCACAGAGTTCCCTTTGTTCTGATTGATATATTCCTGTCGCTCAGGAACACCCTTTTACTCAGTCGCTCTTCATACTCCATTATTCGCATATCAGGGACGAGCCTTGTCGCAAATTTCGGAACCTTTCAATTATGCAATTGTCATTGCATTAGACAGTTGGCGATGGGAAAGGCCGGGTTTAGGAGCTAAAGCTCGATACAACAGGAATCAATCGATTAGACCAAAGAGGCATATTCTGTGGGGACCGAGCTTGCAGTGAAAGAACTCCGGGCAGATTTTCTACTTCTATTGTGACAAGCATTCCTAACCAAACCTTCCCTGTCCTGACGTGGAGAGAGAGGAACACTATAACATGTTAGTTTTGGTCTTGTAACATCAGTAATGACATATTACAGTACTGTCAACATATACATAGACTTTGTGATATGACTATATCACAGTGCTGTGTAAGTGATGGTGCTGTATAAGACCATCTGCGGTGTTGTGTTCCAATACCACACAGCTGGTGGTGCTGTATAAGACCATCTGCGGTGTTGTGTTCCAATACCACACAGCTGGTGGTGCTGTATAAGACCATCTGCGGTGTTGTGTTCCAATAACACACAGCTGGTGGTGCTGTATAAGACCATCTGCGGTGTTGTGTTCCAATACCACACAGCTGGTGGTGCTGTATAAGACCATCTACGGTGTTGTGTTCCAATACCACACAGCTGGTGGTGCTGTATAAGACCATCTGCGGTGTTGTGTTCCAATACCACACAGCTGGTGGTGCTGTATAAGACCATCTGCGGTGTTGTGTTCCAATAACACACAGCTGGTGGTGCTGTATAAGACCATCTGAGGTGTTGTTGTGTACACCTAACACACAGCTGGTGGTTGTGACCTTACTGTTGTGTAACATATCTACCCAGACAACTCTGGATGTTGTTAGTGCCTGTGACCTTCCATGAAACACCAGGTGTGTCCAAACCGTGACCTGTCACATGTGAGATAACGCATGGGACCTTAAATGTGTGACCTCACGCATGTCACATTATACACGTGGCTTTACGCACATGATATCAAACAAGTGACCTTACGTTCCTTTGCTACCTGTCTGTAGGTATTTTTTATGATGTAATCAAGTCTCCTTCATTTGTCCTCTTAACACTTTGTATGAAGGGAAGTTCCATGAGTCTGTCCTCTTGATCTAACATTTGTATATCTAGCAACCTCTTTCTTGCCCACTCGACTATTATCTAGTCAGCTCACGTTTAGAAGTTTCGTGATTTCCAACGTTTAAAATTTTCAATTTATGAGGTTTTAAATTATTGTTGTTAGAGGACTTTATTAATAATGAACGATGATGTTCCCGTTTATAGCACGAGACAATGTGGGACTTGGGCAATGTGGACAACCCATAAGTTCTATATTAATGTAGGATGAGTCAGCCTACAGGAAAAATGTCAATTCATCAGGAATTATAAAAACAGTGTCTACTACATACAAATTTATTTGAAAGTTGTAAGTAACAAAATTTTAACGGAATGAAAATGAAGATATCTTCCGTCCGCTGGGCTGGAGCAGAGATGATACGTTAAATGACTTCCAACTGACGAAAGAATTTTGTGCTGCTTTTGAAGGTTGTGCTGCTAGGAGATTTTTTTTGTTATATTTTATTTATTAACATTCATTCTATCGGTTACCATCTTTTTCTTCTGTTTTATGTCATTTACATATTTGATAACGTGGACGGACAATAACACGCCAGCAGGTGGTGGACAGGAGTTTTGTTGGCAGATGGTGGGTTTGGCTGCATGAGACGTTGGTTCAGGCTGCTCGCCAACAGGTGGTAGGCCAGCTTGCATGCCAACAGATTATAACCAAGGCTTCTTGCCTATAGATGGTGAGTCAGGCTCTGTGCCAACAGATGGAGAACCAGGTTACATGCCAACAAATGAAGAGTCAGGCTGCATGTCAACAGATAGTGAGCCAATATGGTTGCCGACAGATGGTGTCGAAGCCAGTCGTCATCAGTGATAGTGATCCGGTTCGTCAACTGGTGATGGATCAACTGGACGTAGTTGAGTCATTCAACTCAGCCAGCAGCGGTGAAACATGTGTTGCTCTGTTGAGATATAGTATGTTAATACACAACATATATAACATAATTATATCATTTTTTGCTCATCATTTATCAGCCACATACAAATACATGAATTTGTCTTTTTTTTAATGTATAATTCCGAAATGTTTCTTGAAAATGTTCCTTAACTGATCATTGACTAACTCAACTGCCAAGTCACAGTTTCGTTTCAAATACCTAACAGGTATTTGAACCTGTGAAATACCTAACAGGTATTTGAACCTGTTAAATACCTAACAGGTATTTGAACCTGTTAGGTTCAGGTACACCACAGTTCAACACATACGTCATAAACGTGACGACTTTTTCTCTCTCCTATTCTTGTTAATGTGTTAATTAGAATTATGTTCACAATAGGAGCATTATGAATGATCAATAATAAGTACAAAACGTAATAATATATCAAGAGCGGTACTATATGAACAGTGATCCTGGACAGAGAAAGCGATTCACAGGAGATAAAGTCACTTGTGTGGCTTTACCAGAGTTGAGAACGAGAGAAAACCACGTTCAGGACGCGTGAGCTCCAGGACTTTCTCACGTTTGTGTCGTGTTAAAAGTTTAGACGGTGGGAAACAGCAAAGGTTGAGGTGGTCAGGTGTAAAATAGTTGTAAAGTGTTGGCACATGACGTACCTTAGCTGTGGTGATGCAGGTGCTCGCAGTCGCTGCGTTGGTGCAATCTGGAAATATTACACGTGTTAGTAAATGTTTACCTTATATCTTCTTACGTAAATTAACAGAGGTTGAATGGCAGTGAATTAAACAGTTCGCATTCTTAATAATACTATTATTGTTATTAATGTTTAAAATTATATTATTAATAAGCATTATTATACTTTCACTTAAGTTTCACTTAAGACAGAGCCACTTTTGTATCACGTACGGTGAGACAAATGAATACACTTGTTTGTTACTTAGATAGGTGAGGAAGATCGTAGGGTGTGAAAGATACTTACTGGACCCTAGGCAGCCCTTAATGACATCCCTTGACAGCCTCAGGGCTTTGACACAGCTCACACAGGTTGTGCTGTTACTGCAAACCTGATCTGTAACACATGGTAAAATAACATAAATACAACCAAATGCTAAAAAACAGGTGCGTTAATACCACGTGCAACATCACGTGTTTGTGTTTATATTTCACACCGTGTAACATGCTGTTGACATTCATATTCTGTTCCTGTTTCCTTCAAAAGGATTTTTCCAGCATCTTGAGAACTACATTTGCAATAATGAGGCTTACTATGCATAACAGGGCTTTCCAAATGCCGGACTATATTTTCTCTAAATTTTCCATGAATTTACAAGTTTCGCATACTAGAGCGATATTTTGTAACTAACCCTCAGTGGATATCAGAGCTCGTCCTCACATTCCTTTAAAACCTCGGGTTATATCTCTCCTGGTTTATTTCATTTTTGGTATATCCAACGTTCAGTTTTCTCAATTCCTCATGATCTTATTTATATAGATCCAAATTCTTGCTCTCTCTCTTCTCTGACTGAATTCACAGGTCTCGTTATAAAGACTAATAATCCTGAATATAAATTGATATGAAGCTCAAGGGCGAATATCATAGGTTCTAATAACGTGCCAAGTGTGACTTTAGATTTTCACCTAGTTTTAAGAAGTTTCGAAACTCTCCCTCTCAACCATAATTGCATTTTCTATCTCAATACTAGCACTTAACACTTACACAACCGGTGCTGCTGCTGTTACGACTAATACAGTAGATGTTAGTACAAATAACATCATAACAAATAATACATACAAAGGCATGCATGACCTTCGCGTTCACCGCTGTGACCACGTTCGCCACTGTGGTGACGGCCCGCTATGGCAAAGGCCATCATCACTCCAGCCATCAGGAAGCCATTATCACCATCAGAAATTACCACCTTCATTGTGGTGGTTGATGGGCGGAGGGTTCACGACTCTGTGGGGGAGAAGAAGACCTGCTCTCACCTTATGTCTCCTGGAACTGCTCTCATGGGACTGGTCTCCTGGGACTGGTCTCCTGGGACTGGTCTCCTGGCACTGGCCTCCTGGGACATACTGAATGGGAATATTTGACATTCAGTACCTTCCTCCCTTGGGTAAAAGTGACTATGTCTTTTTGGGAATAAAGTATGCAATGCGTTACAATCTGGAAGAAAATAAGAAGGTTGTAGCAATTGAAAAACCTGACTTTAGGAGAGGACATTATGGCAACCTTAGAATTTTTTTAGTGAGTATAATTGGACAGACTTGTTGCTAGGCAAGGAAGTGAATGAGGTGTATGTCAAGTTTTGTGAAATATATGATAAAGGCACAAAATTTTTTATACCAAAATAGAGATGCCGAACTAGGAAACAGGATTGGTTCAACAGAAATTGCGAGAGAGCCAGAGCCCAAAAGACACAAAATGGAATCAATACAGGAAGAGGCCGAACCCCCAAACATACCAGCGATACAAAGATGCGAGAAACAACTACACGGCAGTGAGGAGAGAGGCAGAAAGAAATTTTGAAAAAGGGATTGCAGACAAATGTAAAACAGAACCAGGCCTATTCTATAAATTAATAAACAACAAATTGCAGGTAAAGGATAATATTCAGAGGTTGAAAATGGGAAATAGATTCATGGAAAATGAAAAGGAAATGTGTAAAACATTAAACAAAAAGTTCCAAAGTGTGTTTGAACAAAATGAAATCTTCAGGGAACCAGACACAATAAGAATTCCAGAGAACAACATAGAGCACATAGAGGTGTCTAGAGACGAAGTGGAAAAATGCTCAAGGAGCTAAATAAGAACAAAGCAGTTGGTCCAGATGGAGTTTCACCATGGGTTCTGAGAGAATGTGCACCTGAGCTCAGCATTCCACTTCAACTGATTTTTCAGGAATCCCTGTTTACAGGAGTTATAGCTGATGTGTGGAAAAAGGCTAACATAGTTTCAATCTACAAAAGTTGAAGCAGGGAAGACCCCCCTTAATTATAGTCCTGTATCATTGACAAGTGTAATAGTCAAAATATTGGAAAAAATAATTAAAACTAAATGGGTAGAACACCTGAAGAGAAATGATATAATTTCAGACAGACAGTATGGTTTTCGATCTGGGAGATCCTGTGTATCGAATTTACTCAGTTTCTATGATCGAATTTACTCAGTTTCTATGATCGAGCCACAGAGATATTACAGGAAAGAGATGGTTGGGTTGACTCTATCTATCTGGACCTAAAAAAGGCTTTCGACAGAGTTCCACATAAGAGGTTGTTCTGGAAACTTGAAAATATTGGAGGGGTGACAGGTAAGATTCTAACATGGATGAAAAATTTTCTGACTGATAGAAAAATGAGGGCAGTAATCAGAGGCAATGTATCGGACTGGAGAAATGTCACAAGTGGAGTACCACAGGGTTCAGTTCTTGCACCAGTGATGTTTATTGTCTATATAAATGATCTACCAGTTGGTATACAGAATTATATGAACATGTTTGCTGATGATGCTAAGATAATAGGAAGGATAAGAAATTTAGATGATTGCCATGCCCTTCAAGAAGACCTGGACAAGATAAGTATATGGAGCACCACTTGGCAAATGGAATTTAATGTTAATAAATGCCATGTTATGGAATGTGGAATAGGAGAACATAGACCCCACACAACCTATACATTATGTGAGAAATTTTTAAAGAACTCTGATAAAGAAAGAGATCTAGAGGTGGTTCTAGATAGAAAACTATCGCCTGAGGACCACATAAAGAATATTGTGCGAGGAGCCTATGCTACGCTTTCTAACTTCAGAAATGCTTTTAAATACATGGATGGCGATATACTAAAGAAATTGTTCATGACTTTTGTTAGGCCAAAGCTAGAATATGCAGCTGTTGTGTGGTGCCCATATCTTAAGAAGCACATCAACAAACTGGAAAAGGTGCAAAGACATGCTACTAAGTGGCTCCCAGAACTGAAGGGCAAAAGCTACGAGGAGAGGTTAGAGGCATTAAATATGCCAAAACTAGAAGACAGAAGAAAAAGAGGTGATATGATCACTACGTACAAAATAGTAACAGGAATTGATAAAATCGACAGGGAAGATTTCCTGAGACCTGGAACTTCAAGAACAAGAGGTCATAGATTAAAACTAGCTAAACACAGATGTCGAAGAAATATAAGAAAATTCACTTTCGCAAATAGAGTGGTAGACGGTTGGAACAAGTTAGGTGAGAAGGTGGTGGAGGCCAAGACCGTCAGTAGTGTCAAAGCGTTATATGACAAAGAGTGCTGGGAAGACGGGACACCACGAGCGTAGCTCTCATCCTGTAACTACACTTAGGTAATTACACTTAGGTAATTACACACACACACATACACACAAATAGGTACCTGTGTGGGGGTCTGGTAGCTGAGCGGACAGCGCGCAGGACTCGTAATTATATGGCCCGGGTTCAATTCCCGGACCAGGCAGAAACAAATGGGCAAAGTTTCTTTCACCCTTGATGCCCCCTGTTACCTAGCAGTAAATAGGTACCTGGGAGTTAGACCGCTGTTACAGAGCTGCTTTCTGGGAGTGTACGTGTGTGTGGGGGGGGGGAACTAGTAGTAACAGTTGATTGACAGTTGAGAGGCGGGCCGAAAGAGCAGAGCTCAACTCCCGCAAAAACAAATAGGTGAATACACACACACTTGTCAGTCTATCAGTCTGAGTCACTTATGAAGGGAGGGTTTCCCAGTTGCTGGAAGTAGGCAACTGTGGTACCAATTTTCAGAACAGGAGATAGAGAAGAGGCACTCAACTACAGACCAGTATTACTGACAAGCAGCCCTTGCAAAGTTCCAGAGAGAATACTCAGGTTCATACTGCTTACATACCTAGATAAAATTAGTTACATAAATAAATACCAACATGGGTTCAGGGAAGAGAAATCATGCTTAACAAACTTTCTGAAATTCTATGATAAAGAAACAAGAATAAGGCAGGACAGGAAAGGCTGGGCAGATTGTATATTTCTAGACTGCCAAAAAAGCCTTTGCTACAGTACCGCACAGGAGACTGCTGTTCGAACACTTGAGAGACAGGGGTGAGCAAGCGGAAAGCCCTAGCATGGGTAAGGAATTACCTGACAGGCAGGAACCAAAGAGTTACAGTAAGGAGCGAGAAGTCGGACAGGGGAACAGTAACGAGTCAAGTATCTCAAAGATCGGTGCTGGGACCAATTCTATTTCCAATATACGTGATCGACGTGTATGCATGAGTCGAGTCCTATATGTCGGTATTTACAGATGATGCAAAACTAATGAGACGAGTTTGACAGATGAGGATTGTAGGATCCTCCAAGAGGACATGAACAAGTTGCAGAGATTGTCAGAGAAATGGCTACTGGAATTCAACTCAGGTGAATGTAAAGTTATGAAAACGGAAGTAGGTGACAGAGACGAATGGGACAGTACACAATGAAGGGAACTATCTACTTGTGACGACTCGAGAAAGAGACCTGGGAGTAGACGTATCACCACATCTAACTCCTGAGGCACATATAAATAAGATAACGACAGCAGCATATTCTACGCTGGCAAAAGATAGAACGCCATTCAGAAACCAAAGTAAGGAAGCATTCAGAGCACTTTGCACTGCCGACGTGAGACCAGTCTTCGAGTATTCCGCTCTATCATGTATCCCCCAACTGAAGAAACATATAAGGAGACTGGAAAACGTTCAGAAGTTTGTGACAAGCTCGTTCCTGAGTTGCGAGGGATGGAGAAACACGAAACAATGTAGGACTTGGACAACGTGGACAACCAATAACTCTACAGTAATGTAGGATGAGTCAGCTTTCAGTAACAATGTTAATACATCAGGTAGTATAAAAAACAGTGTTTACTACAAGCAAATTTATTTAAAAGCTGTAAATGACAAAACGTTAACGGAGTAAAAATAAAGATATCTTCCGGCCGCTGGGCTGGAGCAGAGATGATACGTTAAATGACTTCCAATTGACGAAAGAATTGCGTGCTGCTTTTGAAGGTTGTGCTGCTTTTGAAGGTTGTGCTGCTTTTGAAGGTTGTGCTGCTTTGAAGGTTATGCTGCTTTTGAAGGTTGTGCTGCTTTTGAAGGTTATGCTGCTTTTGAAGGTTGTGCTGCTTTTGAAGGTTATGCTGCTTTTGAAGGTTGTGCTGCTTTTGAAGGTTGTGCTGCTTTTGAAGGTTGTGCTGCTTTTGAAGGTTGTGCTGCTTTTGAAGGTTATGCTGCTTTTGAAGGTTGTGCTGCTTTTGAAGGTTATGCTGCTTTTGAAGGTTATGCTGCTTTTGAAGGTTGTGCTGCTTTTGAAGGTTGTGCTGCTTTTGAAGGTTGTGCTGCTTTTGAAGGTTGTGCTGCTTTTGAAGGTTATGCTGCTTTTGAAGGTTGTGCTGCTTTTGAAGGTTATGCTGCTTTTGAAGGTTGTGCTGCTTTTGAAGGTTGTGCTGCTTTTGAAGGTTGTGCTGCTTTTGAAGGTTGTGCTGCTTTTGAAGGTTGTGCTGCTTTTGAAGGTTATGCTGCTTTTGAAGGTTGTGCTGCTTTTGAAGGTTGTGCTGCTTTTGAAGGTTGTGCTGCTAGGGGAATATTTTATTTCATTTTATTTATTAACATTCGTTTTATCTTTTACCATCTCTTTCATCTGTTTTTATGTTATTTATGTGTTTGATAACGTGGAGAGTTAGTTACACGCCAGCAGGTGGTGGACAGGAGTTTTGTTGGCAGATTTTTTTTTTATTTTTATTACCGGCCAGAAGGGCCGACAGCACTTCACAACAAACCACAAACACGATAAATGCATAAAAATACAGCATACAAGAAGGCATAAAGCATAATACATTGGCAAACAAGCAATCACAGTAACATCACAAAACAAAACCGACATAAAACAAAACAGACAACAAAGGCATAACAGGGAACATTACAGTATAATCACAATACATACCAAACAAAACATAAATAACAAACACGTACAACAGGTAAAGCACGCCATAACAAACGGAAGGCAAAACAAAATGGCAAAACCGAACAAAAAACACTCGTCAACAGCCTGAAGGGCACACAATATTGCATAAACAAGCACATGCGACATCCACAACCGAACACACAAACGCACAGGAACCGCACACCCACCCACCAGCCATACATAGAAAACCCAGAACACACACCGGAGCACGCAGGAACCGGGAAATAAAGACCAACTCACCCACCCACACACACACCCCACCTGCACCCCACAACCAAGCACACAACAGGAAACACAGAATATACAGAAATCATTTGCGAGGAACAGCGTGAGAAACGTACTTCTCCGGGAAGGAATCATAAGGATATTTCGCCTTGTAAGCTTCCCAGACTAGATCTTCATGGTCGGTAGGGTTTTTGACCCCCCTCGTCCGCTGGGGTATCATAAACTCAGGAACAACTATATCGGGCGGCATCGGCCAACGCCCGAGGTCACTGACGCACTTCGCATAACGAGGCCGGGGAGCGCCAACCACGCCCTTCGAGGAAGCAGACGACACTGGAGAAGCAGACGAGGGTCGCTGAGACTGCCACGCCGTTGCACACACAGAGGGCTCAACAGAGGGCACCACCACAGGGGCAACAGCGGCCACGGGCTCACCACCAGACGACTGCAGGGAACCACGGCGGCACGCATCCTTTCTCAAAGTCATCACCAGGCCACGCCCAGCACCAGCATCCGCACCACCCCCGGCACCGGAAGCCACCACACCCCACTGCGGAGAGCCCCCGGCGGGGAAGGAACAGGAGGCACACCCGAGACACAGGCACCAGCCCCAGCAGGCACATGTACCTCCGCCACCACCAACCGTGGAGACAACGACCCATCTGGAGCCACGCCGTCAACACCAGAAGACCCACAGTCACCGAATTCCTCAACATCAGCCCAGGCAGTAGACGAACGCCTGGAACGTTTGGGCTCCGGCCGGAGATCGTCAGAGCCGGAAGCAGATCCAGAAGTACCGGCACCACAAGCCGGACGAACCGACGCCCGATGCAGAACGGCAGCAGCCTCTACCACAGGAGGAACCGGACCACACACAACAGGAGGCTCCGCAGCCACCCCAGCACCCAGCACAGTAGGGACCCGAGGTGAGGATGCAGGGCCAGGGTCAGCAGCCGAAGACGAGGGAGCAGACGGCGACGCCCTCCCTTCACAGGGAGTACCAGGAAGGTCCACGGGAGCTGCAGGGCCAGAGACATGGTCAGGAGGAACATCCGACGGCACCGCAACACCCGGAGGAGGGTCTGCGACAACCAGGGGAACTTCGGGTGACGCTGGGGAAGCCTCAGCAGCGAACGGGACGCTCACCTCCTCACCCCGGAGTCCTCCTCCAGAGGGAGCGGCGGGAAATCCTCTTCACGGAACAAGTTCACGGGAGCGACCGGATCAGCAGTACACCCGGCAGCCTGATGCCCCAACAAACCACACCGGAAGCAAGTACGGGGTTGTCGGGCATAAAACACCCGCACGTAGTATCCCAACAGCCGGACAGAGGACGGAATGTCCGACTTCAGTCGCATCCCGAGGGTCCGAATGTTGGTCTTTACTCCCGAATACGTGCCGGACGAAAGTGAGTTCATCCGCACACTGATAACGGAGCCGTACCTCTGGAAGAAACGCCGGAGGAGGGTCTTAGGAAACTCCATGGGGGCGCCATGAACACTGACGTACGTCACAGCTCCACTACGGTCCGAAACTGTCACAGGCCCGGAGCCTTTCTGCAGTTGCAAAGTATGGCCCTCGTACCTCCGAAGAAAAGCACGGTACACCGCCTCACCCACAAACTTGATGATGACACGGTGAGCAGACACCATCTCAACACCATAAACGTCCCGAACCGGGACTCGAAGCATGTCACTCAACACCATGTCCACCAGCGGGTAACCAGCACGGCCAGTAAACTCCAATCCGATGTAGTGTAACCGCACGACAGCGGTAAGAGGGCCGCCCATCGCAAAACACGCCACGTCCCCACCACCAGGAACAGCAGGGAGGGTAGACACCCCCACACCCCCTGCCGGCAAAAACGACAACTACCCCAAACTGCCGGAGCGGTCAAGCGACACGTCCTCACTCAACGGCAGCGCAGGTGGCTTTTGTTGGCAGATGGTGGGTTTTGCTGCATGAGACATTGGTTCAGGCTGCTCGCCAAAAGGTGATAGGCCAGTTTTCATGCCAAACAATTCTAAAACCAGAATGCATGCCAACAGATGATGAGTCAGGCTGCATGTCAACAGATAGTGAGCCAATATGGTTGCCAACAGATGGTGTGGAAGTCAGTCGTCATCAGTGATAGCGATCCGGTTCGTCAACTGGTGGTGGATCGACTGGACGTAGTTGAGTCATTCAACTCAGCCAGCAGCGGTGAAACATGTGTTGTTCTGTTGAGATATAGTATGTTAATTTACAACATATATAACATACTTACATTAATTTTTGCTCACCATTTATTAGCCACATACAAATACTTGAATTTGTCTTTTTTGAAATGTCTAATTCCAAAATGTTTCTTGAAAATGTTCCTTAACTGTCCATTGACTGACTCTCGACGGTCAAAACAGGTAATTTCTGACCAAAATATGGTGTAATTGAGATTTTCTCTACACCACAGCTTTTCGGGACAACTTTCTATCTCTCCTATTCTTGCTAATGCGTTAATTAGAATACTGTTCACAATAGGAGCATTATGAACGATCAAGAATTTGCAAAGTACAAAAACTTAATAATATTTGTGAAGTGTTGCCACATGACGTACCTTAGCTGCGGTGATACAGGTGCTCACATTTGCTGCTTTGGTGCAGTCTGGAAATATTGCATGTGTTAGTAAATGTTTCCCTTATGCCTGCTTACGTAAATTAACAGAGGCTGTACGGCAGTGGATTAAACAGTTCAAATTCTTAGTAATACTATTATTGCTTTTAATGTTTAAACAAATTATATGTTTAGCATTTTATAGTGTCACTTAAGGCGGGGAAGATGGAGCCACCTGCGTGTCAGTCAAGGTGAGAAAGATACTTACGGGGAGCACCTAGGCAGTTCACCATGACTGAATGTGACAGTCTCAGGCCTATGACACATTTCTCACAGGTGTTGCTGTTGCTAAAAATCTGTTCTGTAACACATCGTAAAAATAACATCAACGTAACCAAATGGTAAAAAAACCAGTGCGTTAATACTTCGTTATTTTTGTTGATATCTCAAATTGGGCATCGTGCATTTTTTCATTCATATTTTATAACACCCACTTCTTCCTGATGACTGACCAGCGTCTTGACAACTACACTTACAATTAATGATACTAACCTACGGATAACAAGGCTTTTCTAACAATCTTTGCGCCTTGAAGTGAGATTTCGAAACCCATCCTAATGATACCAGAGTTCCTCCTCACGTTCCTTTATAAGCATCTTAAATCTCTGCTAATATATTGCATTTATTTTCATGTTAATATTCAATGACAGTTTTCTCGCGCCCTCCTAATGTTATTTGTAAAGATTCCAGTTCTTGTTCTCTTCTCTGACGGCATGCACAGGAGTCGTTATGAGGAATCGTTAACTTCAACTCAAATAGCAAAGCACATAGGCCTAAGTAGAGTATCATAACTCTCACTCTAAGCCATAACTACCTTTTGACTAACCATATTGACTAATATTGCTACTAAGGCAACAGGAGCTACTTCCACTGTCATTGCTGCTATTACTATTACTGCTAGTACAGCAAATTCAACAATCATTAACACTTCCACTACCATTGTTGCAGCTGCTGGAACAACTACTGCCGCTGCGGTTAGTACAGTCAACACCACAGCCATTGCCACTTACTGATGCACCAGTGATGATCTGCTGCACCGCTGACCAGGGCAATTGCCATCACACCAGCCGTCAGGAGGACAACCATTATCGCCTTCATTGTGGTGGTTGATGGGTGACGGGTTCACGACTCTCTGGGGGAGAAGAAGACTTCCTTTCTGCTTATGGCTCCTGGGACTGATCTCCTGGGACTGATCTCCTGGGACTGGCCTCTTGGGACTGGTCTCCTGGGACTAATCTCCTGAGACTTATCTCCTGGGACGGGTCTCCAAGGAACTGGTCTCCTGGGACTATCTCCTGAGACTTATCTCCTGGGACGGGTCTCCTGGGACTGGTCTCCAGGGACTGGTCTCCTGGGACTGGTCTCCAGGGATGGTCTCCTGGGACGGGTCTCCTGGGACTGGTCTCCAGGGACTGGTCTCCTGGGACTGGTCTCCTGGGACTGATCTCCTGTGGACTGGTCTCCTGGGACTGATCTCCTGGGGACTGGTCTCCTGGGACTGGTCTCCTGGGACTGGTCTCCTGGGACTGGTCTCTTGACATGCTTTTAATGGTTGACCCCAAATGTTATTTATTACAAGCTTTACAAGAGAACTTTAAAGACATCTTCAAAATAATCAGTTGTGTCATGATATCATAGCATTATCTCATATTAAAACGCACTGGTATCCTGATAGAGTGTATGTTAAAACTGTTAAAAATGTTATATATTCTGTGTGTGGGGCAAATGGTCTATAGCGTTGCGGTCGGCCTACCGGAGCCGGTCGGCCGAGCGGACAGCACACTGGGCTTGTGATCCTGTGGTCCCGGGTTCGATCCGGGCGCCGGCGAGAAACAATGGGCAGATTTCTTCACCCTATGCCCCTGTTACTAGCAGTAAAATAGGTACTGGGTGTTAGTCAGCTGTCACGGGCTTCTTCCTGGGGGGTGGAGGCCTGGTCGAGGACTGGCCGCAGGGACACTTAAAGCCCCGAAATCATCTCAAGATAACCTCAAGATAGCGTGACAACAGAATATTAGAGCATACTGTTTATTGTTAGATAATTGTTAATATATTGTTATACAATTAGGAGTTCTAAGCCACCAACTTAACTTGATTAATAATCACCAAACTTAATGTATGTCAAATTATTTTTGAAAGAATTATAAGTCATTTTGTATTAAAGGAATTAACATAAGTGCACCAAATTTCGAAGAGACGGCAGCCGGCATGATGGCCAGGTACGGGTCTCTTGTAAATCAGTAAATCAGCTGCGATTTACAAGGCGGGGTCCCCTTGTAAATCAGTTCTTCCTATAACTCTCGCCACACATGTTCCCAGAGACGCAGGTGCTGACATATTTTCACAGTTTCCCAAACCAGCTTATTTTCCCAGTGTGTAACTAGTTCACTTGAAAGCCTCCACTTGAAACAAATTCCAGCTTGAACTTGACCCCGTTTCACTCTGCTTCTCTTAAAATAAGTAATCCTAAACCAGTCTAAGATACTCTATCCAGTACCATCCACCTCCACCTTCCTATCCACTCTTTCGTGAG
>WNGS01111274.1:118574-131925 GCA_020271785.1 Procambarus virginalis | reverse complement strand
CACCCCCGGATCCCCCGGACATCCTCCGGATCCTCCCCGCCCCCAGTCATCCCCAGACACCCCCAGATCCCCAGGTCCCCCCTGCCCCCAGTCACCCCCCAGACCCCCAGATCCCCCAGGCCCCAGAGGAAGGGAGAACTCTGGTACAGGAGTTCCATGAAGAATCTCAAGGTTTGGTACACCAATGCTGAGGGTATCTAATAAAGCAGAAGAGATAAAAGAAGAGAGTGAGGCAAATCCTGACATAGTTGCAATTGTGGAAACTAAAATTAATGACATGATCTCAGATGCAATCTTTCCTGAAGGGTACCAGGTGATAAGAAAAGAGAGGACACAGAGACAGGGAGGGGGAGTGGCACTCCTAAAAAGCGGAAATGGAAGTTTGAAGACCTGGGAAATCGGGTTACCAATGAGTGCACAAGCTTCATACATGGAACTTTGACAGTAGATGGAGGAAGATTGTGATCTTGGTAATCTACAATCCCCCACCAAACAGTAGAAGACCCAGACAGGAGTATGATGACAACAACAAGGCATGCATAGATGAACTGCAGAAGGCAGCAACACTAGCCCACAGAATGAGAGCGAAGCTGCTGATCATGGGGGACCTAAATCATGGAGAGATAAATTGGGAATCAAGGAATCCCCATGGAGGGACGAAACGTGGGGAGCAAAATTAGTAGATGTTATAGACAGGAATTTCCTAACACAGCATGTGAAGGAAGACACAAGGGAAAGAGGAGGAGATGCACCGAGCCTATTAGACCTGATTTTCACCCAGAACGTAGAAGATATCGAGAATTGGAGCATGAAATACCTCTAGGGGCCAGTGACCATTGTGTCCTAGTCTTTGACTACATGATGGAATTCAAACTTGTGACCATGGGACAAGAGATCTGGGAAAGGAGAGTTGACTACAGGAAAGGGACTATAGGAGGATAAGGGACTATCTGGGAGAAGTGCAGTGGGAGGAAGAAATTAGAGGAAAAACAGTCCAAGATATGATGGACCTAGTCATACAGAAATGCCAAGAGGCCGAAGAGAGATTTATACCAACAGTAAAGGGAAAAAATAAGAGGAATATAATAACCCATGGTTTAATAGACAGTGTCAGGAAGCAAAAATGGCCAGCAGGCGGGAGTGGAGGAAATACAGAAGACAAAGGACAGAGGACAACAGGATCAGATGCAACAGAGCTAGGAACGATTACATTAACATCAGACGGACATCGGAAAGGGACTATGAGAACGATATTGCAATCAAAGCGAAAAAACAACCTAAGCTACTACACAGTCATATAAGAAGAAAATGTCGGTGAACGACCAAGTGACAAGACTAAGGAAGGCAGAGGGGACATATACTGAAAGTGACAAGGAAATCTGTGAGGCACTGAATGCCAGTTTCCATGGAGTGTTCACTACCGAGCCCGAGCAGCTCCCATTGTTGGAAGGGGTTACCCTAGATGAAAGACTATCAGATATAGAGGTGACAGTAGAGGAGGTAATGAAACAGTTGACAACTCTAGATGCATCTAAAGCAGTAGGACCAGACAAAGTATCACCGTGGATACTAAAAGAAGCAGCGCAGGCCCTCAGCGTGCCTCTGGCAATGATCTTTAATGAGTCACTTATGTCGGGAGAATTGCCCAGTTGCTGGAAGAAGGCAAATGTCGTGCCGATCTTCAAGAAAGGCGATAGGGAGGAGGCACTTAACTATAGACCTGTATCACTGACAAGCATCCCCTGTAAAATACTGGAAAGAATAATTAGGCTACGACTGGTTGCACACCTGGAGAACATTAGGTTTGTGAACAAGCATCAACATGGGTTCTGGACAGGGAAATCGTGCCTAACAAACCTTCTGGAATTCTATGATAAAATAACGAGGATAAGACAGGACAGAGATGGTTGGGCAGACTGCATATTTCTGGACTGCCAAAAAGCCTTTGATACAGTACCGCACATGAGACTGCTATTCAAACTCGAGAGGCAGGCGGGGGTAGGGGGAAAGGTCCTAGCATGGATAAGGAACTACCTAACAGGAAGGAGCCAAAGAGTTACGGTAAGGGGCGAGAAGTCGGACTGGCGAACAGTAACAAGTGGAGTACCACAAGGATCGGTGCTGGGACCAATTCTATTTCTTGTATATGTTAACGACATGTTTACGGGTGTAGAGTCCTACATGTCGATGTTTGCGGATGACGCAAAGTTGATGAGAAGAGTTGTGACAGATGAGGATTGCAGGATCCTCCAAGAGGACCTGAACAGGTTGCAGAGATGGTCAGAGAAATGGCTACTGGAATTCAACACGAGCAAATGTAAAGTTATGGAAATGGGACTAGGAGATAGGAGACCAAAGGGACAGTACACAATGAAGGGGAACAGCCTACCTGTGACGACGCGCGAAAGAGACCTGGGTGTGGACGTAACACCTAATCTATCTCCTGAGGCACATATAAATAGGATAACGACAGCAGCGTACTCTACACTGGCAAAAGTTAGAACATCATTCAGAAACCTAAGTAAGGAGGCATTTAGGGCTCTTTACACTGCCTACGTGAGGCCAGTCTTAGAGTATGCCGCCTCATCATGGAGTCCCCATCTAAAGAAGCACATAATGAAACTGGAAAAGGTTCAGAGGTTTGCAACGAGACTCGTCCCAGAGCTACGAGGGATGGGGTATGAGGAGCGCCTGGGGAACTATGCTTACGACACTAGAAAGAAGAAGGGAGAGGGGGGACATGATAGGAACGTATAAAATACTCAGAGGGATTGACAGAGTGGACATAGACGAAATGTTCACACGGAATAGTAACAGAACGAGGGGACATGGATGGAAGTAGAAACTCAGATGAGTCACAGAGATGTTAGGAAGTTTTCTTTAGCGTGAGAGTAGTGGGAAAATGGAATGCACTTAAGGAACAGTTGTGGAAGCCAATACTATTCATAATTTTAAAACCAGGTATGATAGGGAAATGGGATAGGAGTCATTGCTGTAAACAACTGATGCTCGAAAGGCGGGATCCAAGAGTCAATGCTCGATCCTGCAGACACATATAGGTGAGTACATATAGGTGAGTACACACACACAGGTCTTGTAATGGAAGCTGTAGCGTTTCGATGGTACTAAAAGTAGAAAGGGGCATAATTGTGACATTCCCAACACGACCTGCACCCTCAACAACTCCAGAAGCACCGTCCACAGGAGAGACTCCCATCTGGCACCACTGAGTTCGGCTGAACCACTCTGTGAGCCAGTCAAGAATCTTCATACACACCTGCCTCAATTTATACAGGCGCCAAACCTTAGGCCACCAAATGGGCAGCCTCTCTCCGACTCGGCGAGCAACAACTGAGAGAGACACTAATTTCTCTCTCCGGTTTCGTCCAACACTCTCACTCTCCAAACCAAATGAAAAGGCAAGTTTATCCCCAACCACTGTAGATAATTTTGGTTCCCCTGTATCCATGGATTCGACAACTGGCCAAACTCTACAACACTCTGGCCGACAGAACAGAATAAACCAGCCAACATTTCCACACACTGGCACACCACCTTCCTATCCAGAGGCGTAACCAATCCCATGTCAGCATTACCGTTCCGAGAAACTGAACAATTTCAGTCAACATACCGCCAGTAGCAAGACTCACTGGGGAATCAACCTGTAGCACAAGTTTAAGCTTATGCCCAGGAATCACAATTATTTTAAATTAAGGAGTTACCCTGGATAAACTCTCCAAAAGTGACACTTGCCATACATTTTGGTACACAATATGGAGCCCCCAGCTAACTGCTGGTTAAGGCCACCAATGAATAAAATAGTACAAGTCCCTTCGGAGTCCAGTTGATGTCTCTACTAAAAACAGGAGTAGTGACTTGGATCTTGGAGACACTATAGGAACTGTGGACCCCTGGCTGGGTACTTCTCTCCCAGACAACTGGCACGGGAGACTCTTCTGGTCTCCGTTTTCCCACCAAGCACTGTTCCTCGACGAAGGTTCCCAAACCGTCCTCCAATAAATCTGCTATAGAGACCACCTCCTCCTCACACTCAATACAAACTGTCTCCTCCTTAATTAAATGATCCAAGATATTAAAACTATACTCTGGCGTGAGCAGGCAGATGAGCGTGAGACATGAGCTACCGGGGCTTCCTCAAGGCTGCCATTTACTAGGCTAGGCTGAGGTGGGGCCACACTCCCTCTCATCATCCAGGCTAACACAACAATCTGAGAGATCCTCCACCACCACCACAACTGAAGGGGTCCTGGTCTCTTCAACAACATTTATCTTGGCACTAACAGGACATAATGGGGACAGGGGGATTAGCAATAGGTAAAACATCATTAACGGGGGAAAAAACATCAACTTCCTCTTAGGGTGACTTGGTACACATAGGTCCTACTGTAATACTGGGACTAATTTTCCCAGCCACATGTGGAAGTGCCACAAAACTTGACCGACTGGGTCTCATTGACCTAGTAACCCCACAAGCAGGGTAACTCATAACCATTTAAGATGAATTTCTTAACAAAAGTATAATCAAAACACTGAGATAGGGGTAATGATGCAAATATTTCCTGAGACTTCCAGTTAACTGGAGCTGCCTCGTATGGGCCAATAGGCCTTCTGCAGTTGCCTTTGTTCTTATGTTCTTATGAACGTGTCCAGCGTAGTATGACTAAGTTAATTCGCCCAAATTAGAAATCTTTCATATGAAGAAAGATTAACAAAGCTTAAATTGCATTCACTGGAAAGGCGAAGAGTTAGGGGTGACATGATCGAGGTTTACAAGTGGATGAATGTTGACCAGACCACACACTAGAAGGTGAAGGGACGACGACGTTTCGGTCCGTCCTGGACCATTCTCAAGTCGATTGTGAGAATTGAATCGACAATCGACTTGAGAATGGTCCAGAACGGACCGAAACGTCATCGTCCCTTCACCTTCTAGTGTGTGGTCTGGTCAACATACTTTAGCCACGTTATTGTGACTCATCGCCTGCAAGTGGATGAATGGACACAACAAAGGGGATATTAATAGGGTATTAAAAGTATCAACACAAGACAGAACACGAAACAATGGGTATAAATTGGATAAATTTAGATTTAGGAAAGACTTGGGTAAATACTGGTTCGGTAACAGGGTTGTTGATTTGTGGAATCAATTACCGCGTAACGTGGTGGAGGTGGGGTCCCTCGATTGTTTGAAGCGCGGGTTGGACATGTATATGAGTGGGATTGGGTGGTTATAGATAGGAGCTGCCTCGTATGGGCCAATAAGCCTTTGCAGTTGACTTTGTTCTTATGTTCTTATGATAGAGTTACAAGATACGAGCTAGATGGTGTTGAGATTGCGAAAGGGACCTGGGAGTTATGATTAGTAAGAATTTAAAACAAAAGGATCAATGCATGAATGTTCGTAATAAGGCAAATAGGACACTGGGATTTATTAATCGAAGCGTAAGTAACTAGACACCTGGTGTGGTTCTTCAGCTATATCTTGCTCTGGTTAGGCCCTATTTAGATTATGCTGCTCAGTTTTGATCGCAGTACTATAAAATGAATATAAATTCACTTGAACGGGTCCAGCGTAGGATGACTAAGTTAATTCCCCAAATTAGAAATCTTTCATATGAAGAAAGATTAACAAAGCTTACATTGCATTCACTGGAAAGGCGAAGAGTTAGGGGAGACATGATAGAGGTTTACAAGTGGATGAATAAATACTGGTTCGGTAACAGGGATTTGTGGAACCAGTTGCCGCGTAACGTGGTGGCTCAGGTATGTCTAATTTGGGGGTGCTCTCGTCTCTGTATACTCTGTCCAGTATCATTCCTATGGTTGTGTCGACTGGGACGTTGGTAAATAGGGATTCCACGTCCAGGGAAGCAATGATTCCATCGGGCTGGGTAGATTTGATTAATTCTAGGGAATCTGCTGATGATTGTAGACTATACTTACTTGGAGTGTATGGAGTTAGGAGTTCATTGAGTTTTTTTGCCAGGTGATAAGTTGGAGTTGGTATTTGGCTGATTATAGGGCGTAGTGGGTTACCTGGTTTATGTGTCTTAACATTGCCGTAGGCATATCCTAAGCCATAGTCGGCTTGAAGTTTATTGAAATGCACACTATCTTTCTTTGCGTTGATTGCCGTAATTGTTTTGTTTACTTTCCGCTTAAGGTCTTCCACAAGGTTCCTCGTGATTTGTTGAAATTTGGAGTCATCATTAAGGATGTCGCTAATTTTGTTCATGTATTCTTGGGTAGGAATCAATACATATGCTGCTGTCTTGTCGGCTTTTCTTATTGTTACGTCTTTCAGATTTTTTAGTTGTTTTGCTGCTTCTTTGAGTCGTGGGGTTAAGATTGTAGATGAATATGTTCCTCGTTTTTTCCCCACTTCTGCTAGTAGTTCAGTCTGAAGTGTGTCCGTGGTGATGACTCTTTTGTTGTCTTCTAGCTTATGGATGTCGTCCAGAAGCATTTCGATTTCCAGGCGTTTTTGATGCATCTTTGGTTTAGATGTGAATTGACAATTTAGACCAAGATTTAAGAGATCTCGTTGGTCTTGGGTAAGATCATAAGAAGTCAGGTTAATGTAGCCATCTTTTGGACGAGGGATCTTTAACTGTCCACCGTTTAGGGCTGTTAACTTACGGAGTGTCTTTGTTTCTACACGAGTTTTATGTTGTTGTTTTTTTTGTTGTTGGAATTACAGGTAATGTTTGCCTTAAATCTCCAGCAAGCAATATTAATGCGTTCCCAAATGGTCTGATGTTTCCACGCAAATCTTGCAATGATCGATCAAGAGCCTTGAGCGATTTTTTGTGGGAAATTGTGCATTCATCTCAAACAATATGTTTGCCTTTCTGCAATACTTTTCCCATGCCGGAGGCTTTGGAAATGTTGCACGGGGGAGTTTCAATGAACGGCATGTTCAATGACATTTTCAAAGCCGAAGTAGCAGTTTTTCCACCTGGTAGCAAGGTCGCAGCTATTTCCGGACTCTGCAAGAGCTAAGGTTATGCCATTTGGGATTGAAATGCTGCCAAAATCAATCTAATTAGGAACGTTTTACCAGTTCCTCATGGCGCATCTAAGAAGAACTTTGTTCGCGATTTCTAAGCACAAATCTTCAATCATTATCAACGCTTCATTGTAGATTTTTGCTGTGAAATCCATGTTCCTAATTGAATTTTCCTTGCGTATTCGACGATAATATCTTCTGCCATGTGCGATTTATATTTCTCCAATAACTCTGTTGAGGATGAAGGAGAGCCGGTGGTCAATATGATTGCAAACAATGCACGAATTTGATTTGGATGTGACGTGTTGGACGCGTCATTAATGCATACATCCAAGTGTCGGTCGTTCTTCAATAAATTCAGAGCTTGACATGCACTACGGAAAGTGGCATGTGTTACGTGGTTGACAAATCTCAATTGCTGGAAAGACGTTGGACCGGGCACATTTACCAACAGCATGCGAAGAAAGAAGCATTCATCCTGATTGAGATGCACGGTGTACAGTCTGCCTATCGTAGTTTGTTTGAATATGCCAGGTTCTCCGTCGACTCGATCTTCTTGTTTGCGTCGTTCAAATGATTTTCTACTGGAATTCCATTTGTAGGCGCTTCCAAATACAGCATTGTTTTCGCAAACGCGTCAATTTGACATAACGTGAAGAAAGCAGTTAACGTTGAAGCCAATGGATTCATAGTTGTTTGTTGCCCATTTGCAGCTGTGAAATAGACGTATTACACATTTTCTTGTTTTCCAAAAAAAAAAATACTTAGGAAATATTTTAATTCAAACGCAGATCAATCGACACAGCTCAATTTCACCACGAATTGCACTGAAAAATACAAAGAACAGCTAAAAAAACGAAATGAAAACAATGAAAAAAGAAACAAATAAACTATACCCACGAAATGAACGGTATGGTAAACAACACAGCTCAATTCCAATGCAATGTCACACAAAATAATTAAATCAAAATGAAAATAAATCAAAATCTATGAAAATTCAAATCATATATGAAATCGGAAACATTGAAATGGAATCGTAACATATTTTGTGTGTTGATCTTACATGCAGCAGATGGCGCTGTTGTTCAAAAAAGTATGTTTTTACCTGTCGCAAGTGTGGCATCTAAACAGTAGGAATATAAAAATATGCACGTATTAGAAAAGAACGTTGTGTCAAAATTTCCAAACAATCGGTGAAGAGGTTTCGAAGATTTACTCCACGTGAAAAACACAGTTTTCAAAAAAGCATATTTTTATTTTTCCGTCACAGTCATGACATCAATATAGTATGTATATAAAAACCTGCTCGGATGCGATTGGAACGTTGTGTGAAAATTTCAAAGCAATCGGGAAGAACTTTCTGAGATTAGCGATTTTGAACATGCGATCATTCCCATTTTTATTTATATAGATATAAAGGTAATTCACCACATATATTTCTGGGTGAATTATAATTCCATTTATCCCAGCAGCCAAAACGAACCTTTTTGTACAGGCAGTCCCACCTCATACTACAGTAGGATATATACACATTTATGTATGGTTTCCCATCTTAGCAACGGAATGAGATGAATCTCTAGATTAAAGTTGATATTTCCTCAAGTATTGTATAAAATACAGATGTTGAATTAATGTCTAATGGTTTCTTTCATAAAATTTTTGTTATACGTGGTAATTTCCTGTAAGATAATACAGTAACATCAAATGTGAGTCACTTAACTCTACGGTAGTACTGCAAAAACATTTATCGTTAATTAAATAACTAAATATTTCCGTAATAAAGCTGAAAAACACAAAATTTTTCATCCATGTTCGAAGTGATGCATTATATCAATGATCTGTTTTCCTGCTATCTAATGTAAACAGATAACTGGGGCTTTCGATCTATGAGGGTCCCATTATCAAGTAATGACCGCCTGAATGCTTAATGAGACCCCCCTAAAGCTGGGGTCGGGGAACTTTCTTGGGAAATTATCCCATATCTGTTTGTGCTGAAATAATATTAAATAGACTTTTAAAGTAAACCAAAACACGGTAATGGTAATTGTTCTTAAAACAGAGAATAAACTTCTCTCAAGGTCAGGATTCACTCAAAGACAAAAAAGCCACACATGCTGTTATAAGAACAACACTCGTACAAAATTAATAAAAAAGGTTGAAGAACTGATGAATTTCATTCAAAACATCTCACCTTCAGGTCTTGGATAAATGGTGGTGTTTCCTTTTATGTAAAACAACACCGATATCAAGGCTCATTTATCTCAGGGCAAGTTGGATGCTATCTTTGGGATCCATCAGATTTATGTACTGTGTTGTCATGTTTATGAGGGGAGAAAACCTTTGGTCACAAAGGTTTGTTGTTGTTTTTGTTGTTGCAAAAGGCAGCAGCATATTTTGTTGCTTCCACATGTGCAATTTTAAAAGTCTTTGTAGTTTTTGACATCCAAAAACTAAGAAAGGTCTGAAATTCATCGCGCACTTCATTGTTACAGCGAAGTTCAGAACGTTGACAGTTGAGGGGATTTATATCCCAACTGATAGTATGTGACTCTGGCTCAATGTTAGCGATCTCACACACAGTTTCGTGAACACTCATCGTCCGGAAGTGACAGGACACCTGAGAACTTTGATAACCTTGCCGGTTATTCCCCATGGATGCGCCGAGACAGGCAGGGCCAAGGTGGGGGAGTTCCAGTCTGCTTCAGTAAATGTTTACACGACCAACCTATTGATGTGGTCATCAAGGTTCATCTTGAAATTATGATCTTCAAATTTGCATATATCCCGGAGCTTCCACAATTTTATGTGCAATGTACAGACCTCACTGGCAGGGTGCTACACAATTACCTTCCTGATGGACAACCTAGACTTCCTACTAATGCAAGTTAACTGTCAGCATATTAAATGTTGGTGAACTCAATCAGTATCGCGTACAGAAGGAGATTGATGAGCTCTTCACAGCTGATCTATGGGAGTTTTTAACTACGAAAATTTTGTGAGCTTTCCAACTCACATTCATGGCTCCTCCCTCGATCTGTCGTCACGGACCTGCAAGCATAGTTCACTGCAGACCTCTGGAATATGTTGGTTCATCAGATCATCTGGCTGTCTTTACTTCATTGGCTGTCCGTCCCGACAGATCGAGATGAAGAATCTACTTGAACTACTTGGCTTTGAGGCATGGGGAGCTGGCCAGGCCTCTGCTCAGACCAAGAAGCAACTGAATTAAATAGCTTGTTTCAAGGAGATGTGAAAAGCCAAGCAAACGCCTTTACCAGTCGTATACTGGCCCTTCTTCACAGACATATTCCTCACTGGCAGTATATGACCAAGCCTACTGATCACCAAGGGTTTGGACATCGCTGCCGGATGGAAGCCGAATTAAAAAACATGGCCTTGAGTAGATTTAAAAGGCATACCTCGGCTAATAACAGACACATTTATAAACGATCTTGTCATGAGAGCTTCAAAGGTAGGCTATATCCAGACTGAACTCAGACACACAAAGAAAGCTTGCATCTGGAGGACTTAGATCCAAAGTCTGGTGGTTGACACAATTTCACCTCTAAACAGGGAGGATGGAACAGTTCCTACCAGCAATCAGGAGAAGGATGATCTACTACAAACCATTTGGCTGCCAAGATGCAAGTCCCTTCCCATTTGGACTCAGAGGGAGTACCTGCTCCTAAACGTTTATTCAAGTCCCTAATCCTAAACGTTTATGCAAGTCCCTGATCCTAAACGGCAACGTTCGCATCTTGCTTCAAGCACTGTGTCAAAGATGACTGAAGCGGTTATACAACAGGCTGAAGCTTAACATCTTAAAACACAAGGTTACCTTACCTTGAGGTGCCTACCTTGAGGTGCTTCCGGGGCTCAGCGTCCCCGCGGCCCGGTCGTCGACCAGGCCTCCACAAGGCCAGCACAAGACTACTACCCAGCTGTGCTGACTTGCTGACTCCACCTCTTTCACGCCTCCACCAGTTCTGTCTATCTCAAGGAATTTGTCCTTCCTTATAGAAGAAGGCAAGTGTTATTCCAGGATAATAAAGATGACCATTCAGTGGTCAGTGCTACAGACCAGTGTCACTGCTTTCATTTGTTGGTAAAATTCTTGAGAGATTAATCTCTCAGCAAATGACATAATTTTGTTACCATCATCGGCTACTGTGTGATCGACAACGCAATATTAGAAAAGTCGATCAGCGTCTGATTTCTTATTAAATTATCCACTAAATGGCATCAGTCACTAGATGAGCTCATCTAGTGATGAGCTGTGGTGTTACTCTAGATATAGCAGGTGACTTTGATCGGATCTGCCACTCTGAATTAGAAGTGAAACTTCAAGCACTAGGTATCTCAGCCTCCATTTTAGAACTAACAGGTGACGACCTACAAGAACGAACTCTAACGGTAGTCCTCAATAGAGCAGAATCCAAAAGCTACTAAGTTTGTGCCAGCGTATCGCAGGGTAATGTGCTTGGCCCTCTGCCGTGGAATGTCTGTTTTAATTATCTACATCTTATTCCAAAAGCTGATGCCTATGCTGACATGGCACTCTAGCCTTTATATACAGAAAGGTAGAAATGGCAGCTGCTACAAGATTCATCAATCCCAAACTTTTTGCAATTTCTACCTGGGGTAGGAGATGGCAGGCCACCTTTGAGGCTGAGAAAATACAGGCGATGATGATAACTAGACTACATATGGCAAATTGAAAATGCATTCAATTGGATGGCAAAAACCTAGAGTTTGCAGAAGAAATAAACATTTTGGGAATGATGTTCGACTCTTCAGTGACAATGAAGAGCCACATGCTTAAACTAGCCCAAAAGGCAGCTAAGAAACTGACAGCACTACTTTGCATCTCACACCGTCTTGACAGCAAAGGCTGTAAAATCTTATTTGAAGCACAAGTTCGCTCTCATCTAGAGTATGCACCCTGTTAATGATTATGTGTCTGCTATGTGGGGCTAGTATTATGGAGTAGGGTCAGCAGTTAGAATTAAGATGTATCTCAAGTATTGGAGATCATAAAGGTCCGGCCCCCAATAAAAATATAGGAGTAATACTTATAGTGGCTTACTGAAAATGTCAGCCTAGAGGTAGGTCATAGATCTCCTACACAGGAAGAATGGATACTCCTTTAAAACTAACTTACTTACTTATTAACCCCTTAACAACCCCCATATACATTCACAACAATTACAATAATTACTTTACCACACTATCTTACGTTAAAAGCCTTGGTCCACATAAACAGGATACAAGGTTTTACAATAGCACAAGCTAGGGTAAAGTCTACTAGTGAAGAACTTGAAGCTTGAGGCAGCTTAGGGTAGGGAGCCCACGTGGGGTACCCTAACACAACACAACACAACACTTAGGGGTACCCAAAACACTGGCAAATACTACCCAAGGACTACACAAGTCTTACAATTCCAGAGTAGGCACGATTAATTACAAAGTACTTATCTTAGTGGGTACAGGAACATAAGGTAAGGGAAAGAAGTAGGAGGAAGGGTAGAGGGGTGCAGAGCAACTCAGTAGAGATCTTGACACCATGAACGCCAACCAGAGAAGGAAGAGCGTCTCCAGTTTCAGCTTCCTCCAGCTGACTCGCTGCCGGCCGACTACTCAGCTAATCGTACAGCAGCCCTATATCCAAGTTTACTCAGATCTACTTTACTAATACTTTCTAATCATTTGTAAACATAGTTGTTGCCTATTTTATTAATTAATAATCAACTACAAGTTCAGTCTTTAAATGCTCTGTGAGAAAGAAGATTTGTCTTACGTCTGGCAAGGAAGATACGAACAGGGACACATCGGCAAGCGTCCCAAATAATATAAAGTAGTTTATTTAGCTCAATTCTACCTCTGGTTTCCACTGATGAACCCAGGGTCATAACACAACCCTTTCCTGGATTGCCTGCCCCCCGTCAATCATCAGACTTTTAAACAAAGTGGAGAACCGTGCAAGAAGGCTCAGCTCTAGTCTTGACCTGGTCTAGTGGGTCTAAACATTACAGCCTGTAACACCGTTGTAACATTGGTGGTCTTACTGTTATGTACAAGGCCAACATTCTCAACGTTCCGCACGTGGCCCAACTTTGTGGACAACCAGCAGTGGCCACCCATAGCACTAGGCTTCCATCTTGCAATGGAAGTTCTTTTCTCAAGAACATCACTCCATCAACAATCATTCATTCCTAGCTTGACTCACATCTGAAACTTGTTCGCTCAACAGGTGATACACGGAAGATTAGGTCAAGTGATCACATGAAAGCTCTGACACTCAGTTAGCTACGGGCTCCTCTT
>WNGS01111274.1:101931-114097 GCA_020271785.1 Procambarus virginalis | reverse complement strand
GTCTTATTCTTTAATCATTATAGCATCAGTTGTATAATGTGAGATGTTTGTATGTATATATATAATATTATAGCATGTATTAGTGTGCTTGAGTTGCATATTATTTGTATGAGGCTTTCGTGTTACAATTCTCATGTGTTTCTCTGTGGGGGTTGATCAGGTTGGATATGTGAGTAGCGTGGGAAAGTATTGTCAAGCGAGTGTTTATGATTTAACCTTGATTTATAACTCCTATTTATTTGTCTGTAAATGCTATTGTATAAACTAATGTAATGGTGTACTCTTTGATTAATAATATCTTGTTATTTAGTATTACCATTTATTATTAGTAATTCCACAATGTTATGTGGATAGTTAGTTGTTTTGTTAGTAGACGCTTGGCCTGTGGACAGACGCGTGGGTTAGTAGCGTGGTGGCTGTGGTCGAGTGTAGACATGTATTAAGTTAAGTCCTTGATTTGTATATTTAGTCATTCAAAGTTTTTATTTCCTGGTCAGATGATATTGTATTCTCGTAATTAAATTTTTAAGTGCTATTAATATTGCTCATTGCTCGAGAAGGATTTTATTTTAATTTGCATGCTGATAAATATTTCTGGCTATATTTACGTACCATTTAATTGTTATGTTTGTCCCCCTTAGCATAAATATATTGTTCCCCATTTTATGCAGTGCTTTATCTTATACCCCTAGACTTGTTATAAAGGCCTATATTAAATTTTATGTACACTGCTGGGAGAAGAACCTTATTTAGTCTCGAGGGTGGTAACAAATGGAGGCCTGTGTCCGGGATCTTATACCATTAATTCCCTGTAATGTTTGTACAATTAACAGTGCTAATTATTAATAGCAATTGCCTTCCTAGGTACTCTGTGATTATCTAGTGACGCCTAATCAAGCCTGTGTAATTATCTGTTCAATCTGAGCTGCTGTGAAAACTTTCAACGCTTCACGATTTGAGGTAAGTGTTCAGCTTGTGCCAGGGGCCAAGCATAATTTTCAGTGTTGTTTCAAGTGTAAGTTGTGATTATTGAGCCAACCATGGAGGATCAGGTTGTTGCGCTGGTAGATCAGCCAAATTTTGGTAAAATTAAAGACTTAAAGAAGTCTGGTTTGTTGTTGCTGGCTGATAAATTGAACCTAGCAGTTTCCAGTAAAATGTTGAAAGCTCAAGTGTTAAGAGTTATTGTCACACACTTGGTGGAAGAGGAGAGACTTGACGAAGAGTGTTTGGGAGAGTTAGACGAAGAGTCAGTTGACAAGGTGGCAATCTTAAAGTTGGAGTTGGAGACTAAATTGGAAATGGCTAGGCTGGAAGCAGACAAGCAGAGGTTGGAGTTGCAGAACCAGCAAAAACAACTTGAGTTGGTAACTCAACAGCAGATGTTGGAGGCTCGAGTACAACTGGCAGAGCATGAGACTAAACAACTCGAAATTCAGCAGAGTATGGCTGAAAATAATAACAGGTTAGAACAGCAGAGGATTGCGGCAGGTTTGGGTAACACTAGTAATAATCCAGAGAGTACAAATAGTTCTTCTAAGTACAGTAAACGTGTAGATTTGCCTAAGTTTAATGAAGAAGATCCAGAAATATTTTTCTTGCATTTTGAGAAACTAGCAGTCAGCATGAATTGGCCTGTAGATCAATGGGTTAGCATATTACAAGGACAATTTAAGGGTAAAGCTCAAGAGGTATTTGCATCATTGCCTGCTGAGAATTCTTTCGATTTTAAATTTGTTCAGCAAAGTATTTTAAATGCTTACCAGCAGATCCCAGAGGCACATAGAATAAAATTCAGAAGTTTAAAAAGAGCACAGGACCAGACTATTTCTGATTTTGTAAGAGTAAAATTAAATCACTTTAACAGATGGATTAAAGCACTTAATATTTCAGAGTTTGAGACTTTGAGAGACCTCATAGTAACTGAGGAAGTAATGGGATGTCTACCAGAGAAATTAGCTTTGTTTATGGCTGAAAATAAGCAAACCAATGATCTTATAAAATTAGCCAAGCTAGCTGATGAGCATGAACTACTTACTAAAGTGCCTTTTAGAGCACCCATTAATCATTTCAATGTTAAAACTAATCATTATGCTCATAAACATGTTTTCCAGACTCGACCAGCTACTTCACCTTCTCCCCTTAACCCTTCTCCTGTAAAGCCTAAATCTGAGAAACAACCGACAGGGTTGTCAACCTTAAGTAATGTAGTGAATAAGCCTGCAGTGGGTTCGGCTATTCCGACCACTAGCAGGTATTGCACGCATTGCAGGAGAAGAGGTCATGTGGTAAATTCATGTTATGCTTTGCACCCAGAGTTGAGACCAACTGGTCTAATATTGAGTAGGGGTTTGCAAACCATTAATGCCAATGTTGCTTCAGTCATGCCCAAGTGGATGACTAATTTTGATCCATACCTACATTCGGGAACCCTATTATGTACTAGTGGAACCTGGAAACCAGTCCAGTTGTTAAGGGACACTGGTGCTTCCCAGTCTTTAATTTCTCGCCGTGTTCTTACTGATGTTAGCACAGAAGACACTGGAGAGGTAGTGTTATTGCAGGGACTTGGAGGGCTCATCCAGCGTGTACCATTAATTAAGGTTAACCTGAATTCTTCTATTACACCAGGTTGGTGCACTGTAGCAGTCAGTGAGCAGTTGCCCATTCCTGGGATTGATATAATTGTAGGTAATGACTTCGATAAATGTAAATTTAGTGGGACCGATTGTCCTGTTATGTATACTAAACCTAATGCAGTACTGGCTCAACCAGATGAGGATGATGGTGTCATTTATCCAGCCTGTGTTGTGACCAGATCCATGGGTAAGCAGAATGTGGTAAGTCCTGCTACTACCAAGGTGGATGTTCTCGAGGCCAGGACCCCTTCAGACAGGGAGGTGGAGGTGGACCTTGAAGATACATTTATAGCTCACGTGGATGTCGAGAGTGAGGCCGGTGCCAAAGCCCTAATTTATTCTGACCCAGATGGTCTGGAAGATGTGGCCCAGGTACCACTTCCTTGCCCGCTCGCTCCAGTTGTAGAGTTCCAGACCTTGCGTAAGTTACAGAGTACTGATCCCAGTCTAGCTGAGTGTTATGCAGAAGCAGCCGACTCCATCGATACTTTGGAGGAGAGTACGGGTTGTTATTTCAAGGATCAATGTCTGATGAGAAGATGGAGACCATCAGGAACTCCCTCATCAGAGGATTGTGAGTTTAACACCCAGCTCGTTGTGCCAACAGAGTATCGGGAGCAGGTATTGCAAGCTGCTCATGATGACCTGATGGGAGGCCATCAAGGTATTACCAGTATGTATCATAAGATCTGTAAACTTTTTTATTGGCCGAAACTTAAAAAAGATGTGGTCAGATATTGCCACAACTGTGTTGTGTGTCAGACTGTTGGTAAGCCTAATCAGACTGTGCCACGAGCACCATTATATCCTATTGTAGTGCCAGAGGAGCCATTTACTCATGTGGTACTGGATTGTGTCGGACCTTTACCCCGTACAAAATCCGGAAATATGTATATGTTCACTATCTTATGTATGACCACCAGGTTCCCTGAAGCGTATGCTTTACGTAATATTAGAGCTTCTACTATTATCAGGCAGTTGGAACGATTTTTTTCACTTTTTGGGATGCCCCGTGTAATTCAAACTGATAATGGGAGTAATTTTTGTTCCACCATCTTTAAAAATTTCTGTAGCAGTTTTGGTATAAAACACAATTTTTCAAGTCCTTACCATCCTCAGAGTCAAGGGGGAATCGAGCGGTTCCACCAAACTCTCAAGAAAATGTTGAAGGCGACTGGGGAAGATTCACCCAGACATTGGGATGAGAATCTGCCATTTGTTTTATTTGCGGCTAGAGATGGATTGCACAGTGCACTAGGTTGTTCTCCATTCGAACTTGTATTCGGACATCAGGTGAGAGGACCTTTAAAGATGTTATATGAACACATGTTAGATGATGTTACAGCCAGGCAGAGTGAGCGTTACCTGAAGGATGTCAAGAGCAAGCTGTCCAGAACGAGGGAGTTGGCCTTACGACATCTAGGTGAACAACAACAGGTAATGAAGCAGAAACATGACCAGAGGTTCAAGGCCAAACTCAGAGTTTTTGAGCCAGGAGATTTGGTATTGGTCTTGAAGCCTCGTATGGGTACGTCTATGTCTAACAAATTCGCAGGACCGTATCAAGTAGTCAAACGTCTTGGGGAGGTTACTTACAAGGTCTGCCATCCCAAGCAGAAACGACAGACCATGAGTGTACATGTAAACCGGTTGAAGGCTTATTGTGGGCCTAGTATTGTGGCTTGTTGTGTTGCTGAGGAGGAAATTCCTGAAGAGTCGAGTGTTGCTGAGGAAGATAGTAATATTTGTTTGTCTAATTCCAGTAGTTCCGGGGAAGAATTGTTGAGTCATTTGCAGGAGGAGGAGAGAGCAGAGTTCCAGGATCTTTTGGAGGTGTCTTCTAGCTTGTTTGGGGAGGTCCCCACTCAAACTTCTCTCATTACTCATGATATCACCCTGACAAATGTGACTCCAATTCGGTTGCACCCTTATCGAGTGACACCCGAGAAACGTCGTATCATCCAGGAGGAGGTTGATTATCTTCTTCGACATGGGTTCATTAGACCCAGTCAGAGTTCCTGGAGTTCGCCATGCCTATTAGTACCAAAGCCAGAAGATAAGTGGAGATTAGTAGTGGATTATAGAAAACTCAACCAGGTAACCATAGTTGATGTTTATCCGTTACCTTTATTAGAAGAATGTGTTGATACTATAGGTCATGCCAACTTTGTATCTAAATTAGACTTATCTAAGGGTTATCATCAGATACCTCTTACAGATTTTGCCAGGGAAGTGACAGCATTTATCACTCCTGATGGAGCTTACGAGTATAACGTGATGCCGTTTGGGTTACGGAATGCCCCAGCCACGTTTCAGAAATTAATGAACTCTTTGTTGAAGGATGTGCCAGACTGTAGGGCATATCTGGATGACATTGTGATTTTCAGTAAGAATTGGGTAGATCATATGTCTAGTTTAAAGAAATTGTTTCATATATTGCAACATGCTAATTTGACTGTCAATATGAAGAAATGTAGTTGGGCTAAAGGAACCATAGTGTATTTAGGACATGAGGTCGGACAAGGAAGGATAGTCCCATTGCACGATAAGATTCAGGCAATTGTGGAGTACCCAGTCCTAACTAATAAGAAGTCTGTGCAAAGATTTATTGGAATGTGTGCGTATTATAGGAGGTATTGTAAAAACTTTTCTATTGTTGCTGCACCCATAACAAATCTTTTAAGGAAACAGGTAAAATTTAAGTGGACGCAGGAGTGTCAGAACTCTTTTCAGAAGTTGAAAGGAATTCTCTCTACTTCACCTGTGTTAGCTAGTCCACAGTATAATAAACCTTTTATTCTTCACATAGACGCTTCAGATGTAGGAGCAGGTGCTGTTTTGTTCCAAGTAGGACCAGATGAGTTAGAACATCCTGTTTATTATTTTTCACGTAAGTTTGACAGAACACAAATTAATTACTCTGTAGTTGAGAAAGAAGCACTTTGTTTAATACTAGCAGTGAAGAAATTTGAGACATATTTGTCAGGAAATGAAGTAGTAGTATATACAGATCATAATCCATTGACATTCATCAACTCTATGAAGTGTAAAAACCAGAGAATATTAAGATGGTCTCTGATTCTGCAAGAATTCAATATTGTAATTCGGCATATTCCTGGGAGGCAAAATGTAATTGCTGACGCCTTATCCAGAGGTTTTCCTGTTGCAGTGCCATAATCTGTAGTGTTCTTTATTCATAAGATGTATGTAATTTTGTATTTTTTTACTGTGTGAAATTTCATTGCTATGTACTTGATTTAGTTTAAGTATTTTCATGTGGTGAAAATTTTCATGTGTTAATTCATGCAGTCAAAAAATGAAATCAACCTTCAGTTAATTTCATTTTTTCTTAGGGGACGGGAGGGATGTTACGAATCTTGTTAAGATCCTCTCATTACTCTTAATTATTGTATTACTGTATTGTCTTATTCTTTAATCATTATAGCATTCAGTTGTATAATGTGAGATTTTGTATGTTATATGATATATATTATAGCATGTATTAGTGTGCTTGAGTTGCATATTATTTGTATGAGGCTTTCGTGTTACAATTCTCATGTGTTTCTCTGTGGGGGTTGATCAGGTTGGATATGTGAGTAGCGTGGGAAAGTGTTGTCAAGCGAGTGTTTATGATTTAACCTTGATTTATAACTCCTATTTATTTGTCTGTAAATGCTATTGTATAAACTAATGTAATGGTGTACTCTTTTAATTAATAATATCTTGTTATTTAGTATTACCATTTATTATTAGTAATTCCACAATGTTATGTGGATAGTTAGTTGTTTTGTTAGTAGACGCTTGGCCTGTGGACTGACGTGTGGGTTAGTAGCGTGGTGGCTGTGGTCGAGTGTAGACATGTATTAAGTTAAGTCCTTGATTTGTATATTTAGTCATTCAAAGTTTTTATTTCCTGGTCAGATGATATTGTATTCTCGTAAATAAATCTTTTAAGTGCTATTAATATTGCTCATTGCTCGAGAAGGATTTTATTTTAATTTGCATGCTGATAAATATTTCTGGCTATATTTACGTACCATTTAATTGTTATGTTTGTCCCCCTTAGCATAAATATATTGTTCCCCATTTTATGCAGTGCTTTATCTTATACCCCCTAGACGTGTTTATAAAGGCCTATATTAAATATTTTATGTACACTGCTGGGAGAAGAACCTTATTTAGTCTCGAGGGTGGTAACAGTCTCCAGCAACACACTGGCAGAAGTCTCCAGCAACACACTGGCAGAAGTCTCCAGCAACACACTGGCAGAAGTCTCCAGCAACACACTGGCAGAAGTCTCCAGCAACACACTGGCAGAAGTCTCCAGCAACACACTGGCAGAAGTCTCCAGCAACACACTGGCAGGGGTCTCCAGCAACACACTGGCAGAAGTCTCCAGCAACACACTGGCAGGGGTCTCCAGCAACACACTGGCAGGGGTCTCCAGCAACACCCTGACAGAAGTCTCCAGCAACACACTGGCAGGGTCTCCAGCAACATACTGGCAGAAGTCTCCAGCAACACACTGGCAGAAGTCTCCAGCAACACCCTGGCAGAAGTTTCCAGAAACACACTGGCAGAAGTCTCCAGCAACACACTGGCAGAAGTCTCCAGCAACACACTGGCAGAAGTCTCCAGCAACACACTGGCAGAAGTCTCCAGCAACACTGTGGCAGAAGTCTCCAGCTACACACTGGCAGGGGGTCTCCAGCTACACACTGGCAGGGGGTCTCCAGCAACACACTGGCAGAAGTCTCCAGCAACACCCTGGCAGAAGTTTCCAGAAACACACTGGCAGAAGTCTCCAGCAACACACTGGCAGAAGTCTCCAGCAACACACTGGCAGAAGTCTCCAGCAACACACTGGCAGAAGTCTCCAGCAACACACTGGCAGAAGTCTCCAGCAACACACTGGCAGAAGTCTCCAGCTACACACTGGCAGAAGTCTCCAGCAACACACTGGCAGAAGTCTCCAGCTACACACTGGCAGAAGTCTCCAGCTACACACTGGCAGAAGTCTCCAGCTACACACTGGCAGAAGTCTCCAGCAACACACTGGCAGAAGTCTCCAGCAACACACTGGCAGAAGTCTCCAGCAACACACTGGCAGAAGTCTCCAGCAACACACTGGCAGAAGTCTCCAGCAACACACTGGCAGAAGTCTCCAGCAACACACTGGCAGAAGTCTCCAGCTACACACTGGCAGAAGTCTCCAGCTACACACTGGCAGAAGTCTCCAGCAACACACTGGCAGAAGTCTCCAGCTACACACTGGCAGAAGTCTCCAGCTACACACTGGCAGAAGTCTCCAGCTACACACTGGCAGAAGTCTCCAGCTACACACTGGCAGAAGTCTCCAGCAACACACTGGCAGAAGTCTCCTGCTACACACTGGCAGAAGTCTCCAGCTACACACTGGCAGAAGTCTCCAGCACAGACGTACAACAAACATTAACAGACTCAGTCTGGCCATCCTGGGGTACAATCAACGATACTTCGTTAATTATCTCCAGACAACTCACTGTCTATACCGACTCGGCCACTTGTTCCCGCTGGAACACGTCATGAGAGCAGGACTGTCCTGGGCGAACTGATTCCTGGTGACCAAGACACTCTCCACGTCACTTCTGTGGACAAAAATGTTATTAGCAAGACAATTACTATACCGGTATCAAATACGATCATAACCTTCCACGGGGAACAGAACATTTTGATCTTGTGGTAGGGGGCGCTCCACAGATGGTGTTGTCATTGTCACACCTTCATCAACAGATGGTGTTGTCATTGTCACACTTCCCTCAACAGATGGTGTTGTCATTGTCACACCTTCATCAACAGATGGTGTTGTCATTGTCACACTTCCCTCAACAGATGGTGTTGTCAGTGTCACACCTTCACCAACAGATGGTGTTGTCATTGTCACACCTTCATCAACAGATGGTGTTGTCATTGTCACACCTTCATCAACAGATGGTGTTGTCATTGTCACACTTCCCTCAACAGATGGTGTTGTCATTGTCACACTTCCCTCAACAGATGGCGTTGTCAATGTCACACCTTCACCAACAGATGGTGTTGTCATTGTCACACCTTCATCAACAGATGGTGTTGTCATTGTCACACCTTCATCAACAGATGGTGTTGTCATTGTCACACCTTCATCAACAGATGGTGTTGTCATTGTCACACTTCCCTCAACAGATGGTGTTGTCAATGTCACACCTTCATCAACAGATGGTGTTGTCATTGTCACACCTTCATCAACAGATGGTGTTGTCATTGTCACACTTCCCTCAACAGATGGTGTTGTCAATGTCACACCTTCATCAACAGATGGTGTTGTCATTGTCACACCTTCATCAACAGATGGTGTTGTCATTGTCACACCTTCCTCAACAGATGGTGTTGTCATTGTCACACCTTCACCAACAGATGGTGTTGTCAATGTCACACCTTCACCAACAGATGGTGTTGTCATTGTTACACCTTCACCAACAGATGGTGTTGTCATTGTCACACCTTCACCAACAGATGGTGTTGTCATTGTCACACCTTCACCAACAGATGGTGTTGTCATTGTCACACCTTCATCAAGAGATGGCGTTAAATTAAATAGCGTGACTAATTTCCCGGACGTTCACCATGATATAGGGAGGAGGACGCGCGACTTGCGCACAGAGTCCCACGACAAGACGAGCTCGATCTGATCCATGCTGAAGCAAGCTGATTAGCATTGTTTAATATTTGGATCATCTGACATACCACGACTCCCAGATTTTTCTGCTAGCTTCACACGACAAGGAAAAATGTGTCTGGTCAGTTATTACCATTCTATTGGAATTTATGACCATATTTACCTGAAATACAATTAGCCGGTCGTTACGCTGCAGAGATCTTAAAGTTTAGGTCTAAATATGAAGTTATTTTATTCACTTGAGATTAACTGGGGAAAATATTAGCACTGCAGGAGTTGCGTTGTATGTTATCTGCAGAGTGGAGAGAAGCAAGCGGGAGTCAGCCGCCTCAACTTATGGGTATCACGTGGGCTTGACACCCACAACCAGGAGGCGAGAATTTTGACCAAGTCTCGAGAAGTTTCCCTGACGTTTCATACACAAACCTACTCGGCAGCTAAGGCCCCAAACATATTTATTGATAATTGTAGTTAGTCAACTAACTTCATTAATTTTGTATTATTAAATTATTAATTACCATGAAATTTATTAATTACCATGATTTACTAACTCCATGATTACATAATATTATATGGTGGATTTAGCCATATTAAATCAACCTCCCCAAGGTTGTGTAAGTGACAACATCTAACAAGTATATAACTCAGTCATACAGTTCACTCTTTACAGTCCACTCAATTATTACCGAAACACAAAGCATATTAGTGGCTTTAGGTATTGTATGTACTAGTTCTATCTATAATTCCAACATTATGTTTGTAACTCATCTTCTATGTTTGTACTTTTACCTGACTAAAAATTTGAATTTGATTTTTTTGAATTTTGAACTAATAATATAAATACACACCTGCTGGGAAATTCCAACAGCCTGAATGCTTACTGAGATCCCTCTAAAACACAGGTCGGGGACTTTGTGATAAAATAATATTATCCCCGAACGTCAATGTTAAGAAACAAGTTAATGCTAATTGCTCCTAAAATGATTTTATCCCGGGACGTCAATGTTAAGAAACGAGTTAACTCTAATTGCTCCTAAAATGATATTATCCCGGGACGTCAATGTTAAGAAACGAGTTAACTCTAATTGCTCCTAAAATGATATTATCCCGGGACGTCAATGTTAAGAAACGAGTTAACTCTAATTGCTCCTAAAATGATATTATCCCGGGACGTCAATGTTAAGAAACGAGTTAACTCTAATTGCTCCTAAAATGATATTATCCCGGGACGTCAATGTTAAGAAACGAGTTAACTCTAATTGCTCCTAAAATGAAGAACACACTTCTCTCAGTGTCAAGAATTAGTATATGTGAAAAAGCCTCACAAGTTTTAATAAGATTAGCACACACAAAAATTTAATTAAACAAATTGAAAACCTGAATCATTTCATTCAAAACATCTCCACTTCATTTCTTTGGAAAATTGGTGTTGTTTCTATTTTTTATAACAACGTTATCAGGGTTCTATTATTTCGGAGACACTGGGCCGATTTCTGTACTTGTTTTAAAGTTCAAAACGGTAGGAAATCTTAGTTGACAAAGGTATGTTGCTGGAAAAGGCAGCAGTATTTTGTCGCTTCCGCATGAAAGCTGCCACACTTCTGTATGAAAAAGAGGAGTGAATATTAAGCCTCCCTATCCTCATGAATCAGGAAAGAGCCGCGTGTTTAGTGCATGATCATTGACAACATTGACAATGTTGATTACTTTATACATGGCAGCTTACAGTACAAGTACCAACTGATTCACAAACAATGTCTGGTGATGGATCATACAGTGGGTAAATACGATGTTTGACTTTTGCTTTATGGCTGAGGACGAGAGGCCACTAAGGTGACCAAACATTGCTGGAGCTCCATCAATAGACACACCAGTACAACCTTCCCACCTTTAAGCATCACTTGGTGTGTTTAAGTATGCATCAACCTTGTTGAAAACATTATTAATCACGCGATCTCTTAAGACAGGACGACAGCGGAAAAACATTTATTCATCAACAGTATCAGAACCCCTGTATCGAGCAGGTACCATCAGATGCGAATTGCTAATGACATCAATAGTCACGAAGATGAATAGCAAAATGTTTGTTGTCTATGATTGAAGAACTCTTTTGTTCCCTCACATTTTCTACTAAGATAGACAGTCTCTCTTTCACAAGTCTTGCAGACAAAGGCAATGAACACAGTCACGTGGCTTCTTGCTGGCCACACAGGATTTATGCAAATTTGATAAATGCAGGTTTAGGAAATTCTTCCTAAATATTAAGTGGCTTCTTGCTTCTGGCAATCAACCATGGCACTTTAATGCTAGCTCTTGACGTTGAACGTTGACCAAATGTACCTCACGAGTTACTTTGCAATCTGCGTTTGACAGCTCTTTCCAACTTTCCAAAGAATTCCCGGGGGTTGGAAGTCATCCGCGAGTACAAATTTTCCAAATGTTTTTCAGCTTTTTTTTTTAAAGACAACATTTAGCACTTTGAAACAGTGCTAAACAGAGAAATATAAATGATAAGGTATTAACAGCCAGAAAGAGTCGTAGCCAGGTCGTGGGGACGACAGCCAGAGTCCTGACCGTCTCCACGTCAAGCCCAGCAACATTTTTATGACTACTTCCTTTTTTCTTTACTTTATATTAACAAATCTATCTTTGGTAATAGAAAGTGGTACATTGTTTGACTGGTGTGAATTTCTTTATGATGGACCTGATAAATGTCATGCTTCTATGTGCACACCTTTGTCAAAGGTTACACCTGGGTGACAACAGAGTGACACCCCCTCTCCAATCACAGACTGTACACCATGGTCACCAGTTAGCGTCCTGGGAACTCTCC
>WNGS01111274.1:87792-100108 GCA_020271785.1 Procambarus virginalis | reverse complement strand
TCTCCAGCAACACACTGGCAGAAGTCTCCAGCAACACACTGGCAGAAGTCTCCAGCAACACACTGGCAGAAGTCTCCAGCAACACACTGGCAGAAGTCTCCAGCAACACTGTGGCAGAAGACTCCAGCACACACTGGCAGAAGTCTCCAGCAACACTGGCAGAAGTCTCCAGCAACACACTGGCAGAAGTCTCCAGCACACTTGGCAGAAGTCTCCAGCAACACACTGGCAGAAGTCTCCAGCAACACACTGGCAGAAGTCTCCAGCAACACACTGACAGAAGCTCCAGCAACACACTGGCAGAAGTCTCCAGCAACACACTGGAAGAAGACTCCAGCAACACACTGCCAGAAGTCTCCAGCAACACACTGGCAGAAGTCTCCAGTAACACACTGGCAGAAGTCTCCAGCAACACACTGGCAGACATCTCCAGTAACACACTGGCAGAAGTTTCCAGTAACACACTGGCAGAAGTCTCCAGCAACACACTGGCAGACATCTCCAGTAACACACTGGCAGAAGTCTCCAGTAACACACTGGCAGAAGTCTCCAGCAACACACTGGCAGAAGACTCCAGCAACACTGTGTCTGAAGTTTCCAGCAACACACTGACAGAAGTCTCTAGCAAAACACTGGCAGAAGTCTCCAGCAACACACTGGCAGAAGTCTCCAGCAACACACTGGCAGAAGTCTCCAGCAACACACTGGCAGAAGTCTCCAGCAACACACTGGCAGAAGTTTCCAGCAACACACTGTCTGAAGTCTCCAGCAACACACTGGCAGAAGTCTCCAGCAACACACTGGCAGAAGTCTCCAGTAACACACTGGCAGAAGTCTCCAGCAACACACTGGCAGACGTCTCCAGTAACACACTGGCAGACATCTCCAGCAACACTGTGGCAGAAGTCTCCAGCAACACACTGGCAGAAGTCTCCAGCAACACACTGGCAGAAGTCTCCAGTAACACACTGGAAGAAGTCTCCAGCAACACACTGGCAGAAGTCTCCTGCAACACACTGGCAGAAGTCTCCAGCAACACACTGGCAGAAGTCTCCAGCAACACGCTGGCAGAAGTCTCCAGTAACACACTGGCAGAAGTCTCCAGCAACACACTGGCAGACGTCTCCAGTAACACACTGGCAGACATCTCCAGCAACACACTGGCAGAAGTCTCCAGCAACACACTGGCAGAATTCTCCAGCAACACACTGGCAGAAGTCTCCAGCAACACACTGGCAGACGTCTCCAGTAACACATGGCAGAAGTCTCCAGCAACACACTGGCAGACGTCTCCAGTAACACACTGGCAGACATCTCCAGCAACACACTGCAGAAGTCTCCAGCAACACACTGGCAGACGTCTCCAGCAACACACTGGCAGAAGTCTCCTGCAACACACTGGCAGAAGTCTCCAACAACACTGTGGCAGAAGTTTCCAGCAACACACTGGCAGAAGTCTCCAGCAACACACTGGCAGACGTCTCCAGCAACACACTGGCAGAAGTCTCCAGCAACACACTGACAGAAGTCTCCAGCAACACACTGGCAGAAGTCTCCAGTAACACACTGGCAGAAGTCTCCAGCAACACACTGGCAGAAGTCTCCAGCAACACACTGGCAGAAGTCTCCAGCAACAACTGGCAGAAGTCTCCAGCAACACACTGGCAGAAGTCTCCAGCAACACACTGGCAGACATCTCCAGCAACACACTGGCAGAAGTCTCCAGCAACACACTGGCAGAAGTCTCCAGCAACACACTGGCAGAATCTCCAGCAACACACTGGCAGAAGTCTCCAGCAACACACTGGCAGAAGTCTCCAGCAACACACTGGCAGAAGTCTCCAGCAACACACTGGCAGAAGTCTCCAGCAACACACTGGCAGAAGTCTCCAGCAACACACTGGCAGAAGTTTCCAGCAACACACTGTCAGAAGTCTCCAGCAACACACTGGCAGAAGTCTCCAGCAACACACTGGCAGAAGTCTCCAGTAACACACTGGCAGAAGTCTCCAGCAACACACTGGCAGACGTCTCCAGTAACACACTGGCAGACATCTCCAGCAACACTGTGGCAGAAGTCTCCAGCAACACACTGGCAGAAGTCTCCAGCAACACACTGGCAGAAGTCTCCAGTAACACACTGGAGAAGTCTCCAGCAACACACTGGCAGAAGTCTCCTGCAAACACTGGCAGAAGTCTCCAGCAACACACTGGCAGAAGTCTCCAGCAACACGCTGGCAGAAGTCTCCAGTAACACACTGGCAGAAGTCTCCAGCAACACACTGGCAGACGTCTCCAGTAACACACTGGCAGACATCTCCAGCAACACACTGGCAGAAGTCTCCAGCAACACACTGGCAGAATTCTCCAGCAACACACTGGCAGAAGTCTCCAGCAACACACTGGCAGACGTCTCCAGTAACACAATGGCAGAAGTCTCCAGCAACACACTGGCAGACGTCTCCAGTAACACACTGGCAGACATCTCCAGCAACACACTGCAGAAGTCTCCAGCAACACACTGGCAGACGTCTCCAGCAACACACTGGCAGAAGTCTCCTGCAACACACTGGCAGAAGTCTCCAACAACACTGTGGCAGAAGTTTCCAGCAACACACTGGCAGAAGTCTCCAGCAACACACTGGCAGACGTCTCCAGCAACACACTGGCAGAAGTCTCCAGCAACACACTGACAGAAGTCTCCAGCAACACACTGGCAGAAGTTTCCAGTAACACACTGGCAGAAGTCTCCAGCAACACACTGGCAGAAGTCTCCAGCAACACACTGGCAGAAGTCTCCAGCAACACACTGGCAGAAGTCTCCAGTAACACACTGGCAGAAGTCTCCAGCAACACACTGGCAGACATCTCCAGCAACACACTGGCAGAAGTCTCCAGCAACACACTGGCAGAAGTCTCCAGCAACACACTGGCAGACATCTCCAGCAACACACTGGCAGAAGTCTCCAGCAACACACTGGCAGAAGTCTCCAGCAACACACTGGCAGAAGTCTCCAGCAACACACTGGCAGAAGTCTCCAGCAACACACTGGCAGAAGCTCCAGCAACACACTGGCAGAGTCTCCAGCAACACACTGGCAGACGTCTCCAGCAACACACTGGCAGACGTCTCCAGCAACACACTGGCAGACGTCTCCAGCAACACACTGGCAGACGTCTCCAGCAACACACTGGCAGAAGTCTCCAGCAACACACTGGCAGACATCTCCAGCAACACACTGGCAGAAGTCTCCAGCAACACACTGGCCGAAGTCTCCAGCAACACACTGGCAGACATCTCCAGCAACACACTGGCAGAAGTCTCCAGCAACACACTGGCAGAAGTCTCCAGCAACACACTGGCAGAAGTCTCCAGCAACACACTGGCAGAAGTCTCCAGCAACACACTGGCAGAGTCTCCAGCAACACACTGGCAGAAGTCTCCAGCAACACACTGGCAGAAGTCTCCAGCAACACACTGGCAGACAGTAGTAGGATTTATGACTAACAAGGACCGTTTTGCTTTTTCGGGGGTCCTTGTTAGTCATACCTGTTTTTCGTTACATTTTGTTGGACACGATCCGTCATACCTGTTTTTAGTTACAATGGTGAGGGGTCCTTGTAAGTCATATCTGTTTTAAGTTACAATGGTGAGGGGTCCTTGTTAGTCATACCTGTTTTTAGTTACAATGGTGAGGGGTCCTTGTAAGTCAATCTGTTTAAGTTACAATGGTGAGGGTCCTTGTTAGTCATACCTTTTTTAGTTACAATGGTGAGGGGTCTTTATCAGTAATATCTGTTTTTCGTTACATTTTGTGGGGACACGATCCGTCATAACTGTTTTTCGTTACCCCAGCGGGTGATTGCCTTATAGTCCATCAATTTCGCTCAAGGGGATTAAAAGGTCCCTTGTAGTCATACATGTTTTTCGTTACCCCAGTGACCCATGCACAGGCATCGCTAATGGTCAATGACGTCACCAGCTAGCCGCTCAGCGTTCCTGCACAGGCACGTTCAAGGGGATTAAAAAGCCGGTCTATGAGTCGAGTGTTTTGCGTTCAATAGTGGCCCTGAAACCTAATGTATAATACCATCATCCCTAGTCTATTTTAAATTTCCTATTTACTTCCAACAATCGTCCATTGCAAAAGAGGAAGCAACACAGAACATGAACTAGCATGTATCTCAGCGTTCTCCTCTTGTTACCAAACCAGTATTTACCAGAATTTTTTTTTTAAATCTAAAACTTATCCGATTTAGACCCATTGTTTCGTGTTCTTTCTAGTGTTGATATTTTTAATGGACTATTAATATCCCCTTTGTCATGTCCATTCATTCACCCCTCTATCATATCACCTCTATTTCTTCACATTTCTAGTGAATGTAATTTAAGCTTTGTCTTTCTTCAAGGATCGTTTATTGTGCATTGGGCAAAAATTAAAATGAAAACCCACTATCATCCATTTGTATGAAAACAGTCCCCTGCCAGGCGTGGTGACTTCAATGCGATTTCAGTAGTAATCCAGTATTGCTGCATAAATATATTTGCACGTACATAAATATATATGCACATCTCACATTCGCTCAAAAAACATGCCTCCCCACACCTTGCTGTAGCATATAACAAATAAAAAAAAATACTCATTCAGTAAAAGCAAGTCTCTCATGTTTTGAAATAAGGCCGTCTGCAGTTACCATTTTTTCTGACGTCATCATCCCTAATGCGGTGCGAGGCGCCAACGTGCTAAATGCGGCCCCTAGGAGGTTCACACATAAGTGTGAACTCTTAATCACTCCTCAACTGTACTCTGTAACATCATAGGCGATATTCAGCTGCATTGGCTCGTGTTTTCGCTCATTGTTCCTATTTTCTGTTATTCATTTCATAAACCCTATCAAACCATCCTAACCTAAATTATTATATAACAAACAAATACATTCTACAGACCAGTTGGTGTTGTTTAGTGACATCACGAAAAGCAACCTCAGGTATAGGGATAAGGAAGGGATTAGGGATAAGGAAGGGATTAGGGATAAGGAAGGGATTATAGGGATTATTTGGAAGCAAATCTACAAATGCAATTCAGCTTCAGATAGACAATGTAAACATTAGCAATAAAAATAATGGAAAATTTCTTGGCCTATTCCTAGACAAGAGACTCAACTTCAGTACTCACATACAACACATAACTAAGAAAGTCTCTAAAACAGTTGGTATACTCTCCAAAATCAGATACTATGTACCTAACTCTGCTCTCATCTCTCTATATTATGCACTAATCTATCCCTATCTCAACTATGGTATCTGTGCATGGGGTTCAACCACTGCAAACCATCTCAAGTCCATCATCACCCAGCAAAAATCTGCTATCAGAATAATATCAAATTCTGCTTTCAGACAACACTCAGCCCCCTTGTTTAACTCCCTAAACATGCTAAATATAATCTCACTCCATAAATTCTCTTGTGTCAACTACATTTACAAAACCCTGTTCTTAAATGCAAATCCTGCTCTGAAACTCTCCTGGACAGATGTAATAGGACCCATTATCACCACACCAGAAATAAATATCTCTTTGATATCCCCAGAGTTAAACTTAATCTGTGTAAACACTCTATGCAAATAAAGGGACCCAGTTTATGGAACTCACTCCCTATTGAATTGAAAAGCTGTCCAACTTTTACATCATTCAAAATCAATACTAAAAAGTATCTAATTTCATCTTCATAGTTTTTCACCTTTTGCCTTAAAATTGCACTGTATCTATTGCTACCCAATCTCCCAACCTTTATGTTTCCCAATTTGAACACCTTCACCATTGTGATCATTGCTGTCTTCTTATATGTGCTGCCAATCTGCTGTATGGTGTTTATTAATCTTGTTTATCTGTATCTATTGCTACCCAGTCTCCCAATCTTTATGTACCCAATCTGAAAATCTTTACCATAGTGATCGTTGCTGTCTTATATGTGCTGTCAATCTGCTGTATGGTGTCTATTAATCTTTTAAATTACCCATCAAGCTGTCAATGTAATCAATCAAAGCTTTAATATAACAATGTGCTTTAATATACTTACATAGCTCTCTCATCTCATTTTTCTTTTGCAATGTATTTGTTATCATTTATCAATTCTGATAGAATTTACCTACTTAAAATTATCTGTTAGATTAAGGACCTGCCCGAAACCCTGTGCGTACTAGTGGGTTTACAAGATTGTAATACTTTCCTATTCAATGTATTCTCACAAACTCAATGTACCTTCATGTATATTAATAAATAAATAAATAAAAACAAATAAAGTATTGCTGACCATTAGCGTATAAGTGTCAAGGTATCACAGCACCTAAGTGATCAACTATGTGTGACGTCACCAGATGACCACTAAGGCCTTTAGCCTCCTACCTATATATGCACTGTATTTGATGTTATTATTTAAAAATGGCTAGACTAACCATCCCCACCTAACCTAATCAGAGGTTTAAGAAAATACATTTTAGTCATCCACAACTGTAATCATTATTCAGTGATAAGTTCAAAATTAAAATAGATGCCCAAATGTCATACTGCAATTTAAGAAGAATTTTCCTAATATCCATCCTTATCTAGGACTGGAGAATAAATTTTTTATACATTTATATTATTTTATTCGCATAAAAACATAGTTTGCATTCTAGTGATATGACAAAATATGCATTTCACGTTAGAAAGAGCAATAAACTAGATGCTGATTGCAACAATCGCCCAAGTGTGGCTACTGCTGCTTCATTGCAGGGGAACCTTCGTGTTTTTTTGGAACCTCGTGTGTGTTCAGATGGATTTAATCCTGGTTACCTGCGGTATACCTGGCGTGTACTCTTAGTATACCTGGCGTGTACTCTTAGTATACCTGGCGTACAGTATACCCGGAGTATACCTGAAGTAGGTTCTGGAAAGCCTACTGCCCCAAAACCCGGTCTGGGGCCAGGCTCGTCGTGTGATTACTTGATCAATCAAGGCTGTTGCTTGGAGCTGCCTGCAGGCCCTCGTATCCATTATAACCCGGCTGGTCCGCCACTTCCTGCCTGGCTTTCTCCTCAATCTCTTTATGTAAATGTTGAGGCACAGCAAATTTCGTTCACTATATTCCTGAATTAGTTAGTAACATTTTAAATTATGTGCATCATACTGATTTGCTACTTAAAATTAAGTCCTATGATGTCTCTTATGTTTAATATTGCATTTCTTAATGTTGGTAAATTATAAGCAATTAATTTTACAGTATAATTAACTTGCTCGGGAAGGAAAATATTGAGGGCCTGTCCGGGAGTTGAACCCGGGACCTCCTGCACCCAAAGCAGGAATCATACCACTAGACCAACAGGCCGTGGATATTTGAATCTAGTTACGTTGTTTAAATCGCCTTTTTAGAATGAAATATACATATTGAAAATTACCAGGACCTGTCCGGGATTCGAACCCGGGATGCGAGTATTTAAAGCAGGCGATGTTTTTCTTCAGCAAATCATAATTTTCAACATGCGGTCAATCAACTGGTAAACATCGCACACTTCCTTGTTGTTTGTAGTGAATCTGCCAGCCAGTATCCTCAATTTAATTACCTGTTCCGACATAGTTGTTTTTCTCCTGATGTTGCTGTGCAGCAATTTAAGTTGAGTCTTTGCCTTGTTTACTATATAATTTTCGTATTGCCCTTCTGCCTCTCTTCTCTCCCTGATGTATTCATTTTTGCCACTCTGGTATCTTTCTCTGCTCTCAAATGTCCTGTTATTTCTATAGTTTCTCCGCACAGTTGTATTTTGTTGTCTTGCTAACTTACATCTCTGATTAAACCATGGGATTCTCATCTGCATTTGTTTTTTTTTCCTTTCGGCCCGGAGCAGACTTGTCTGCTGCCTCCTTAAATTTCTTCTTGATTTAGTTCATCGTATTTTGGGCCGTCTTTCTCCTGAAGGGAAGGGAACTATAAGGGGGAAAGCACCAAGTCATTACGACTATATGACACTTGGAAGGGGTCAGGATAAGGATTTGGGATGGGACGAGGGGAAAGGAATGGTCTTTCTCCTGAGCTTTCCCATGTTATATATGTTAGGAATTTCTTTATCTCCTCGTAGTTTCCCTTTCGGAATGCCGGCTTTTTGTTTTCAGGTCCCTTCCTTGAGTATATTAACCCTTCTTCGACCAAACACTCAAACGTGATTACACCGTGGTCGCTCATTCCTACTGAGGCCTCAAAAACGTTTTCTCTTAAGTCAGAGTCGTTCAGAGTTAAGACTAGGTCGAGTCTCGCTGATTATTGTTTCCTCTCATTCTTGTGGGTCCCCTGACATGCTGGCTTAAAACGTTTTGTCACCACCTCCAATAGTTTAGCTCTCCATGTTTCCTCACCTCTATGTGGTTCCTTGTTCTCCCAGTCTATCCTTCCGTGATTGAAGTCCTCCATGATGAACAGATGGGATCGGTTTCTACAGGCAGCAGTGGCTGCTCTCTCAATGATAATGTTAACTGCCATGTTGTTTCTGTCATACTCTTGCCTGGGTTTTCTGTCGTTTGGTGGTGGGTTATATATCACCACTACTACTACTCTTGGTCCTCCCATTGTCATGGTGCCTGTAATGTAGTCTCTGGAGTGTGTGTGTGTGTACTCACCTAATTGTACTCACCTAATTGTACTCACCTAATTGTGCTTGCGGGGGTTGAGCTTTGGCTCTTTGGTCCCGCCTCTCAACTGTGTGTGTGTGTGTGTGTGTGTGTGTGTGTGTGTGTGTGTGTGTGTGTGTGTGTGTGTGTGTGTGTGTCCTCACCTAGTTGTACTCACCTAGTATCTTCTCACCTTCTCACCTTACTTGTTCCAACCGTCTACCACTCTGTTTGCGAAAGTGAATTTTCTTATATATCTTCGGCATCTGTGTTTAGCTAGTTTAAACCTATGACCTCTTGTTCTTGAAGTTCCGGGTCACAGGAAATCTTCCCTATCAATAATATAGTGAGTGTGTGTGTGTGTGTGTATGTATTAACCTAGTTGTGCTTGCGAGGGTTGAGCTCTGCTCTTTCGGGCCGCCTCTCAACTGTCAATGAACTGTTACTAACTACTATTTATTTTTTTTCTCTCTCTCTCCCCACACAACACACACACATCAACATGGGTTCAGGGAGGGTAAATCTTGCCTTACAGGCTTGATAGAATTCTACGATCAGGTGACAAGAATTAAGCAAGAAAGAGAAGGGTGGGCGGACTGCATTTTTTTGGACTGTCGGAAAGCCTTTGACACAGTACCCCATAAAAGGTTGATGCATAAGCTGGAGAAACAGGCAGGAGTAACAGGTAGGGCGCTCCAGTGGATAAGGGAGTACCTAAGCAATAGGAAACAGAGAGTTACAGTGAGGGGTGAGACCTCAGACTGGCGAGAAGTCACCAGTGGAGTCCCACAGGGCTCTGTACTTGGACCTATCCTGTTTCTGATATACGTAAATGATCTCCCAGAGGGTATAGACTCATTCCTCTCAATGTTTGCTGACGACGCCAAAATTATGAGAAGGATTAAGACAGAGGAGGACAGCTTGAGACTTCAAGAAGACCTGGACAAGCTGCAGGAATGGTCGAACAAATGGCTGTTAGAGTTTAACCCAAGCAAATGTAATGTAATGAAGATAGGGGTAGGAAGCAGGAGACCAGATAAAATGTATCATTTGGGAGATGAAATACTTCAAGAGTCAGAGAGAGAGAAAGACCTGGGGGTTTGATATCACGCCAGACCTGTCCCCTGAAGCTCATATCAAGAGGATAACATCAGCAGCATAAACCAGGTTGGCTAACATAAGAACGGCCTTTAGAAACTTGTTGTAAGGAATCTTTCAGAACATATATACCACATATGGTCAGACCAATCCTGGAGTATGCGGCCTCCAGCATGGAGTCCCTATCTAGTCAAGCATAAGACTAAACTGGAAAAGGTTCAAAGGTTGCCACCAGACTAGTACCCGAGCTGAGAGGTATGAGCTACGAGGAGCGACTGCAGGAATTAAACCTCACTTCGTGGGAAGACAGAAGAGTTAGGGGGGACATGATCACCACATTCAAGATTCTCAGGGGAATCGACAGGGTTGATAAAGACAGGCTGTTTAACACAAGGGGCACACGCACTAGGGGACACAGGTGGAAGCTGATGTGCCAAATGAGCCACAGAGATATTAGAAAGAACTTTTTTAGTGGTCAGAGTGGTTGACAAATGGAATGCATTCAGGAATGCGATGTGGTGGAGGCTGACTCCATACACAGTTTCAAATGTAGATATGATAAGCCCATTAGGCTCAGGAAACTGTACACCTGTTGATTGACGGTTGAGAGGCGGGACCAAAGAGCCAGAGCTCAAACCCCCGCAAGCACAACTAGGTGAGTACAACTAGGTGAGTACACACACTCACCCCAGGAAGCAGCCCGTGACAGCTGACTAACTCTCAAGTACACCTATTACTGCTAGGTACAGGGGCATAGGGTGGAAAGAACTCCGCCAATCGTTTCTCGCCGGCGCCCGGGATCGAACCCGGGACAACAGGATCACGTGCAAACGTGCTGTCCGCTCGGCCACCGGCTCCCCCGGCCGTTCAAAGTTCTGATTTATTGTTGTGAATGTGTGTGTGTGTATGTGTGTATGTGTGTGTGTGTGTGTGTGTGTGTGTGTGGGTGTGTGTGTGTGTTGTGTGTGTGTTGGTGTGTGTGTGTGTGGTGTGTGTGTGGTGTGTGTGTATGTGGTGTGTACTCAACTAGTTGTACTCACCTAGTTGTGTTTGCGGGGGGTTAGCTCTGGCTCTTTGGTCCCGCCTCTCAACCGTCAATCAACAGGGTGAACAGATTCCTTAGCCTATTGGGCTCTATCATATCTACACTTGAAACTGTGTATGGAGTCAGCCTCCACCACAACACTTCCTAATGCATTCCATTTGTCAACAACTCTGACACTAAAAAAAGTTCTTTCTAATATCATCTGTGGCTCATTTGGGCACTCAGTTTCCACCTGTGTCCCCTAGTGCATGTGCCCTTGTGCTAAATAGCCGTTCGTTATCTACCCTTTCAAATCCCTTCAGAATCTTGAATGTGGTGATCATGGTCCCCCCTAACTCTTCTTTCTACCAGCGAAGTGAGGTTTAATTCCCTGAGTCCTCCTCGTAGCTCATACCTCTCAGCTCGGGTACTAGTCTGGTGGCAAACCTTTGAACCTTTTCCAGTTTAGTCTTATGCTGACTAGATAGGGACTCCATGCTGGGGCCGCATACTCCAGGATTGGTCTGACATATGTGGTATATAAAGTTCTGAAAGATTCTCTTACACAAGTTTCTTAAGCCTTCGTATGTTGCCACCTGGCATATGCGCTGATGTTATCCTCTTGATATGGGCTTCGAGGGACAGGTTTGGCGTGATATCAACCCAGAGTCTTTCTCTCTCTCTGACTCTTGAAGATTTCTCTCCCAATGATACCTTGTATCTGCCTCCTGCTTCCTACCCCTATCTTCATTACATTACATTTGTTGGGTTAAACTTTAACAGCCATTGTTCGACCTTTCCTCAGCTTGTAGGTCTTCTTGAAGCCTCAACTGTCCTCTTCTGTCTTAATCCTTCTCATAATTTTGGCTCGTCGCAAACATTGAGAGAAATGATCTATACCCTCGGGAGATCATTTACATTTATCAGAAACAGGATAGGAGTACAGAGCCCTGTGGGACTCCACTGGTGACTTCACGCCATCGGAGGTCTCACCCCTCACTGTAACTCTCTGTTCCTATTGCTTAGGTACTCCCTTATCCACTGGAGCCCTACCACCTGTTACCCTGCCTGTTTCTCCAGCTTATGTACCACCTTTATGGGTGTCTGTGTAAAGGCTTTCCACATCCAAAAATTGCAGTCCGCCCACCCTTCTCTTTCTTGCGTAATCTTAGTCCACCACCTAGTTGTGTTTGCGGGGTTGAGCTCGGGCTGTTTGGTCCCGCCTCTCAACCGTCAATCAACAGCTGTACAGATTCCTGAGCCTATTGGGCTCTATCATGTCTACACTTGAAACTGTGTATGAGGTTTAGCCTCCACCACATCACTTCCCTAATGCATTCCATTAGTGTGTGTGTGTGTGTGTGTGTGTGTGTGTGTGTGTGTGTGTGTGTGTGTGTGTGTGTGTGTGGTTTGTGTGTGTGTGTGTGTGTGTGTGTTTTGTGTGTGTGTGTGTGTGTGTGTGTGTGTGTGTGTGTGGTGTGTGTGTGTGGTTTGTTGTGTGTGTGTTGTGTGTGTGTGTGTGTGTGTGTTACTCACTTTGCTTACTCACCTTATG
>WNGS01111274.1:73078-86792 GCA_020271785.1 Procambarus virginalis | reverse complement strand
AAATGTGATTGGCGTGGAGCAGGGTGGTGTTGGTTGCGGCCAATGAGAACGCAGCGGCCGCAAGTCGCTAGTTTGGCTGGGAGCAGCAGTGGCAGGTCGACCAGGTGTGCAGAAGTGGGGGGAAGGAGGGAGTTGCAGTTGCGTGTGGCTGTCTTGATATATACGTTAAGCCACTATAAAACGTATCTTGCATATTGTTGAGAACGTGATGAAGTAAGGAAATAGCAGGCTAAATCTCTGATAAGAGATTATCGTCACAAATGATATTTAAAATACTGCAGAATGTAATAGAGGTACCTTAACTCTTAAGGTATGACCTCAGTGTATACTGTCTGAACTGGTTAGACTGGACAAACAGTCAGATGAGGTCTCGTTCGTCCTTGGATGATATGTCATAAACCTCTTATTCGTTTCAGGAATATGGTTATGATTCTACTGCGACCGCTGCCCTCTCCAGTACTACCACTACCACTACTTCCAGCACAATAACACGTACTAGAGTACCACTACTCTCGCAACACCTACACACACTACTGCCTGCGTGTGTACTTAAATCCAACACAGCTTTTAAGAACACACTCTGTACCCAGGGAGACTGGAACCAAGGCTCTGGGTACACCACAAGCCTCGCCTCTCTCTCGCAAGGATTAATGAAAAGCTTGTTCAGACAGCTCTAACATCTTGTGATTTGTAAGCTGATCTGAGATACAAAAATATCCATTAATTGCAGGAAATAAATGATTATGTATCCATATATTGAGTCAAATAACGATTGCATTCTTAGGCTCATTCCTGTATAGTAAGACTATTGAAGAGTAACACAACAATCTTATTCAACACCTTAACACTGAACCAAATGATGGGAAAATTAATTACTTGAATCACAATCAAAAGATAGAAAAATTATGAACATGACAAAAAAATATGTTGAACATATTTGGTTCAGAAGGATGGTGAACATTTGCGTAATTGGTATCAATTTAAACTCTTATACAACCTGATGAATATATATTAAAAGTATATAACATAAATCACCAGTAAACTATATGAACCAATTAAATAAAAGTCATTTGTTAAAACTAAATAAGTAAGAAAACATACCCAGTTTGGATAGACGAGGAGGTAGAAACTAAAGATCAATTAACTACTGACTTCACGAAGTCTAAACATTAAAGTTCTATGCATTGTACACTCATCGTTGATATCAATACACCTGACACCTGTCATTAGAACATCAGTATACCTGACACCTGTCATTAGTACATCAGTACACTGACACCTGTCATAGAAATCAGTACAACACCTGTCCTAGAACATCAGTACATATGACACCTGTCACTAGAACATCAGACACTGACACCTGTCATTAGAACATCAGTACACCTGACACCTGTCATTAGTACATAAGCACACATGACACCTGTCATTAGTACATCAATACACCTGACACCTGTTATTAGTACATCAGTACACTTGACACCTGTCATTAGTACATCAGCACACATGACACCTGTCACTAGTACATCAGCACATATGACACCTGTCACTAGTACATCAGCACATATGACACCTGTCACTAGTACATCAGTACACATGACATCTGTCACTAGTACATCAGTACACATGACACCTGTCACTAGTACATCAGTACACATGACACCTGTCACTAGTACATCAGTACACATGACACCTGTCACTAGTACATCAGCACATATGACACCTGTCACTAGTACATCAGCACATATGACACCTGTCACTAGTACATCAGTACACATGACATCTGTCACTAGTACATCAGTACACATGACACCTGTCACTAGTACATCAGTACGACACCTGTCACTAGTACATCAGTACACATGACACTGTCACTAGTACATCAGTACACATGACACCTGTCACTAGTACATCAGTACACATGACACCTGTCACTAGTACATCAGTACACATGACACTGTCACTAGTACATCAACACATGACACCTGTCACTAGTACATCAGCACATATGACACCTGTCACTAGTACATCAGACACCTGACACCTGTCTAGTACATCAGCACATATGACCCTGTCATAAGAAAATGACAGTTTGGGATATTTGAGACATCATTATTGCCATGTGGCAACCCCGGAACAATCGCTATGGTAGCACGGCCTAAGCTCATACCTCACGTCCCGTACAGCTTCACCACACACCTGTCAGCTTCACGACACACATCTCAGCTTCACCACACACCTGTCAGCTTCACGACACACCTCTCAGCTTCACCACACACCTGTCAGCTTCACGACACACCTCTCAGCTTCACCACACACCTGTCAGCTTCACGACACACCTCTCAGCTTCACCACATACCTGTCAGCTTCACGACACACCTCTCAGCTTCACCACACACCTGTCAGCTTAACCACACACCTGTCAGCTTCACGACACACCTCTCAGCTTCACCACACACACATGTAAGCTTCAAGACACACCTCTCAGCTTCACCACACACCTGTCAGCTTCATGACACACCTCTCAGCTTCACCACACACCTGTCAGCTTCATGACACACCTCTCAGTTTCACTACACACCTGTCAGCTTCATGACACACCTCTCAGCTTCACCCCACACCTGTCAGCTTCATGACACACCTCTCAGCTTCACCACACACCTGTCAGCTTCATGACACACCTCTCAGCTTCACCACACACCTCTCAAGCTCATCACATACCTGTCAACTTCATCACACACCTGTGAACTTCATCACACACCTCTCAACTTCATCACACACCTCTCAGCTTCACCACACATCTGTCAGCTTCATGACACACCTCTCAGCTTCACTACACACTTGTCAGCTTCATGACACACCTCTCAGCTTCACCACACACCTGTCAGCTTCAAGACACACCTCTCAGCTTCACTACACACCTGTCAGCTTCACCACACACCTGTCAGCTTGAAGACACACCTCTCAGCTTCACTACACACCTGTCAGCTTCAAGGCACACCTCTCAGCTTCACCACACACCTGTCAGCTTCATGACACACCTCTCAGCTTCACCACACACCTGTCAGCTTCATGATATACCTCTCAGCTTCACCACACACCTGTCAGCTTCATGACACACCTCTCAGCTTCACTACACACCTGTCAGCTTCATGACACACCTCTCAGCTTCACCACACACACCTGTCAGCTTCACCACACACACCTGTCAGCTTCATGACACACCTCTCAGCTTCAACACACACCTGTCAGCTTCATGACACACCTCTCAGCTTCACCACACACATGTCAGGTTCATGACACACCTTTCAGCTTCATGACACACCTCTCAGCTTCACCACACACCTGTCAGCTTCATGACACACCTCTCAGCTTCACCACACACCTCTCAAGCTTATCACACACCTGTCAACTTCATCACACACCTGTCAACTTCATCACACACCTCTCAGCTTCACCACACATCTGTCAGCTTCATGACACACCTCTCAGCTTCACTACACACCTGTCAGCTTCATGACACACCTGTCAGCTTCAAGGCACACCTCTCAGCTTCACCACACACCTGTCAGCTTCATGACACACCTCTCAGCTTCACCACACACCTGTCAGCTTCATGATATACCTCTCAGCTTCACTACACACCTGTCAGCTTCATGACACACCTCTCAGCTTCACCACACACCTGTCAGCTTCACCACACACACCTGTCAGCTTCATGACACACCTCTCAGCTTCAACACACACCTGTCAGCTTCATGACACACCTCTCAGCTTCACCACACACCTGTCAGGTTCATGACACACTTTCAGCTTCATGACACACCTCTCAGCTTCACCACACACCTGTCAGCTTCATGACACACCTCTCAGCTTCACCACACACCTCTCAAGCTTATCACACACCTGTCAACTTCATCACACACCTGTCAACTTCATCACACACCTCTCAACTTCATCACATACCTCTCAGCTTCACCACACATCTGTCAGCTTCATGACACACCTCTCAGCTTCACTACACACCTGTCAGCTTCATGACACACCTCTCAGCTTCACCACACACCTGTCAGCTTCAAGACACACCTCTCAGCTTCACTACACACCTGTCAGCTTCATGACACACCTCTCAGCTTCACCACACACCTGTCAGCTTGAAGACACACCTCTCAGCTTCACTACACACCTGTCAGCTTCATGGCACACCTCTCAGCTTCACCACACACCTGTCAGCTTCATGACACACCTCTCAGCTTCACCACACACTGTCAGCTTCATGATCTACCTCTCAGCTTCACCACACACCTGTCAGCTTCATGACACACCTCTCAGCTTCACTACACACCTGTCAGCTTCATGACACACCTCTCAGCTTCACCACACACCTCTCAAGCTCATTACACACCTGTCAACTTCATCACACACCTGTCACCTTCATCACACACCTCTCAGCTTCATCACACACCTGTCAGCTTCATCACACACCTGTCACTTCATCACACACCTCTCAGCTTCATCACACACCTGTCAACTTCATCACACACCTCTCAGCTTCATCACACACCTCTCAGCTTCATCACACACCTGTCACTTCATACACACCTCTCAGCTTCATCACACACCTGTCAACTTCATTACTCACCTCTCAGCTTCATCACACACCTCTCAGCTTCATTACACACCTCTCAGCTTCATTACACACCTGTCAACTTCATCACACACCTCTCAGCTTCATCACACACCTGTCAACTTCATCACACACCTCTCAGCTTCATCACACACCTCTCAGCTTCATCACACACCTGTCAACTTCATTACACACCTCTCAGCTTCATCACACACCTTTCAGCTTCATTACACACCTCTCAGCTTCATCACACACCTGTCAATTCATTACACACCTCTCAGCTTCATCACACACCTCTCAGCTTCATTACACACCTCTCAGCTTCATCACACACCTGTCAACTTCATCACACACCTCTCAGCTTCATCACACACTTGTCAACTTCATCACACACCTCTCAGCTTCATCACACACCTCTCAGCTTCATCACACACATGTCAACTTCATTACACACCTGTCAGCTTCATGACACACCTGTCAGCTTCATGACACACCTCTCAGCTTCACTACACACCTGTCAGCTTCATTACACACCTCTCAGCTTCATCACACACCTCTCAGCTTCATTACACACCTCTTAGCTTCACTTCAGCTGTTAAGATCAGTCAGTCTAAAGACAAACATTCTAGAGCTTAGTGTCAATACTCTAGACGCTAGAGGCTCTAGAGAGCAGTTATATTTTATATGTCTTTCCTACAACCCACTGTAGAGCATCATAAATCACGGTGTTGTCTCTAACAGGTTCCACCTCACCTGCCCTGTAGAGGGTGGAGTGTATGACAGGCATGCTGCATAGGCAACTACTTGCCTACAATCCCTTTACGGGCTATTCATGCCCGTGCCACCTCTTGGGTGGCCTTATCTTCATCAATCAGAGTATCAATTCCTCCCATTTATAAAATGGGAGTTTTATATTTTATATTATATTTTTTAAATTTTACTTCCATTTATAAAATGGGAGTAAAATATTCTACCTGCCCAAGTTTGTTGGGCAGGTAGAATATTTTAGCGAGGTCAACATCAGTTCTATTCCAAGCAGTTTAGAGTAAAATAGGGCAGCAACTATTTATGTATACTCAATTTGCGTTGAAAGTTATTAAAAAACATGAGTACAGAAAATAGGCTATGGGATGTGTTTGACACATGTTTGACGTGTCTGACATGTCTAACTCGAGTCTTGCTCAAAGCTGCGGATCAGTTCAGTTTATTGAAGCAAAACAGGTTCGCAACCAGGTGTCCGCATGTTTTACAGGACTAGAATGGTTCAGTTGGTAGTGACGAAACTGTTCCTCGTTGTCTGGTATTTATACTGTGCTAATTAACCTCACTTACGGACCAGTGTCGGAAGCCTTGTTAAGGTCAAGTTGAACAACATCATTACCACTCCACAACTTCAAACACATTCGAGTCAAATTTAAATAAATTCTGGTACATTTAAAGTCGCTACTTCTGCCGAATTAAGTAATCTTGGCAATCATTAAACTACTTGAAGGATTAATTTATTTAATAGACATCTAAGGCAATGAAATACATTAGAAAAGTGAGAGGCTCGCTAAGCGCGCGCGCGCATATGTGTGTGTACTCACCATGTTGTACTCACCAAGTTGTGCTTTCGAGGGTTGAGCTTCGGTTCTTTGCCCCGCCTCTGAACCGTCAATCTAATGGTGTAACGATTTCTGAGCTTCTCGAGCTCTATCGTGTCTGCATTTGAAACTGTGTATGGAGTCAGCCTCCACTACATCACTTCCTAGTGCATTCCATCTGTTAACTACTCTCACACTGAAAAAGTTCTTTCTAACGTCCCTGTGGCTCATGTGGGTACTCAGTTTCCCCTTTGTCCCCTTGTTCGCGTACCACCCGTGTTAAACAGTTTATCCTTGTCAACCCAGTCAATTCCTCTGAGAATCTTGTAGGTGGTAATCATGTCTCCCCTTACTTTTCTGTCTTCCTGTGTCGTGAGGTGCATTTCACGCAGCCTCTCCTCGTAACTCATGCCTCTGAGTTCTGGGATTTGTCTAGTGGTATACCTCTGAACTTTTTCCAGCTTCGTCGTCTTGTGCTTGACAAGGTACGGGCTCCATGTTGGGGCCGCATACTCCATGATTGGTTTTATATATGAGGTATACAAGGTTCTGAATGATTCCTTACATAGGTTCCTGACGGCTGTACTGATGTTAGCCAGCCTCGCGTATGCCACAGATGTAATTATCTTCATGTGGGCTTCAGGAGACAGGTTTGGTGTGATGTCAACTCCTAGATCTTTCTCTCTGTCCGTTTCATGAAGTACTTCATCTCCCATTCTGTACCCTGTGTCTGGCCTCTGTTTCCACCGCCTAGTTTCATTACCTTGCATTTACTCGGGCTGAACTTTAGTAGCCATTTGTCTGCCCAATCATTCAATCTGTCTAGGTGATCGTATAACCTCCTTCCTCTGTTTTAATCCTCCTCATAATTTTTGCCTCATCAGCAAACAGTGAGAGGAACAATTCTATGCCCTCTGGGAGATCATTCACATATATCAGAAACAGTATAGTGTTTAGTGAAGACGAAGGGTCTGAGCATGACGCCTCTCCTCCGGCTCTAACCCGACAACCTCTCCTAGTGACGCGGTGCCGTGCCTGGTGTGTTCATGCGGCGCAGTGGGACACCACGTTCAGTGTTACCTTACCCGGGAAGGGATGGCCGCCCTGTGGAGGCAACGTTAGGAATATTCCGTGGCCTGGGGAACCGCCATCCCGCGCTAGCAGAATAGTGGCTGTGGCGGGGGGGTTGCGGCGGCGGGTGCTGGGAGCTCCGCGGTCAACTTACTCGCTTACCTCGGGGAGTGATAGTGGTAGCTCAGTCGCTACCTCTGCCATAGCAGAAGCCGTAGTAACGCCTTAACCCACTGCACCACGCTCAGTTGCTGGAAGGCTTCTGTGCTGGCTAGGGTTCGAGTCTCCTGGTGGGAAAGTGTTCTATAGTTGAATAACTACTCTTGCGTGTTTAGGCAAGTTGGGCATTAAGCATAGACACAGTGTCTTCCCATATTCAACAGGGACTTGATGAAAAAACGTAAATTTGACCCTCACTTGCTCTAGTGGTCTTTGGAGTGTTGAAATACCCCGAAATTACCATCTCTTTTAAGGCTCTGAGCGTGGGCAGTAGGTTAAGCGTTACCTGTTATGCCAGTTGCTGGAAGGCTTCTGTGCNGCTATATGAATCACTTCCCCGCCGGCACCACGCTCAGACCCTTAAAAGAGATGGTAATTTTCGGGTATTTCACACTCCAAGACTACAAGATTAGTTGGGCTTAAGCTAGACACAGTGATCTTCCCATATTCAACAGGGACTTGATGAAAAAACGTAAATTTGTCCCCTCACTTGCTCTAGTGCTCTTGGGAGGTGGTAGTCTTTGGAGTGTTGAAATACCCCGAAATTACCATCTCTTTTAAGGGTCTGAGCGTGGTGCAGTGGGTTAAGGCGTTACCTGTTATGCTAGTGGCTGGAAGGCTTCTGTGCTGGCTAGGGTTCGAGTCTCCTGGTGGGAAAGTGTTCTATAGTTGAATATATATATATATATATATATATATATATATATATATATATATATATATATATATATATATATATATATATATATAAACAAGCCTGAATGGTCCCTAGGCATAGATGCAACCGAAAACTCGCACACCAGAAGTGACTCGAACCCATACTGCCAGGAGCACTATGCATCTGGCATACAATATATATATTGTATATATACGTATATATATATTATATATATATATATATATATATATATATATATATATATATATATATATATATATATATATATATATATATATATATATATATATATATATATATATATATATATATATATATAGAGAGAGAGAGAGAGAGAGAGAGAGAGAGAGAGAGAGAGAGAGATTCTCCCCCGAAACAACCTACCATGGCTTTGCGCCCTTGTTAAGCCACTCCAGACCAGGCCGACGCCAGTGCGCAAGTCCATAGTCTCCTGAGACTGATGGATGCCTACTACTACTACTACTACTACTATATATATATTGTTGAATATGACCAAAAGGTAAGATTAATATTTCTAACACAAATTTTCTCAATATTTCATATTTTTTTATTCACTGTCGGTGCTAATAAAAATAATTCTCTGAAATTAATTTCTTAATTGTCTGACGCCTGATCGCGTTTCGTAATTCGTATTACATTTCAATGACTTAATTTACACACAAATTCTTCGTACTTATACTCTATTGGATGAGGTGATATGGTACATAACTTTTGGGTGAGGTGACAAACACAAGTCAGAACACGAAACAATTGGTATAAATTGGATAAGTGAGCACATGAATGGAAGTAACTGCAGAAGGCCTATTGGCCCATACTTCCTCAAGATGCTTCCATACTGGTTCGTGGTCTTGAAGTGAGTAGAATATAGTTGTGCATTAATTGGCTGTTGATTGCTGGTAATGACATTTTGATGTGTATTGCCTCGCTGATGTCAAGCCGCCTGCTATCGCTGTACCTATCGATGATTTCTGTGTTGTTTTTTATGACTTCTCTGGTGATGGTCTGGTTGTGAGAAGATATTATGTGTTCCATGATGGCTCCCTGTTGCTTATGTATTGTTAGTCGCCTGGAAAGAGACGTTGTTGTCTTGCATATATACTGAGTTCTTTGGGGGCTTACTGCTTGGTGTCTGGGGAGTTTTTCATGAGTAGATTGGCCGTTTTTTGGTTTTATAATAAATTATCAATTGTATTTCCTGATTTGTGTCTGTAGGGATGACATTCCTATCAACAATTCATTTCAGGACCCTTTCCTCCGTTTTATGAGCCGTCGAAGAGAAGTTCCTGTAAAATAGTCTAATTGGGGGTACAAGTGTTGTGTTGGTTGACTCTTCAGATGTTGCATGGCGTTTTACCTTTCTTTTTATGATATCTTCAACGAAACCGTTAGAGAAGCCGTTGTTAACTAGGACCTGCCATACCCTACAGAGTTCTTCTTCGACTTCTTTCCATCCTGAGCTGTGGCTGAGAGCACATTCGACGTAGACGTTGACAACACTCCTCTTGTACCTGTCTGGGCAGTCACTATTGGCATTGAGGCACATTCCTATGTTTGTTTCTTTGGTGTAGACTGCAGTATGGAAGCCTCCGCTCCTTTCCGTGACTGTTACATCCAGAAAGGGCAGCTTCCCATTATTCTCCATCTTGTACGTGAAACTCAACACAGAATTCTGCTCAGATGCCTCCTTCAGCTGCTGCAGACATCTGGCATCAGGGACCTGTGTAAAAATGTCGTCAACATACTTGCAGAATATGGCGGGCCTCAACTCCATGTCAACTAAGACCCTCTGCTCAATGGTGCCCAAGTAGAAGTCCGCAAACAGGACACCTAGGGGGGAACCCATGGCGACCCCATCTACTTGCTTATACAATTGCCCATCTGGGCTCACGAAGGGTGCCTCTTTAGTGCAGGCTTGGAGTAGTTTCCTCAGTATGCTTTCTGGCATGTCAAGAGGAGTGCAAGCCGGGTCACGATACACTCTGTCTGCTATCATCCCGATTGTCTCGTCCACAGGTACGTTGGTAAATAGTGACTCCATCTCCAACGAGGCTCTTATCCCGGTGGCCCGTGCTCCGCGCAGTAAGTCGACAAATTCCTTGGGAGACTTCAAGCTGAAAGCAGAGGGTACGTAAGGAGTCAGCAACACGTTGAGTCGCATAGCCAGTCTGTAATGTGGGTGTGGGTATCTGGCTGATGAGTGGCCAAAGTGGGTTTCCCTCTTCGCCCTTTCATCATTACTTGTTCATGTGATGCATCACGTTAGTGTGATTTCTGTGTGTAATGATGTAAGGGCGAAGAGGGAGAACGGCCTATTGACATAGCTCGAGTGCATAGGGGAGTTGTGTAAAACCCTGGATTGTGCCTCGGAAAGGCTGCGGGATCCAGTAAGTTCAGTAGAACTTCGGTTGCAACTCTTTTACCCTGTCGTAGCTCAGTCGATTAAGGCATTGTCTAGGATGCTCCCGGACGCAGGTTCGAATCCTCGTCTAGGCCCTTGTGGATTTGTTCACACTGGCAGAAGTCTCCAGCAACACACTGGCAGAAGTCTCCAGCAACACACTGGCAGAAGTCTCCAGCAACACACTGGCAGAAGTCTCCAGCGACACACTGGCAGAAGTCTCCAGCGACACACTGGCAGAAGTCACCAGCGACACACTGGCAGAAGTCTCCAGCGACACACTGGCAGAAGTCACCAGCAACACACTGGCAGAAGTCTCCAGCAACACACTGCCAGAAGTCTCCAGCAACACACTGGCAGAAGTCTCCAGCGACACACTGGCAGAAGTCTCCAGCGACACACTGACAGAAGTCTCCAGCAACACACTGCAGAAGTCTCCAGCAACACACTGGCAAACGTCTTCCAGCAACACACTGGCAGAAGTCTGCAGCAACACACTGGCAGACGTCTCCAGTAACACACTGACAGAAGTCTCCAGCAACACACTGGCAGAAGTCTCAGCAACACACTGGCAGAAGTCTCCAGCAACACACTGGCAGAAGTCTCCAGCAACACACTGGCAGAAGTCTCCAGCACACAAACAAACACTGGCAGACGTCTCCAGCAACACACTGGCAGAAGTCTCCAGCAACACACTGCAGAAGTCTCCAGCAACACACTGGCAGAAGTCTCCAGCACACACTGGCAGAAGTCTCCAGCAACACACTGGCAGAATCTCCAGCAACACACTGGCAGAAGTCTCCAGCAACACACTGGCAGAAGTCTCCAGCAACACACTGGCAGACATCTCCAGCACACACTGGCAGAAGTCTCCAGCAACACACTGACAGAAGCTCCAGCAACACACTGGCAGAAGTCTCCAGCAACACACTGGCAGACGTCTCCAGCAACACACTGGCAGAAGTCTCCAGCAACACACTGCAGAAGTCTCCAGCAACACACTGGCAGAAGTCTCCAGCAACACACTGGCAGAAGTCTCCAGCAACACACTGGCAGAAGTCTCCAGCAACACACTGGCAGAAGTCTCCAGCAACACTGTGCAGAAGTCTCCAGCAACACACTGGCAGACGTCTCCAGCAACACACTGGCAGAAGTCTCCAGCAACACACTGGCAGAAGTCTCCAGCAACACACTGGCAGAAGTCTCCAGCAACACACTGGCAGAAGTCTCCAGCAACACACTGGCAGAAGTCTCCAGCAACACACTGGCAGAATCTCCAGTAACACACTGGCAGAAGTCTCCAGCAACACACTGGCAGAAGTCTCCAGCAACACACTGGCAGAAGTCTCCAGCAACACACTGGCAGAAGTCTCCAGCAACACACTGGCAGAAGTCTCCAGCAACACACTGGCAGAGTACTCCAGCAAACACTGTGCAGAAGTCTCCAGCAACACACTGGCAGAAGTCTCCAGCAAACACTGGCAGAAGTCTCCAGCAACACACTGGCAGAAGTCTCCAGCAACACACTGGCAGAAGTCTCCAGCAACACACTGGCAGAAGTCTCCAGCAACACACTGGCAGAAGTCTCCAGCAACACACTGGCAGAAGTCTCCAGCAACACACTGCAGAAGTCTCCAGCAACACACTGGCAGAAGTCTCCAGCAACACACTGGCAGAAGTCTCCAGCAACACACTGGCAGAATCTCCAGCAACACTGTGCAGAAGTCTCCAGCAACACACTGGCAGAAGTCTCCAGCAACACACTGGCAGAAGTCTCCAGCAACACACTGGCAGAAGTCTCCAGCAACACGGCAGAAGTCTCCAGCAACACACTGGCAGAAGTCTCCAGCACACACTGGCAGAAGTCTCCAGCAACACACTGGCAGAAGTCTCCAGCAACACACTGGCAGAAGTCTCCAGCAACACACTGGCAGAAGTCTCCAGCAACACACTGGCAGAATCTCCAGCAACACACTGGCAGAAGTCTCCAGCAACACACTGGCAGAAGTCTCCAGCAACACACTGGCAGAAGTCTCCAGCAACACACTGGCAGAAGTCTCCAGCAACACACTGGCAGAAGTCTCCAGCAACACACTGGCAGAAGTCTCCAGCAACACACTGGCAGAAGTCTCCAGCAACACACTGGCAGACATCTCCAGCAACACACTGGCAGAAGTCTCCAGCAACACACTGGCAGAAGTCTCCAGCAACACACTGGCAGAAGTCTCCAGCAACACACTGGCAGAAGTCTCCAGCAACACACTGGCAGAAGTCTCCAGCAACACACTGGCAGAAGTCTCCAGCAACACACTGGCAGAAGTCTCCAGCAACACACTGGCAGAAGTCTCCAGCAACACACTGGCAGAAGTCTCCAGCAACACACTGGCAGACGTCTCCAGCAACACACTGGCAGAAGTCTCCAGCAACACACTGGCAGAAGTCTCCAACACACTGTGGCAGAAGTCTCCAGCAACACACTGGCAGAAGTCTCCAGCAACACACTGGCAGAAGTCTCCAGCCACACTGGCAGAAGTCTCCAGCAACACACTGGCAGAAGTCTCCAGCAACACACTGGCAGAAGTCTCCAACACACTGGCAGAAGTCTCAGCAACACACACTGGCAGAAGTCTCCAGCAACACACTGGCAGAAGTCTCCAGCAACACACTGGCAGAAGTCTCCAGCAACACACTGGCAGAAGTCTCCAGCAACACACTGGCAGAAGTCTCCAGCAACACACTGGCAGAAGTCTCCAGCAACACACTGGCAGAAGTCTCCAGCAACACACTGGCAGAAGTCTCCAGCAACACACTGGCAGAAGTCTCCAGCAACACACTGGCAGAAGTCTCCAGCAACACACTGGCAGAAGTCTCCAGCAACACACTGGCAGAAGTCTCCAGCAACACACTGGCAGAAGTCTCCAGCAACACACTGGCAGAATCTCCAGCAACACACTGGCAGAAGTCTCCAGCAACACACTGGCAGAAGTCTCCAGCAACACACTGGCAGAAGTCTCCAGCAACACACTGGCAGAAGTCTCCAGCAACACACTGGCAGAAGTCTCCAGCAACACACTGGCAGAAGTCTCCAGCAACACACTGGCAGAAGTCTCCAGCAACAC
>WNGS01111274.1:52584-65423 GCA_020271785.1 Procambarus virginalis | reverse complement strand
ACACATACTTTACTAATTATGTATTAGTAACTAATATAATAGATGGATATGTACACCAAGAGGTACACACTGCTCCATGTACACCAAGAGGTACACACTGCTCCATGTACACCAAGAGGTACACACTGCTCCATGTACACCAAGAGGTAACACACTGCTCCATGTACACCAAGAGGTACACACTGCTCCATGTACACCAAGAGGTACACACTGCTCCAGGTACACCAAGAGGTACACTGCTTCATGTACACCAAGAGGTACACACTGCTCCATGTACACCAACAGGTACACACTGCCCAGGTACACCAAGAGGTACACTGCTCCATGTACACCAAGAGGTACACTGCCCCATGTACACCAAGAGGTACACACTGCTCCATGTACACCAAGTGTAAACACTGCTCCAGGTACACCAAGAGGTACACACTGCTCCAGGTACACCAAGAGGTACACACTGCTCCAGGTACACCAAGAGGTACACTGCTCCATGTACACCAAGAGGTACACAGCTCCATGTACACCAAGAGGTACACTGCCCCATGTACACCAAGAGGTACACTGCCCCATGTACACCAAGAGGTACACACTGCTCCATGTACACCAAGAGGTACACTGCCCCATGTACACCAAGAGGTACACACTGCTCCATGTACACCAAGAGGTACACACTGCTCCAGGTACACCAAGAGGTACACAGTGCCCCATGTACACCAAGAGGTACACACTGCTCCATGTACACCAAGAGGTACACTGCTTCATGTACACCAAGAGGTACACTGCCCCATGTACACGAAGAGGTACACTGCCCCACGTACACCAAGAGGTACACACTGCTCCAGGTACACCAAGAGGTACACATTGCTCCATGTACACCATGAGGTACACACTGCTTCATGTACACCAAGAGGTACACATTGCTACAGGTGCACCAAGAGGTACACACTGCCCCAGGTACACCAAGAGGTACACACTGCTTCATGTACACTAAGAGGTACACATTGCTACAGGTACACCAAGAGGTACACACTGCTCCATGTACACCAAGAGGTACACACTGCTCCATGTACACCAAGAGGTACACACTGCTCCATGTACACCAAGAGGTACACATTGCTTCATGTACACCAAGAGGTACACATTGCTCCAGGTACACCAAGAGGTACACACTGCTCCATGTACACCAAGAGGTACACACTGCTCCATGTACACCAAGAGGTACACATTGCTACAGGTACACCAAGAGGTACACACTGCTCCATGTACACCAAGAGGTACACATTGCTACAGGTACACCAAGAGGTACACATTGCTCCAGGTACACCAAGAGGTACACATTGCTCCAGGTACACCAAGAGGTACACATTGCTCCAGGTACACCAAGAGGTACACACTGCTCCAGGTACACCAAGAGGTACACATTGCTCCAGGTACACCAAGAGGTACACACTGCTCCATGTACACCAAGAGGTACACATTGCTCCATGTACACCAAGAGGTACACATTGCTCCAGGTACACCAAGAGGTACACATTGCTTCATGTACACCAAGAGGTACACATTGCTCCAGGTACACCAAGAGGTACACACTGCTCCATGTACACCAAGAGGTACACACTGCTCCATGTACACCAAGAGGTACACATTGCTACAGGTACACCAAGAGGTACACACTGCTCCATGTACACCAAGAGGTACACACTGCTCCATGTACACCAAGAGGTACACACTGCTCCATGTACACTAAGAGGTACACATTGCTACAGGTACACCAAGAGGTACACATTACTCCAGGTACACCAAGATGTACACATTGCTCCAGGTACACCAAGAGGTACACATTGCTCCAGGTACACCAAGAGGTACACACTGCTCCAGGTACACCAAGAGGTACACATTGCTCCAGGTACACCAAGAGGTACACACTGCTCCATGTACACCAAGAGGTACACATTGCTCCATGTACACCAAGAGGTACACATTGCTCCAGGTACACCAAGAGGTACACATTGCTCCAGGTACACCAAGAGGTACACACTGCTCCATGTACACCAAGAGGTACACTGCCCCATGTACACCAAGAGGTACACACTGCTTCATGTACACCAAGAGGTACACATTGCTCCAGGTACACCAAGAGGTACACACTGCTCCAGGTACACCAAGAGGTACACATTGCTACAGGTACACCAAGAGGTACACATTGCTCCAGGTACACTGTTACCACCCTCGAGACTAAATAAGGTTCTTCTCCCAGCAGTGTACATAAAATATTTAAATTGGCCTTTAATAACGTCTAGGGGAATAAGATAAAACACTGCATAAAATGGGGAACAATATATTTATGCTAAGGGGGACAAACATAACAATTAAATGGTACGTAAATATAGCCAGAAATATTTATCAGCATGCAAATTAAAATAAAATACTTCTCGAGCAATGAGCAATATTAATAGCACTTAAATGAGAGAATACAATATCATCTGACCAGGAAATAAAAACTTTGAATGACTAAATATACAAATCAAGGACTTAACTTAATACATGTCTTCCCTCGAACACACCACCACGCTACTAACCCACGCGTCTGTCCACAGGCCAAGCGTCTACTAACAAAACAACTAACTATCCACATAACATTGTGGAATTACTAATAAAAATGGTAGTACTAAATAACAAGATATTATTAATCAAAAGAGTACACCATTACATTAGTTTATACTATAGCATTTACAGACAAATAAATAGGAGTTATAAATCAAGGTTAAATCATAAACACTCGCTTGACAATACTTTCCCACGCTACTCACATATCCAACCTGATCAACCCCCACAGAGAAACACATGAGAATTGTAACACGAAAGCCTCATACAAATAATATGCAACTCAAGCACACTAATACATTCTATAATATATATCATATAACATACAAATCTCACATTATACAACTGGATGCTATAATGATTAAAGAATAAGACAATACAGTAATAATAATTAAGAGTAATGAGAGGATCTTAACAAGATTCGTAACATCCCTCCCGTCCCCTAAGAAAAAATGAAATTAACTGAAGGTTGATTTCATTTTTTGACTGCATGAATTAACACATGAAAAATTTTCACCACATGAAAATACTTAAACTAAATCAAGTACAAAGCAATGAAATTTCATACAGAAAAAAAATACAAATTTACATACATCTTATGAATAAAGAACACTACAGATTATGGCACTGCAACAGGAAAACCTCTGGATAAGGCGTCAGCAATTACATTTTGCCTCCCAGGAATATGACGAATTACAATATTGAATTCTTGCAGAATTAGAGACCATCTTAAGATTCTCTGGTTTTTACACTTCATAGAGTTGATGAATGTCAATGGATTATGATCTGTATATACTACTACTTCATTTCCTGACAAATATGTCTCAAATTTCTTCACTGCTAGTATTAAACAAAGTGCTTCTTTCTCAACTACAGAGTAATTAATTTGTGTTCTGTCAAACTTACGTGAAAAATAATAAACAGGATGTTCTAACTCATCTGGTCCTACTTGGAACAAAACAGCACCTGCTCCTACATCTGAAGCGTCTATGTGAAGAATAAAAGGTTTATTATACTGTGGACTAGCTAACACAGGTGAAGTAGAGAGAATTCCTTTCAACTTCTGAAAAGAGTTCTGACACTCCTGCGTCCACTTAAATTTTACCTGTTTCCTTAAAAGATTTGTTATGGGTGCAGCAACAATAGAAAAGTTTTTACAATACCTCCTATAATACGCACACATTCCAATAAATCTTTGCACAGACTTCTTATTAGTTAGGACTGGGTACTCCACAATTGCCTGAATCTTATCGTGCAATGGGACTATCCTTCCTTGTCCGACCTCATGTCCTAAATACACTATGGTTCCTTTAGCCCAACTACATTTCTTCATATTGACAGTCAAATTAGCATGTTGCAATATATGAAACAATTTCTTTAAACTAGACATATGATCTACCCAATTCTTACTGAAAATCACAATGTCATCCAGATATGCCCTACAGTCTGGCACATCCTTCAACAAAGAGTTCATTAATTTCTGAAACGTGGCTGGGGCATTCCTTAGCCCAAACGGCATCACGTTATACTCGTAAGCTCCATCAGGAGTGATAAATGCTGTCACTTCCCTAGCAAAATCTGTAAGAGGTATCTGATGATACCCCTTAGATAAGTCTAATTTAGATACAAAATTGGCATGACCTATAGTATCAACACATTCTTCTAATAAAGGTAACGGATAAACATCAACTGTAGTTACCTGGTTGAGTTTTCTATAATCCACTACTAATCTCCACTTGTCTTCTGGCTTTGGTACTAATAGGCATGGCGAACTCCAGGAACTCTGACTGGGTCTAATGAACCCATGTCGAAGAAGATAATCAACCTCCTCCTGGATGATACGACGTTTCTCGGGTGTCACTCGATAAGGGTGCAACCGAATTGGAGTCACATTTGTCAGGGTGATATCATGAGTAATGAGAGAAGTTTGAGTGGGGACCTCCCCAAACAAGCTAGAAGACACCTCCAAAAGATCCTGGAACTCTGCTCTCTCCTCCTCCTGCAAATGACTCAACAATTCTTCCCCGGAACTACTGGAATTAGACAAACAAATATTACTATCTTCCTCAGCAACACTCGACTCTTCAGGAATTTCCTCCTCAGCAACACAACAAGCCACAATACTAGGCCCACAATAAGCCTTCAACCGGTTTACATGTACACTCATGGTCTGTCGTTTCTGCTTGGGATGGCAGACCTTGTAAGTAACCTCCCCAAGACGTTTGACTACTTGATACGGTCCTGCGAATTTGTTAGACATAGACGTACCCATACGAGGCTTCAAAACCAATACCAAATCTCCTGGCTCAAAAACTCTGAGTTTGGCCTTGAACCTCTGGTCATGTTTCTGCTTCATTACCTGCTGTTGTTCACCTAGATGTCGTAAGGCCAACTCCCTCGTTCTGGACAGCTTGCTCTTGACATCCGTCAGGTAACGCTCACTCTGCCTGGCTGTAACATCTCTAACATGTGTTCATATAACATCTTTAAAGGTCCTCTCACCTGATGTCCGAATACAAGTTCGAATGGAGAACAACCTAGTGCACTGTGCAATCCATCTCTAGCCGCAAATAAAACAAATGGCAGATTCTCATCCCAATGTCTGGGTGAATCTTCCCCAGTCGCCTTCAACATTTTCTTGAGAGTTTGGTGGAACCGCTCGATTCCCCCTTGACTCTGAGGATGGTAAGGACTTGAAAAATTGTGTTTTATACCAAAACTGCTACAGAAATTTTTAAAGATGGTGGAACAAAAATTACTCCCATTATCAGTTTGAATTACACGGGGCATCCCAAAAAGTGAAAAAAATCGTTCCAACTGCCTGATAATAGTAGAAGCTCTAATATTACGTAAAGCATACGCTTCAGGGAACCTGGTGGTCATACATAAGATAGTGAACATATACATATTTCCGGATTTTGTACGGGGTAAAGGTCCGACACAATCCAGTACCACATGAGTAAATGGCTCCTCTGGCACTACAATAGGATATAATGGTGCTCGTGGCACAGTCTGATTAGGCTTACCAACAGTCTGACACACAACACAGTTGTGGCAATATCTGACCACATCTTTTTTAAGTTTCGGCCAATAAAAAAGTTTACAGATCTTATGATACATACTGGTAATACCTTGATGGCCTCCCATCAGGTCATCATGAGCAGCTTGCAATACCTGCTCCCGATACTCTGTTGGCACAACGAGCTGGGTGTTAAACTCACAATCCTCTGATGAGGGAGTTCCTGATGGTCTCCATCTTCTCATCAGACATTGATCCTTGAAATAACAACCCGTACTCTCCTCCAAAGTATCGATGGAGTCGGCTGCTTCTGCATAACACTCAGCTAGACTGGGATCAGTACTCTGTAACTTACGCAAGGTCTGGAACTCTACAACTGGAGCGAGCGGGCAAGGAAGTGGTACCTGGGCCACATCTTCCAGACCATCTGGGTCAGAATAAATTAGGGCTTTGGCACCGGCCTCACTCTCGACATCCACGTGAGCTATAAATGTATCTTCAAGGTCCACCTCCACCTCCCTGTCTGAAGGGGTCCTGGCCTCGAGAACATCCACCTTGGTAGTAGCAGGACTTACCACATTCTGCTTACCCATGGATCTGGTCACAACACAGGCTGGATAAATGACACCATCATCCTCATCTGGTTGAGCCAGTACTGCATTAGGTTTAGTATACATAACAGGACAATCGGTCCCACTAAATTTACATTTATCGAAGTCATTACCTACAATTATATCAATCCCAGGAATGGGAAACTGCTCACTGACTGCTACAGTGCACCAACCTGGTGTAATAGAAGAATTCAGGTTAACCTTAATTAATGGTACACGCTGGATGAGCCCTCCAAGTCCCTGCAATAACACTACCTCTCCAGTGTCTTCTGTGCTAACATCAGTAAGAACACGGCGGAAATTAAAGACTGGGAAGCACCAGTGTCCCTTAACAACTGGACTGGTTTCCAGGTTCCACTAGTACATAATAGGGTTCCCGAATGTAGGTATGGATCAAAATTAGTCATCCACTTGGGCATGACTGAAGCAACATTGGCATTAATGGTTTGCAAACCCCTACTCAATATTAGACCAGTTGGTCTCAACTCTGGGTGCAAAGCATAACATGAATTTACCACATGACCTCTTCTCCTGCAATGCGTGCAATACCTGCTAGTGGTCGGAATAGCCGAACCCACTGCAGGCTTATTCACTACATTACTTAAGGTTGACAACCCTGTCGGTTGTTTCTCAGATTTAGGCTTTACAGGAGAAGGGTTAAGGGGAGAAGGTGAAGTAGCCGGTCGAGTCTGGAAAACATGTTTATGAGCATAATGATTAGTTTTAACATTGAAATGATTAATGGGTGCTCTAAAAGGCACTTTAGTAAGTAGTTCACGCTCATCAGCTAGCTTGGCTAATTTTATAAGATCATTGGTTTGCTTATTTTCAGCCATAAACAAAGCTAATTTCTCTGGTAGACATCCCATTACTTCCTCAGTTACTATGAGGTCTCTCAAAGTCTCAAACTCTGAAATATTAAGTGCTTTAATCCATCTGTTAAAGTGATTTAATTTTACTCTTACAAAATCAGAAATAGTCTGGTCCTGTGCTCTTTTTAAACTTCTGAATTTTATTCTATGTGCCTCTGGGATCTGCTGGTAGGCATTTAAAATACTTTGCTGAACAAATTTAAAATCGAAAGAATTCTCAGCAGGCAATGATGCAAATACCTCTTGAGCTTTACCCTTAAATTGTCCTTGTAATATGCTAACCCATTGATCTACAGGCCAATTCATGCTGACTGCTAGTTTCTCAAAATGCAAGAAAAATATTTCTGGATCTTCTTCATTAAACTTAGGCAAATCTACACGTTTACTGTACTTAGAAGAACTATTTGTACTCTCTGGATTATTACTAGTGTTACCCAAACCTGCCGCAATCCTCTGCTGTTCTAACCTGTTATTATTTTCAGCCATACTCTGCTGAATTTCGAGTTGTTTAGTCTCATGCTCTGCCAGTTGTACTCGAGCCTCCAACATCTGCTGTTGAGTTACCAACTCAAGTTGTTTTTGCTGGTTCTGCAACTCCAACCTCTGCTTGTCTGCTTCCAGCCTAGCTATTTCCAATTTAGTCTCCAACTCCAACTTAAAGATTGCCACCTTGTCAACTGACTCTTCGTCTAACTCTCCCAAACACTCTTCTTCATCTCCCAAACACTCTTCTTCAAGTCGCTCCTCTTCCACCAAGTGTGTGACAATAACTCTTAACACTTGAGCTTTCAACATTTTACTGGAAACTGCTAGGTTCAATTTATCAGCCAGCAACAACAAACCAGACTTCTTTAAGTCTTTAATTTTACCAAAATTTGGCTGATCTACCAGCGCAACAACCTGATCCTCCATGGTTGGCTCAATAATCACAACTTACACTTGAAACAACACTGAAAATTATGCTTGGCCCCTGGCACAAGCTGAACACTTACCTCAAATCGTGAAGTGTTGAAAGTTTTCACAGCAGCTCAGATTGAACAGATAATTACCCAGGCTTGATTAGGCGTCACTAGATAATCACAGAGTACCTAGGAAGGCAATTGCTATTAATAATTAGCACCGTTAATTGTACAAACATTACAGGGAATTAATGGTATAAGATCCCGGACACAGGCCTCCATTTGTTACCACCCTCGAGACTAAATAAGGTTCTTCTCCCAGCAGTGTACATAAAATATTTAATATAGGCCTTTATAAACACGTCTAGGGGGTATAAGATAAAGCACTGCATAAAATGGGGAACAATATATTTATGCTAAGGGGGACAAACATAACAATTAAATGGTACATAAATATAGCCAGAAATATTTATCAGCATGCAAATTAAAATAAAATCCTTCTCGAGCAATGAGCAATATTAATAGCTCTTAAAAGATTTAATTACGAGAATACAATATCATCTGACCAGGAAATAAATACTTTGAATGACTAAATATACAAATCAAGGACTTAACTTAATACATGTCTACACTTGACCACAGCCACCACGCTACTAACCCACGCGTCAGTCCACAGGCCAAGCGTCTACTAACAAAACAACTAACTATCCACATAACATTGTGGAATTACTAATAATAAATGGTAATACTAAATAACAAGATATTATTAATCAAAAGAGTACACCATTACATTAGTTTATACAATAGCATTTACAGACAAATAAATAGGAGTTATAAATCAAGGTTAAATCATAAACACTCGCTTGACAATACTTTCCCACGCTACTCACATATCCAACCTGATCAACCCCCACAGAGAAACACATGAGAATTGTAACACGAAAGCCTCATACAAATAATATGCAACTCAAGCACACTAATACATGCTATAATATATATCATATAACATACAAAATCTCACATTATACAACTGAATGCTATAATGATTAAAGAATAAGACAATACAGTAATACAATAATTAAGAGTAATGAGAGGATCTTAACAAGATTCGTAACAGAGACTTCTGCCAGTGTGTTGCTGGAGACTTCTGCCAGTGTGTTGCTGGAGACTTCTGCCAGTGTGTTGCTGGAGACTTCTGCCAGTGTGTTGCTGGAGACTTCTGCCAGTGTGTTGCTGGAGACTTCTGCCAGTGTGTTGCTGGAGACTTCTGCCAGTGTGTTGCTGGAGACTTCTGCCAGTGTGTTGCTGGAGACTTCTGCCAGTGTGTTGCTGGAGACTTCTGCCAGTGTGTTGCTGGAGACTTCTGCCAGTGTGTTGCTGGAGACTTCTGCCAGTGTGTTGCTGGAGACTTCTGCCAGTGTGTTGCTGGAGACTTCTGCCAGTGTGTTGCTGGAGGCTTCTGCCAGTGTGTTGCTGGAGACTTCTGCCAGTGTGTTGCTGGAGACTTCTGCCAGTGTGTTGCAGGAGACTTCTGCCAGTGTGTTGCTGGAGACTTCTGCCAGTGTGTTGCTGGAGACTTCTGCCAGTGTGTTGCTGGAGACTTCTGCCAGTGTGTTGCTGGAGACTTCTGCCAGTGTGTTGCTGGAGACTTCTGCCAGTGTGTTGCTGGAGACTTCTGCCAGTGTGTTGCTGGAGACTTCTGCCAGTGTGTTGCTGGAGACTTCTGCCAGTGTGTTGCTGGAGACTTCTGCCAGTGTGTTGCTGGAGACTTCTGCCAGTGTGTTGCTGGAGACTTCTGCCAGTGTGTTGCTGGAGACTTCTGCCAGTGTGTTGCTGGAGACTTCTGCCAGTGTGTTGCTGGAGACTTCTGCCAGTGTGTTGCTGGAGACTTCTGCCAGTGTGTTGCTGGAGACTTCTGCCAGTGTGTTGCTGGAGACTTCTGCCAGTGTGTTGCTGGAGACTTCTGCCAGTGTGTTGCTGGAGACTTCTGCCAGTGTGTTGCTGGAGACTTCTGCCAGTGTGTTGCTGGAGACTTCTGCCAGTGTGTTGCTGGAGACTTCTGCCAGTGTGTTGCTGGAGACTTCTGCCAGTGTGTTGCTGGAGACTTCTGCCAGTGTGTTGCTGGAGACTTCTGCCAGTGTGTTGCTGGAGACTTCTGCCAGTGTGTTGCTGGAGACTTCTGCCAGTGTGTTGCTGGAGACTTCTGCCAGTGTGTTGCTGGAGACTTCTGCCAGTGTGTTGCTGGAGACTTCTGCCAGTGTGTTGCTGGAGACTTCTGCCAGTGTGTTGCTGGAGACTTCTGCCAGTGTGTTGCTGGAGACTTCTGCCAGTGTGTTGCTGGAGACTTCTGCCAGTGTGTTGCTGGAGACTTCTGCCAGTGTGTTGCTGGAGACTTCTGCCAGTGTGTTGCTGGAGACTTCTGCCAGTGTGTTGCTGGAGACTTCTGCCAGTGTGTTGCTGGAGACTTCTGCCAGTGTGTTGCTGGAGACTTCTGCCAGTGTGTTGCTGGAGACTTCTGCCAGTGTGTTGCTGAGAGAAAGAGAGAAATTTATAGGAAGCACAAGTTCGCTATTATGTAGAGTATGCAACCCTCTCCATGATGTCCTGCCACCCCCCCCCCCCATCTTTCATCACACATTTAAACAAAGTAGAGAGACGGACAAGAAGGCTTATCTCTGGTCTTGACCAAGTCTGGTGGTAGCGGTCTGAACATCAGAGCCTGCAACACCGTTGTGACGTTGGTGGACTTAATGTTATGTACAAGGCCAACATTCTCAAAGTTCCGCACATGGCCCAATTTCGTGGACAACCAGTAGTTGCCACCCGAAATACTAGGCTATCAACCTTCAATAATCTCATGCTGGACGTGCTTTTCTCAAGAACATCACTCCAGCGATCATTCACTCCCAGACTGACCGTCTAGAACGTGTTCGCTCAACAGGTTGATACACGGGAGATCAGGTCAAGTGATCACATGAAGGCTCTGGCACACAATGGGCTACAGGCTCATCCTGTTCCTTATATGGTTGTTACCTAAATGTTGTTAATAGAGTATGTTCCTAATCGATGCATATAATAAGCTCATGAAATAAATGGTTCTCTAAGAGCAGATCTCAAATCGTCTGAGGCTGGATTACAGCTCTGGCTTTCAGTTTCACCAGGTTCATTTAAAGGATAGTTCCTTCATGATGGTTTCCTATGTGATAGTCAGAAAGTAAATTATCATGAACTAAACGAGTCTCTAGGAGCAGGCTTCAGATAAGCTGAGGTAGGATAACAGCTCTTGCTTGCAGTTTTACTTGGCACGTCATAAGACATCCCTTTTGCACCCTAGTTTAGTTAAAAACAAAACAAAAATGAGAGAGAGAGAGCAATATAACAGATGGGGTATTAACAACCAGGAAGAGTCGTGGCCAGGTTGTGGGGACGACCGCCAGAGTCCTGACGGTCTCCAGGTCAAGCTCAACAATATTTAAAGTGTAGAGATTCTTTCTTTTTTCTTCACTCTATTTAAATAATTTTTATTTTAACGTTTTTATCTTAAGGAAAAAGGTTGTTGTTACATTGATTTATTTGTTAAAAATTCTTTACGGCGGACATGAGCAAACAGTCAATGACTGTTTCTGTACACCTTTGTCACCAATTATCAACTGGGAACTGTCCTGCACTCCAGTCACCAGCTGTCAACCTGGGGACTGAACTGCATCACAGTCTGTACACTAAGTATACCAGTTAGCGTCCTGGGAACTCTCCACCATCACAGACTGTACACCATGGTCACCAGTTAGCGTCCTGGGAACTCTCCACCACCACAGACTGTACACCATGGTCACCAGTTAGTGTCCTGGGAACTCTCCACCACCACAGTCTGTACACCATGGTCACCAGTTAGCGTCCTGGGTGGTGAAGAGTTCCCAGGACGCGAAGTAGTGACCATGGTGTACAGTCTGTGATGGTGGAGACTTCTCAGGGTGTTAACTGGTGACCATGGTGTACAGTCTGTGATGGTGGAGACTTCTCAGGGTGTTAACTGGTGACCTTGGTGTACAGTCTGTGATGGTGGAGACTTCTCAGGGTGTTAACTGGTGACCATGGTGTACAGTCTGTGATGGTGGAGACTTCTCAGGGTGTTAACTGGTGATCATGGTGTACAGTCTGTGATGGTGGAGACTTCTCAGGGTGTTAACTGGTGACCATGGTGTACAGTCTGTGATGGTGGAGCCTTCTCAGGGTGTTAACTGGTGACCATGGTGTACAGTCTGTGATGGTGGAGACTTCTCAGGGTGTTAACTGGTGATCATGGTGTACAGTCTGTGATGGTGGAGACTTCTCAGGGTGTTAACTGGTGACCATGGTGTACAGTCTGTGATGGTGGAGCCTTCTCAGGGTGTTAACTGGTGACCATGGTGTACAGTCTGTGATGGTGGAGACTTCTCAGGGCGTTAACTGGTGACCTTGGTGTACATCTGTGATGGTGGGACTTCTCAGGGTGTTAACTGGTGCCATGGTGTACAGTCTGTGATGGTGGAGACTTCTCAGGGTTAACTGGTGTTCACCTGTGACCATGGTGTACGGTCTGTGATGGTGGAGACTTCTCAGGGGCGTTAACTGGTGACCATGGTGTACAGTCTGTGATTGGTGAGACTTCTCAGGGCGTTAACTGGTATATACTTCGTGTACAGACTGTGGTGCAGCAGTCCCCAGGTTGACAGCTGGTAACTGAGGTGCAGGACAGTTCCCATTTGATACTGGTGACAAAGGTGTACAGAAAGAGTCATTGACTGTTTGTTTCATGTCCGTCTTAATTAAAGAATTTTTAACAAATAAATCAATATAA
>WNGS01111274.1:17500-51770 GCA_020271785.1 Procambarus virginalis | reverse complement strand
GTGTTGCTGGAGACTTCTGCCAGTGTGTGCTGAAGACTTCTGCCAGTGTGTTGCTGGGAGACTTCTGCCAGTGTGTTGCTGGAGACTTCTGCCATGGTGTTGCTGGAGACTTCTGCCAGTGTGTTGCTGGAGACTTCTGCCAGTGTGTTGCTGGAGACTTTTGCCAGTGTGTTGCTGGAGGACTTCTGCCAGTGTGTTGCTGGAGACTTCTGCCAGTGTGTTGCTGGAGACTTCTGCCAGTGTGTTGCTGGAGACTTCTGCCAGTGTGTGTGGAGACTTCTGCCAGTGTGTTGCGGAGACTTCTGCCAGTGTGTTCTGGAGACTTCTGCCAGTGTGTTGCTGGAGACTTCTGCCAGTGTGTTGCTGGAGACTCTGCCAGTGTGTTGCTGGAGACTTCTGCCAGTGTGTTGCGGAGATTCTGCCAGTGTGTTGCTGGAGACTTCTGCCAGTGTGTTGCTGGAGACTTCTGCCAGTGTGTTGCTGGAGACTTCTGCCAGGTGTTGCTGGAGGACTTCTGCCAGTGTGTTGCTGGAGACTTCTGCCAGTGTGTGCTGGAGACTTCTGCCAGTGTGTTGCTGGAGACTTCTGCCAGGTGTTGCTGGAGACTTCTGCCAGTGTGTGCTGGAGACTTTGCCAGTGTGTTGCTGGAGACTCTGCCAGTGTGTTGCTGGAGACTTCTGCCAGTGTGTTTGCTGGAGACTTCTGCCAGTGTGTTGCTGGAGACTTCTGCCAGTGTGTGCTGGAGACTTCTGCCAGTGTGTTGCTGGAGACTTCTGCCAGTGTGTTGCTGGAGACTTCTGCCAGTTGTGCTGGGAGACTTCTGCCAGTGTGTTGGGAGACTTCTGCCAGTGTGTTGCTGAGACTCTGCCAGTGTGTGCTGGAGAACTTCTGCCAGTGTGTTGCTGGAGACTTTGCCAGTGTGTTGCTGGAGACTTTCTGCCAGTGTGTTGCTGGAGATTCTGCCAGGTGTTGCTGGAGACTCTGCCATTGGTGTGTTGCTGGAGACTTCTGCCAGTGTGTTGCGAGACTTCTGCCAGTGTGTTGCTGGAGACTTCTGCCAGTGTGTGCTGGAGACTTCTGCCAGTGTGTTGCTGGAGACTTCTGCCAGTGTGTTGCTGGAGACTTCTGCCAGTGTGTTGCTGGAGATTCTTCTGCCAGTGGTGTTGCTGGAGACTTCTGACCGAGGAGAGTGTGTTGTGGAGACTTTCTGCCAGTGTGTTGCTGAGACGATTCTGCCAGTTGTGTTGGGAGACTTCTGCCAGTGTGTTGCTGGAGACTTCTGCCAGTGTGTTGCTGGAGACTTCTGCCAGTTGCTGGAGACTTCTGCCAGTGTGTTGCTGGAGACTTCTGCCAGTGTTTGCTGGAGACTTCTGCCAGTGTGTTGCTGGAGACTTCTGCCAGTGTGTTTGCTGGAGACTTCTGCCAGTGTGTTGCTGGAGACTTCTGCCAGTGTGTTGCTGGAGACTTCTGCCAGTGTGTTGCTGGAGACTTCTGCCAGTGTGTTGCTGGAGACTTCTGCCAGTGTGTTGCTGGAGACTTCTGCCAGTGTGTTGCTGGAGACTTCTGCCAGTGTGTTGCTGGAGACTTCTGCCAGTGTGTTGCTGGAGACTTCTGCCAGTGTGTTGCTGGAGACTTCTGCCAGTGTGTTGCTGGAGACTTCTGCCAGTGTTTGCTGGAGACTTCTGCCAGTGTGTTGCTGGAGACTTCTGCCAGTGTGTTGCTGGAGACTTCTGCCAGTGTGTTGCTGGAGACTTCTGCCAGTGTGTTGCTGGAGACTTCTGCCAGTGTGTTGCTGGAGACTTCTGCCAGTGTGTTGCTGGAGACTTCTGCCAGTGTGTTGCTGGAGACTTCTGCCAGTGTGTTGCTGGAGACTTCTGCCAGTGTGTTGCTGGAGACTTCTGCCAGTGTGTTGCTGGAGACTTCTGCCAGTGTGTTGCTGGAGACTTCTGCCAGTGTGTTGCTGGAGACTTCTGCCAGTGTTTGCTGGAGACTTCTGCCAGTGTGTTGCTGGAGACTTCTGCCAGTGTGTTGCTGGAGACTTCTGCCAGTGTGTTGCTGGAGACTTCTGCCAGTGTGTTGCTGGAGACTTCTGCCAGTGTGTTGCTGGAGACTTCTGCCAGTGTGTTGCTGGAGACTTCTGCCAGTGTGTTGCTGGAGACTTCTGCCAGTGTGTTGCTGGAGACTTCTGCCAGTGTGTTGCTGGAGACTTCTGCCAGTGTGTTGCTGGAGACTTCTGCCAGTGTGTTGCTGGAGACTTCTGCCAGTGTGTTGCTGGAGACTTCTGCCAGTGTGTTGCTGGAGACTTCTGCCAGTGTGTTGCTGGAGACTTCTGCCAGTGTGTTGCTGGAGACTTCTGCCAGTGTGTTGCTGGAGACTTCTGCCAGTGTGTTGCTGGAGACTTCTGCCAGTGTGTTGCTGGAGACTTCTGCCAGTGTGTTGCTGGAGACTTCTGCCAGTGTGTTGCTGGAGACTTCTGCCAGTGTGTTGCTGGAGACTTCTGCCAGTGTGTTGCTGGAGACTTCTGCCAGTGTGTTGCTGGAGACTTCTGCCAGTGTGTTGCTGGAGACTTCTGCCAGTGTGTTGCTGGAGACTTCTGCCAGTGTGTTGCTGGAGACTTCTGCCAGTGTGTTGCTGGAGACTTCTGCCAGTGTGTTGCTGGAGACTTCTGCCAGTGTGTTGCTGGAGACTTCTGCCAGTGTGTTGCTGGAGACTTCTGCCAGTGTGTTGCTGGAGACTTCTGCCAGTGTGTTGCTGGAGACTTCTGCCAGGTGTTGCTGGAGACTTCTGCCAGTGTGTTGCTGGAGACTTCTGCCAGTGTGTTGCTGGAGACTTCTGCCAGTGTGTTGCTGGAGACTTCTGCCAGTGTGTTGCTGGAGACTTCTGCCAGTGTGTTGCTGGAGACTTCTGCCAGTGTGTTGCTGGAGACTTCTGCCAGTGTGTTGCTGGAGACTTCTGCCAGTGTGTTGCTGGAGACTTCTGCCAGTGTGTTGCTGGAGACTTCTGCCAGTGTTTTGCTGGAGACTTCTGCCAGTGTGTTGCTGGAGACTTCTGCCAGTGTGTTGCTGGAGACTTCTGCCAGTGTGTTGCTGGAGACTTCTGCCAGTGTGTTGCTGGAGACTTCTGCCAGTGTGTGCTGGAGACTTCTGCCAGTGTGTGTTGCTGGAGACTTCTGCCAGTGTGTTGCTGGAGACTTCTGCCAGTGTGTTGCTGGAGACTTCTGCCAGTGTGTTGCTGGAGACTTCTGCCAGTGTGTTGCTGGAGACTTCTGCCAGTGTGTTGCTGGAGACTTCTGCCAGTGTGTTGCTGGAGACTTCTGCCAGTGTGTTGCTGGAGACTTCTGCCAGTGTGTTGCTGGAGACTTCTGCCAGTGTGTTGCTGGAGACTTCTGCCAGTGTGTTGCTGGAGACTTCTGCCAGTGTGTTGCTGGAGACTTCTGCCAGTGTGTTGCTGGAGACTTCTGCCAGTGTGTTGCTGGAGACTTCTGCCAGTGTGTTGCTGGAGACTTCTGCCAGTGTGTTGCTGGAGACTTCTGCCAGTGTGTTGCTGGAGACTTCTGCCAGTGTGTTGCTGGAGACTTCTGCCAGTGTGTTGCTGGAGACTTCTGCCAGTGTGTTGCTGGAGACTTCTGCCAGTGTGTTGCTGGAGACTTCTGCCAGTGTGTTGCTGGAGACTTCTGCCAGTGTGTTGCTGGAGACTTCTGCCAGTGTGTTGCTGGAGACTTCTGCCAGTGTGTTGCTGGAGACTTCTGCCAGTGTGTTGCTGGAGACTTCTGCCAGTGTGTTGCTGGAGACTTCTGCCAGTGTGTTGCTGGAGACTTCTGCCAGTGTGTTGCTGGAGACTTCTGCCAGTGTGTTGCTGGAGACTTCTGCCAGTGTGTTGCTGGAGACTTCTGCCAGTGTGTTGCTGGAGACTTCTGCCAGTGTGTTGCTGGAGACTTCTGCCAGTGTGTTGCTGGAGACTTCTGCCAGTGTGTTGCTGGAGACTTCTGCCAGTGTGTTGCTGGAGACTTCTGCCAGTGTGTTGCTGGAGACTTCTGCCAGTGTGTTGCTGGAGACTTCTGCCAGTGTGTTGCTGGAGACTTCTGCCAGTGTGTTGCTGGAGACTTCTGCCAGTGTGTTGCTGGAGACTTCTGCCAGTGTGTTGCTGGAGACTTCTGCCAGTGTGTTGCTGGAGACTTCTGCCAGTGTGTTGCTGGAGACTTCTGCCAGTGTGTTGCTGGAGACTTCTGCCAGTGTGTTGCTGGAGACTTCTGCCAGTGTGTTGCTGGAGACTTCTGCCAGTGTGTGCTGGGAGACTTCTGCCAGTGTGTTGCTGGAGACTTCTGCCAGTGTGTGCTGGAGACTTCTGCCAGTGTGTTGCTGGAGACTTCTGCCAGTGTGTTGCTGGAGACTTCTGCCAGTGTGTTGCTGGAGACTTCTGCCAGTGTGTTGCTGGAGACTTCTGCCAGTGTGTTGCTGGAGACTTCTGCCAGTGTGTTGCTGGAGACTTCTGCCAGTGTGTTGCTGGAGACTTCTGCCAGTGTGTTGCTGGAGACTTCTGCCAGGTGTTGCTGGAGACTTCTGCCAGTGTGTTGCTGGAGACTTCTGCCAGTGTGTTGCTGGAGACTTCTGCCAGTGTGTTGCTGGAGACTTCTGCCAGTGTGTGCTGGAGACTTCTGCCAGTGTGTTGCTGGAGACTTCTGCCAGTGTGTTGCTGGAGACTTCTGCCAGTGTGTTGCTGGAGACTTCTGCCAGTGTGTTGCTGGAGACTTCTGCCAGTGTGTTGCTGGAGACTTCTGCCAGTGTGTTGCTGGAGACTTCTGCCAGTGTGTTGCTGGAGACTTCTGCCAGTGTGTTGCTGGAGACTTCTGCCAGTGTGTTGCTGGAGACTTCTGCCAGTGTGTTGCTGGAGACTTCTGCCAGTGTGTTGCTGGAGACTTCTGCCAGTGTGTTGCTGGAGACTTCTGCCAGTGTGTTGCTGGAGACTTCTGCCAGTGTGTTGCTGGAGACTTCTGCCAGTGTGTTGCTGGAGACTTCTGCCAGTGTGTTGCTGGAGACTTCTGCCAGTGTGTTGCTGGAGACTTCTGCCAGTGTGTTGCTGGAGACTTCTGCCAGTGTGTTGCTGGAGACTTCTGCCAGTGTGTTGCTGGAGACTTCTGCCAGTGTGTTGCTGGAGACTTCTGCCAGTGTGTTGCTGGAGACTTCTGCCAGTGTTGCTGGAGACTTCTGCCAGTGTGTTGCTGGAGACTTCTGCCAGTGTGTTGCTGGAGACTTCTGCCAGTGTGTTGCTGGAGACTTCTGCCAGTGTGTTGCTGGAGACTTCTGCCAGTGTGTTGCTGGAGACCTGCCAGTGTGTTGCTGGAGACTTCTGCCAGTGTGTTGCTGGAGACTTCTGCCAGTGTGTTGCTGGAGACTTCTGCCAGTGTGTGCTGGAGACTTCTGCCAGTGTGTTGCTGGAGACTTCTGCCAGTGTGTTGCTGGAGACTTCTGCCAGTGTGTTGCTGGAGACTTCTGCCAGTGTGTTGCTGGAGACTTCTGCCAGTGTGTTGCTGGAGACTTCTGCCAGTGTGTTGCTGGAGACTTCTGCCAGTGTGTGCTGGAGACTTCTGCCAGTGTGTTGCTGGAGACTTCTGCCAGTGTGTTGCTGGAGACTTCTGCCAGTGTGTTGCTGGAGACTTCTGCCAGTGTGTTGCTGGAGACTTCTGCCAGTGTGTTGCTGGAGACTTCTGCCAGTGTGTTGCTGGAGACTTCTGCCAGTGTGTTGCTGGAGACTTCTGCCAGTGTGTTGCTGGAGACTTCTGCCAGTGTGTTGCTGGAGACTTCTGCCAGTGTGTGCTGGAGACTTCTGCCAGTGTGTTGCTGGAGACTTCTGCCAGTGTGTTGTTGCTGGAGACTTCTGCCAGTGTGTTGCTGGAGACTTCTGCCAGTGTGTTGCTGGAGACTTCTGCCAGTGTGTTGCTGGAGACTTCTGCCAGTGTGTTGCTGGAGACTTCTGCCAGTGTGTTGCTGGAGACTTCTGCCAGTGTGTTGCTGGAGACTTCTGCCAGTGTGTTGCTGGAGACTTCTGCCAGTGTGTTGCTGCGGAGACTTCTGCCAGTGTGTTGCTGGAGACTTCTGCCAGTGTGTTGCTGGAGACTTCTGCCAGTGTGTTGCTGGAGACTTCTGCCTGTGTTGCTGGAGACTTTGCCAGTGTGTTGCTGGAGACTTCTGCCAGTGTGTTGCTGGAGACTTCTGCCAGTGTGTTGCTGGAGACTTCTGCCAGTGTGTTGCTGGAGACTTCTGCCAGTGTGTGCTGGAGACTTCTGCCAGTGTGTTGCTGGAGACTTCTGCCAGGTGTTGCTGGAGACTTCTGCCAGTGTGTTGCTGGAGACTTCTGCCAGTGTGTTGCTGGAGACTTCTGCCAGTGTGTTGCTGGAGACTTCTGCCAGTGTGTTGCTGGAGACTTCTGCCAGTGTGTTGCTGGAGACTTCTGCCAGTGTGTTGCTGGAGACTTCTGCCAGTGTGTTGCTGGAGACTTCTGCCAGTGTGTTGCTGGAGACTTCTGCCAGTGTGTTGCTGGAGACTTCTGCCAGTGTGTTGCTGGAGACTTCTGCCAGTGTGTTGCTGGAGACTTCTGCCAGTGTGTTGCTGGAGACTTCTGCCAGTGTGTTGCTGGAGACTTCTGCCAGTGTGTTGCTGGAGACTTCTGCCAGTGTGTTGCTGGAGACTTCTGCCAGTGTGTTGCTGGAGACTTCTGCCAGTGTGTTGCTGGAGACTTCTGCCAGTGTGTTGTGGAGACTTCTGCCAGTGTGTTGCTGGAGACTTCTGCCAGTGTGTTGCTGGAGACTTCTGCCAGTGTGTTGCTGGAGACTTCTGCCAGTGTGTTGCTGGAGACTTCTGCCAGTGTGTTGCTGGAGACTTCTGCCAGTGTGTTGCTGGAGACTTCTGCCAGGTGTTGCTGGAGACTTCTGCCAGTGTGTTGCTGGAGACTTCTGCCAGTGTGTTGCTGGAGACTTCTGCCAGTGTGTTGCTGGAGACTTCTGCCAGTGTGTTGCTGGAGACTTCTGCCAGTGTGTTGCTGGAGACTTCTGCCAGTGTGTTGCTGGAGACTTCTGCCAGTGTGTTGCTGGAGACTTCTGCCAGTGTGTTGCTGGAGACTTCTGCAGTGTGTTGCTGGAGACTTCTGCCAGTGTGTGTGTGCTGGAGACTTCTGCCAGTGTGTTGCTGGAGACTTCTGCCAGTGTGTTGCTGGAGACTTCTGCCAGTGTGTTGCTGGAGACTTCTGCCAGTGTGTTGCTGGAGACTTCTGCCAGTGTGTTGCTGGAGACTTCTGCCAGTGTGTTGCTGGAGACTTCTGCCAGTGTGTTGCTGGAGACTTCTGCCAGTGGTGTTGCTGGAGACTTCTGCCAGTGTGTTGCTGGAGACTTCTGCCAGTGTGTTGCTGGAGACTTCTGCCAGTGTGTTGCTGGAGACTTCTGCCAGTGTGTTGCTGGAGACTTCTGCCAGTGTGTTGCTGGAGACTTCTGCCAGTGTGTTGCTGGAGACTTCTGCCAGTGTGTTGCTGGAGACTTCTGCCAGTGTGTTGCTGGAGACTTCTGCCAGTGTGTTGCTGGAGACTTCTGCCAGTGTGTTGCTGGAGACTTCTGCCAGTGTGTTGCTGGAGACTTCTGCCAGTGTGTTGCTGGAGACTTCTGCCAGTGTGTTGCTGGAGACTTCTGCCAGTGTGTTGCTGGAGACTTCTGCCAGTGTGTTGCTGGAGACTTCTGCCAGTGTGTTGCTGGAGACTTCTGCCAGTGTGTTGCTGGAGACTTCTGCCAGTGTGTTGCTGGAGACTTCTGCCAGTGTGTTGCTGGAGACTTCTGCCAGTGTGTTGCTGGAGACTTCTGCCAGTGTGTTGCTGGAGACTTCTGCCAGTGTGTTGCTGGAGACTTCTGCCAGTGTGTTGCTGGAGACTTCTGCCAGTGTGTTGCTGGAGACTTCTGCCAGTGTGTTGCTGGAGACTTCTGCCAGTGTGTTGCTGGAGACTTCTGCCAGTGTGTTGCTGGAGACTTCTGCCAGTGTGTTGCTGGAGACTTCTGCCAGTGTGTTGCTGGAGACTTCTGCCAGTGTGTTGCTGGAGACTTCTGCCAGTGTGTTGCTGGAGACTTCTGCCAGTGTGTTGCTGGAGACTTCTGCCAGTGTGTTGCTGGAGACTTCTGCCAGTGTGTTGCTGGAGACTTCTGCCAGTGTGTTGCTGGAGACTTCTGCCAGTGTGTTGCTGGAGACTTCTGCCAGTGTGTTGCTGGAGACTTCTGCCAGTGTGTTGCTGGAGACTTCTGCCAGTGTGTTGCTGGAGACTTCTGCCAGTGTGTTGCTGGAGACTTCTGCCAGTGTGTTGCTGGAGACTTCTGCCAGTGTGTTGCTGGAGACTTCTGCCAGTGTGTTGCTGGAGACTTCTGCCAGTGTGTTGCTGGAGACTTCTGCCAGTGTGTTGCTGGAGACTTCTGCCAGTGTGTTGCTGGAGACTTCTGCCAGTGTGTTGCTGGAGACTTCTGCCAGTGTGTTGCTGGAGACTTCTGCCAGTGTGTTGCTGGAGACTTCTGCCAGTGTGTTGCTGGAGACTTCTGCCAGTGTGTTGCTGGAGACTTCTGCCAGTGTGTTGCTGGAGACTTCTGCCAGTGTGTTGCTGGAGACTTCTGCCAGTGTGTTGCTGGAGACTTCTGCCAGTGTGTTGCTGGAGACTTCTGCCAGTGTGTTGCTGGAGACTTCTGCCAGTGTGTTGCTGGAGACTTCTGCCAGTGTGTTGCTGGAGACTTCTGCCAGTGTGTTGCTGGAGACTTCTGCCAGTGTGTTGCTGGAGACTTCTGCCAGTGTGTTGCTGGAGACTTCTGCCAGTGTGTTGCTGGAGACTTCTGCCAGTGTGTTGCTGGAGACTTCTGCCAGTGTGTTGCTGGAGACTTCTGCCAGTGTGTTGCTGGAGACTTCTGCCAGTGTGTTGCTGGAGACTTCTGCCAGTGTGTTGCTGGAGACTTCTGCCAGTGTGTTGCTGGAGACTTCTGCCAGTGTGTTGCTGGAGACTTCTGCCAGTGTGTTGCTGGAGACTTCTGCCAGTGTGTTGCTGGAGACTTCTGCCAGTGTGTTGCTGGAGACTTCTGCCAGTGTGTTGCTGGAGACTTCTGCCAGTGTGTTGCTGGAGACTTCTGCCAGTGTGTTGCTGGAGACTTCTGCCAGTGTGTTGCTGGAGACTTCTGCCAGTGTGTTGCTGGAGACTTCTGCCAGTGTGTTGCTGGAGACTTCTGCCAGTGTGTTGCTGGAGACTTCTGCCAGTGTGTTGCTGGAGACTTCTGCCAGTGTGTTGCTGGAGACTTCTGCCAGTGTGTTGCTGGAGACTTCTGCCAGTGTGTTGCTGGAGACTTCTGCCAGTGTGTTGCTGGAGACTTCTGCCAGTGTGTTGCTGGAGACTTCTGCCAGTGTGTTGCTGGAGACTTCTGCCAGTGTGTTGCTGGAGACTTCTGCCAGTGTGTTGCTGGAGACTTCTGCCAGTGTGTTGCTGGAGACTTCTGCCAGTGTGTTGCTGGAGACTTCTGCCAGTGTGTTGCTGGAGACTTCTGCCAGTGTGTTGCTGGAGACTTCTGCCAGTGTGTTGCTGGAGACTTCTGCCAGTGTGTTGCTGGAGACTTCTGCCAGTGTGTTGCTGGAGACTTCTGCCAGTGTGTTGCTGGAGACTTCTGCCAGTGTGTTGCTGGAGACTTCTGCCAGTGTGTTGCTGGAGACTTCTGCCAGTGTGTTGCTGGAGACTTCTGCCAGTGTGTTGCTGGAGACTTCTGCCAGTGTGTTGCTGGAGACTTCTGCCAGTGTGTTGCTGGAGACTTCTGCCAGTGTGTTGCTGGAGACTTCTGCCAGTGTGTTGCTGGAGACTTCTGCCAGTGTGTTGCTGGAGACTTCTGCCAGTGTGTTGCTGGAGACTTCTGCCAGTGTGTTGCTGGAGACTTCTGCCAGTGTGTTGCTGGAGACTTCTGCCAGTGTGTTGCTGGAGACTTCTGCCAGTGTGTTGCTGGAGACTTCTGCCAGTGTGTTGCTGGAGACTTCTGCCAGTGTGTTGCTGGAGACTTCTGCCAGTGTGTTGCTGGAGACTTCTGCCAGTGTGTTGCTGGAGACTTCTGCCAGTGTGTTGCTGGAGACTTCTGCCAGTGTGTTGCTGGAGACTTCTGCCAGTGTGTTGCTGGAGACTTCTGCCAGTGTGTTGCTGGAGACTTCTGCCAGTGTGTTGCTGGAGACTTCTGCCAGTGTGTTGCTGGAGACTTCTGCCAGTGTGTTGCTGGAGACTTCTGCCAGTGTGTTGCTGGAGACTTCTGCCAGTGTGTTGCTGGAGACTTCTGCCAGTGTGTTGCTGGAGACTTCTGCCAGTGTGTTGCTGGAGACTTCTGCCAGTGTGTTGCTGGAGACTTCTGCCAGTGTGTTGCTGGAGACTTCTGCCAGTGTGTTGCTGGAGACTTCTGCCAGTGTGTTGCTGGAGACTTCTGCCAGTGTGTTGCTGGAGACTTCTGCCAGTGTGTTGCTGGAGACTTCTGCCAGTGTTGCTGGAGACTTCTGCCAGTGTGTTGCTGGAGACTTCTGCCAGTGTGTTGCTGGAGACTTCTGCCAGTGTGTTGCTGGAGACTTCTGCCAGTGTGTTGCTGGAGACTTCTGCCAGTGTGTTGCTGGAGACTTCTGCCAGTGTGTTGCTGGAGACTTCTGCCAGTGTGTTGCTGGAGACTTCTGCCAGTGTGTTGCTGGAGACTTCTGCCAGTGTGTTGCTGGAGACTTCTGCCAGTGTGTTGCTGGAGACTTCTGCCAGTGTGTTGCTGGAGACTTCTGCCAGTGTGTTGCTGGAGACTTCTGCCAGTGTGTTGCTGGAGACTTCTGCCAGTGTGTTGCTGGAGACTTCTGCCAGTGTGTTGCTGGAGACTTCTGCCAGTGTGTTGCTGGAGACTTCTGCCAGTGTGTTGCTGGAGACTTCTGCCAGTGTGTTGCTGGAGACTTCTGCCAGTGTGTTGCTGGAGACGTCTGCCAGTGTGTTGCTGGAGACTTCTGCCAGTGTGTTGCTGGAGATGTCTGCCAGTGTGTTGCTGGAGACTTCTGCCAGTGTGTTGCTGGAGACTTCTGCCAGTGTGTTGCTGGAGACGTCTGCCAGTGTGTTGCTGGAGATTCTGCCAGTGTGTTGCTGGAGACTTCTGCCAGTGTGTTGCTGGAGACTTCTGCCAGTGTGTTGCTGGAGACTTCTGCCAGTGTGTTGCTGGAGACTTCTGCCAGTGTGTTGCTGGAGACTTCTGCCAGTGTGTTGCTGGAGACTTCTGCCAGTGTGTTGCTGGAGACTTCTGCCAGTGTGTTGCTGGAGACTTCTGCCAGTGTGTTGCTGGAGACTTCTGCCAGTGTGTTGCTGGAGACTTCTGCCAGTGTGTTGCTGGAGACTTCTGCCAGTGTGTTGCTGGAGACTTCTGCCAGTGTGTTGCTGGAGACTTCTGCCAGTGTGTTGCTGGAGACTTCTGCCAGTGTGTTGCTGGAGACTTCTGCCAGTGTGTTGCTGGAGACTCTGCCAGTGTGTTGCTGGAGACTTCTGCCAGTGTGTTGCTGGAGACTTTGCCAGTGTGTTGCTGGAGACTTCTGCCAGTGTGTTGCTGGAGACTTCTGCCAGTGTGTTGCTGGAGACTTCTGCCAGTGTGTTGCTGGAGACTTCTGCCAGTGTGTTGCTGGAGACTTCTGCCAGTGTGTTGCTGGAGACTTCTGCCAGTGTGTTGCTGGAGACTTCTGCCAGTGTGTTGCTGGAGACTTCTGCCAGTGTGTTGCTGGAGACTTCTGCCAGTGTGTTGCTGGAGACTTCTGCCAGTGTGTTGCTGGAGACTTCTGCCAGTGTGTTGCTGGAGACTTCTGCCAGTGTGTTGCTGGAGACTTCTGCCAGTGTGTTGCTGGAGACTTCTGCCAGTGTGTGCTGGAGACTTCTGCCAGTGTGTTGCTGGAGACTTCTGCCAGTGTGTTGCTGGAGACTTCTGCCAGTGTGTTGCTGGAGACTTCTGCCAGTGTGTTGCTGGAGACTTCTGCCAGTGTGTTGCTGGAGACTTCTGCCAGTGTGTTGCTGGAGACTTCTGCCAGTGTGTTGCTGGAGACTTCTGCCAGTGTGTTGCTGGAGACTTCTGCCAGTGTGTTGCTGGAGACTTCTGCCAGTGTGTTGCTGGAGACTTCTGCCAGTGTGTTGCTGGAGACTTCTGCCAGTGTGTTGCTGGAGACTTCTGCCAGTGTGTTGCTGGAGACTTCTGCCAGTGTGTTGCTGGAGACTTCTGCCAGTGTGTTGCTGGAGACTTCTGCCAGTGTGTTGCTGGAGACTTCTGCCAGTGTGTTGCTGGAGACTTCTGCCAGTGTGTTGCTGGAGACTTCTGCCAGTGTGTTGCTGGAGACTTCTGCCAGTGTGTTGCTGGAGACTTCTGCCAGTGTGTTGCTGGAGACTTCTGCCAGTGTGTTGCTGGAGACTTCTGCCAGTGTGTTGCTGGAGACTTCTGCCAGTGTGTTGCTGGAGACTTCTGCCAGTGTGTTACTGGAGACTTCTGCCAGTGTGTTGCTGGAGACTTCTGCCAGTGTGTTGCTGGAGACTTCTGCCAGTGTGTTGCTGGAGACTTCTGCCAGTGTGTTGCTGGAGACTTCTGCCAGTGTGTTGCTGGAGACTTCTGCCAGTGTGTTGCTGGAGACTTCTGTCAGTGTGTTGCTGGAAACTTCTGCCAGTGTGTTGCTGGAGTCTTCTGCCAGTGTGTTGCTGGAGACTTCTGCCAGTGTGTTGCTGGAGACTTCTGCCAGTGTGTTGCTGGAGATGTCTGCCAGTGTGTTGCTGGAGACTTCTGCCAGTGTGTTACTGGAGACTTCTGCCAGTGTGTCTGGAGATGTCTGCCAGTGTGTTGCTGGAGACTTCTGCCAGTGTGTTACTGGAGACTTCTGCCAGTGTGTTGCTGGAGACTTCTGGCAGTGTGTTGCTGGAGTCTTCTTCCAGTGTGTTGCTGGAGACTTCTGCCAGTGTGTTGCTGGAGGCTTCTGTCCAGTGTGTTGCTGGAGACTTCTGCCAGTGTGTTGCTGGAGTCTTCTGCCAGTGTGTTGCTGGAGTCTTCTGCCAGTGTGTTGCTGGAGACTTCTGCCAGTGTGTTGCTGGAGACTTCTGCCAGTGTGTTGCTGGAGACTTCTGCCAGTGTGTTGCTGGAGTCTTCTGCCAGTGTGTTGCTGGAGACTTCTGCCAGTGTGTTGCTGGAGACTTCTGCCAGTGTGTTGCTGGAGACTTCTGCCAGTGTGTTGCTGGAGACTTCTGCCAGTGTGTTGCTGGAGACTTCTGTCAGTGTGTTGCTGGAGACTTCTGCCAGTGTGTTACTGGAGATGTCTGCCAGTGTGTTGCTGGAGACTTCTGCCAGTGTGTTGCTGGAGACTTCTGCCAGTGTGTTGCTGGAGACTTCTGCCAGTGTGTTGCTGGAGACTTCTGCCAGTGTGTTGCTGGAGACTTCTGCCAGTGTGTTGCTGGAGGCGTCTGTCAGTGTGTTACTGGAGATGTCTGCCAGTGTGTTGCTGGAGACGTCTGCCAGTGTGTTGCTGGAGACTTCTGCCAGTGTGTTGCTGGAGACTTCTGCCAGTGTGTTGCTGGAGACTTCTGCCAGTGTGTTGCTGGAGACTTCTGCCAGTGTGTTGCTGGAGACTTCTGCCAGTGTGTTGCTGGAGACTTCTGCCAGTGTGTTGCTGGAGACTTCTGCCAGTGTGTTGCTGGAGACTTCTGCCAGTGTGTTGCTGGAGACTTCTGCCAGTGTGTTGCTGGAGACTTCTGCCAGTGTGTTGCTGGAGACTTCTGCCAGTGTGTTGCTGGAGACTTCTGCCAGTGTGTTGCTGGAGACTTCTGGCAGTGTGTTGCTGGAGACTTCTGCCAGTGTGTTGCTGGAGACTTCTGCCAGTGTGTCGCTGGAGACTTCTGCCAGTGTGTTGCTGGAGACTTCTGCCAGTGTGTTGCTGGAGACTTCTGCCAGTGTGTTGCTGGAGACTTCTGCCAGTGTGTTGCTGGAGACTTCTGCCAGTGTGTTGCAGGAGACTTCTGCCAGTGTGTTGCTGGAGACTTCTGCCAGTGTGAACAAATCCACAAGGGCCTAGACGAGGATTCGAACCTGCGTCCGGGAGCATCCTAGACAATGCCTTAATCGACTGAGCTACGACAGGGTAAAAGAGTTGCAACCGAAGTTCTACTGAACTTACTGGATCCCGCAGCCTTTCCGAGGCACAATCCAGGGTTTTACACAACTCCCCTATGCACTCGAGCTATGTCAATAGGCCGTTCTCCCTCTTCGCCCTTACATCATTACACACAGAAATCACACTAACGTGATGCATCACATGAACAAGTAATGATGAAAGGGCGAAGAGGGAAACCCACTTTGGCCACTCATCAGCCAGATACCCACACCCACATTACAGACTGGCTATGCGACTCAACGGGTTGCTGACTCCTTACGTACCCTCTGCTTTCAGCTTGAAGTCTCCCAAGGAATTTGTCGACTTACTGCGCGGAGCACGGGCCACCGGGATAAGAGCCTCGTTGGAGATGGAGTCACTATTTACCAACGTACTTGTGGACGAGACAATCGGGATGATAGCAGACAGAGTGTATCGTGACCCGGCTTGCACTCCTCTTGACATGCCAGAAAGCATACTGAGGAAACTACTCCAAGCCTGCACTAAAGAGGCACCCTTCGTGAGCCCAGATGGGCAATTGTATAAGCAAGTAGATGGGGTCGCCATGGGTTCCCCCCTAGGTGTCCTGTTTGCGGACTTCTACTTGGGCACCATTGAGCAGAGGGTCTTAGTTGACATGGAGTTGAGGCCCGCCATATACTGCAAGTATGTTGACGACATTTTTACACAGGTCCCTGATGCCAGATGTCTGCAGCAGCTGAAGGAGGCATCTGAGCAGAATTCTGTGTTGAGTTTCACGTACAAGATGGAGAATAATGGGAAGCTGCCCTTTCTGGATGTAACAGTCACGGAAAGGAGCGGAGGCTTCCATACTGCAGTCTACACCAAAGAAACAAACATAGGAATGTGCCTCAATGCCAATAGTGACTGCCCAGACAGGTACAAGAGGAGTGTTGTCAACGTCTACGTCGAACGTGCTCTCAGCCACAGCTCAGGATGGAAAGAAGTCGAAGAAGAACTCTGTAGGGTATGGCAGGTCCTAGTTAACAACGGCTTCTCTAACGGTTTCGTTGAAGATATCATAAAAAGAAAGGTAAAACGCCATGCAACATCTGAAGAGTCAACCAACACAACACTTGTACCCCCAATTAGACTATTTTACAGGAACTTCTCTTCGACGGCTCATAAAACGGAGGAAAGGGTCCTGAAATGAATTGTTGATAGGAATGTCATCCCTACAGACACAAATCAGGAAATACAATTGATAATTTATTATAAAACCAAAAAAACGGCCAATCTACTCATGAAAAACTCCCCAGACACCAAGCAGAACACTTTGAAGGAGACCAACGTAGTCAATGCCTTTAAATGCCCACTTGGGGACTGTAAGCCCCCAAAGAACTCAGTATATATGCAAGACAACAACGTCTCTTTCCAGGCGACTAACAATACATAAGCAACAGGGAGCCATCATGGAACACATAATATCTTCTCACAACCAGACCATCACCAGAGAAGTCATAAAAAACAACACAGAAATCATCGATAGGTACAGCGATAGCAGGCGGCTTGACATCAGCGAGGCAATACACATCAAAATGTCATTACCAGCAATCAACAGCCAATTAATGCACAACTATATTCTACTCACTTCAAGACCACGAACCAGTATGGAAGCATCTTGAGGAAGTATGGGCCAATAGGCCTTCTGCAGTTACTTCCATTCATGTGCTCACTTATCCAATTTATACCAATTGTTTCGTGTTCTGACTTGTGTTTGTCACCTCACCCAAAAGTTATGTACCATATCACCTCATCCAATAGAGTATAAGTACGAAGAATTTGTGTGTAAATTAAGTCATTGAAAATGTAATACGAATTACGAAACGCGTTCAGGCGTCAGACAATTAAGAAATTAATTTCAGAGAATTATTTTTATTAGCACCGACAGTGAATAAAAAATATGAAATATTGAGAAAATTTGTGTTAGAAATATTAATCTTACCTTTTCGGTCATATTCAACAATATATATATAGTAGTAGTAGTAGTAGTAGGCATCCATCAGTCTCAGGAGACTATGGACTTGCGCACTGGCGTCGGCCTGGTCTGGAGTGGCTTAACAAGGCGCAAAGCCATGGTAGGTTGTTTCGGGGAGAATCTCTCTCTCTCTCNTCTGTGACAGACTGTGATGGTGGAGAGTTCCCAGGACGCTAATGGTGACCATGGTGTACAGTCTGTGATGGTGGAGAGTTCCCAGGACGCAACTGGTGACCATGGTGTACAGCTGTGATGGTGGAGAGTTCCCAGGACGCTAACTGGTGACCATGGTGTACAGTCTGTGTGGTGGGGGTGTCAGCCTGTGTCACCAGGTGAAACCTTTGACAAAGGTGTGCACATAGAAGCATGACTGATTTATCAGGTCCATCATAAAGAAATTCACACCAGTCAAACAATGTAACCACTTTCATTTACCAAAGATAGATTTGTTTAATATAAAGTAAAGAAAAAAGGAAGTAGTCATAAAAATGTTGCTGGGCTTGACGTGGAGACGGTCAGGACTCTGGCTGTCGTCCCCACGACCTGGCTACGACTCTTTCTGGCTGTTAATACCTTATCATTTATATTCTCTGTTTAGCACTGTTTCAAAGTGCTAAATGTTGTCTTTAAAAAAAAAAGCTGAAAAACATTTGGAAAATTTGTACTCGCGGATGACTTCCAACCCCCGGGAATTCTTTGGAAAGTTGGAAAGAGCTGTCAAAACGCAGATTGCAAAGTAACTCGTGAGGTACATTTGGTCAACGTTCAACGTCAAGAGCTAGCATTAAAGTGCCATGGTTGATTGCCAGAAGCAAGAAGCCACTTAATATTTAGGAAGAATTTCCTAAACCTGCATTTATCAAATTTGCATAAATCCTGTGTGGCCAGCAAGAAGCCACGTGACTGTGTTCATTGCCTTTGTCTGCAAGACTTGTGAAAGAGAGACTGTCTATCTTAGTAGATAATGTGAGGGAACAAAAGAGTTCTTCAATCATAGACAACAAACATTTTGCTATTCATCTTCGTGACTATTGATGTCATTAGCAATTCGCATCTGATGGTACCTGCTCGATACAGGGGTTCTGATACTGTTGATGAATAAATGTTTTTCCGCTGTCGTCCTGTCTTGAGAGATCGCGTGATTAATAATGTTTTCAACAAGGTTGATGCATACTTAAACACACCAAGTGATGCTTAAAGGTGGAAAGGTTGTACTGGTGTGTCTGTTGATGGAGCTCCAGCAATGTTGGGTCACCTTAGTGGCCTCTCGTCCTCAGCCATAAAGCAAAAGTCAAACATCGTATTTACCCACTGTATGATCCATCACCAGACATTGTTTGTGAATCAGTTGGTACTTGTACTGTAAGCTGCCATGTATAAAGTAATCAACATTGTCAATGTTGTCAATGATCATGCACTAAACACGCGGCTCTTTCCTGATTCATGAGGATAGGGAGGCTTAATATTCACTCCTCTTTTTCATACAGAAGTGTGGCAGCTTTCATGCGGAAGCGACAAAATACTGCTGCCTTTTCCAGCAACATACCTTTGTCAACTAAGATTTCCTACCGTTTTGAACTTTAAAACAAGTACAGAAATCGGCCCAGTGTCTCCGAAATAATAGAACCCTGATAACGTTGTTATAAAAAATAGAAACAACACCAATTTTCCAAAGAAATGAAGTGGAGATGTTTTGAATGAAATGATTCAGGTTTTCAATTTGTTTAATTAAATTTTTGTGTGTGCTAATCTTATTAAAACTTGTGAGGCTTTTTCTCATATACTAATTCTTGACACTGAGAGAAGTGTGTTCTTCATTTTAGGAGCAATTAGAGTTAACTCGTTTCTTAACATTGACGTCCCGGGATAATATCATTTTAGGAGCAATTAGAGTTAACTCGTTTCTTAACATTGACGTCCCGGGATAATATCATTTTAGGAGCAATTAGAGTTAACTCGTTTCTTAACATTGACGTCCCGGGATAATATCATTTTAGGAGCAATTAGAGTTAACTCGTTTCTTAACATTGACGTCCCGGGATAATATCATTTTAGGAGCAATTAGAGTTAACTCGTTTCTTAACATTGACGTCCCGGGATAAAATCATTTTAGGAGCAATTAGCATTAACTTGTTTCTTAACATTGACGTTCGGGGATAATATTATTTTATCACAAAGTCCCCGACCTGTGTTTTAGAGGGATCTCAGTAAGCATTCAGGCTGTTGGAATTTCCCAGCAGGTGTGTATTTATATTATTAGTTCAAAATTCAAAAAAATCAAATTCAAATTTTTAGTCAGGTAAAAGTACAAACATAGAAGATGAGTTACAAACATAATGTTGGAATTATAGATAGAACTAGTACATACAATACCTAAAGCCACTAATATGCTTTGTGTTTCGGTAATAATTGAGTGGACTGTAAAGAGTGAACTGTATGACTGAGTTATATACTTGTTAGATGTTGTCACTTACACAACCTTGGGGAGGTTGATTTAATATGGCTAAATCCACCATATAATATTATGTAATCATGGAGTTAGTAAATCATGGTAATTAATAAATTTCATGGTAATTAATAATTTAATAATACAAAATTAATGAAGTTAGTTGACTAACTACAATTATCAATAAATATGTTTGGGGCCTTAGCTGCCGAGTAGGTTTGTGTATGAAACGTCAGGGGAACTTCTCGAGACTTGGTCAAAATTCTCGCCTCCTGGTTGTGGGTGTCAAGCCCACGTGATACCCATAAGTTGAGGCGGCTGACTCCCGCTTGCTTCTCTCCACTCTGCAGATAACATACAACGCAACTCCTGCAGTGCTAATATTTTCCCCAGTTAATCTCAAGTGAATAAAATAACTTCATATTTAGACCTAAACTTTAAGATCTCTGCAGCGTAACGACCGGCTAATTGTATTTCAGGTAAATATGGTCATAAATTCCAATAGAATGGTAATAACTGACCAGACACATTTTTCCTTGTCGTGTGAAGCTAGCAGAAAAATCTGGGAGTCGTGGTATGTCAGATGATCCAAATATTAAACAATGCTAATCAGCTTGCTTAAGCATGGATCAGATCGAGCTCGTCTTGTCGTGGGACTCTGTGCGCAAGTCACGCGTCCTCCTCCCTATATCATGGTGAACGTCCGGGAAATTAGTCACGCTATTTAATTTAACACCATCTGTTGATGAAGGTGTGACAATGACAACACCATCTGTTGATGAAGGTGTGACAATGACAACACCATCTGTTGGTGAAGGTGTGACAATGACAACACCATCTGTTGGTGAAGGTGTGACAATGACAACACCATCTGTTGAGGAAGGTGTGACAATGACAACACCATCTGTTGATGAAGGTGTGACAATGACAACACCATCTGTTGATGAAGGTGTGACATTGACAACACCATCTGTTGATGAAGGTGTGACAATGACAACACCATCTGTTGATGACGGTGTGACAATGACAACACCATCTGTTGAGGAAGGTGTGACAATGACAACACCGTCTGTTGAGGAAAGTGTGACATTGACAACACCATCTGTTGAGGGAAGTGTGACAATGACAACACCATCTGTTGAGGGAAGTGTGACAATGACAACACCATCTGTTGAGGGAAGTGTGACAATGACAACACCATCTGTTGAGGGAAGTGTGACAATGACAACACCATCTGTTGAGGGAAGTGTGACAATGACAACACCATCTGTTGAGGGAAGTGTGACAATGACAACACCATCTGTTGAGGGAAGTGTGACAATGACAACACCATCTGTTGAGGAAAGTGTGACAATGACAACACCATCTGTTGATGAAGGTGTGACAATGACAACACCATCTGTGGAGCGCCCCCTACCACAAGATCAAAATGTTCTGTTCCCAGTGGAAGGTTATGATCGTATTTGATACCGGTATAGTAATTGTCTTGCTAATAACATTTTTGTCCACAGAAGTGACGTGGAGAGTGTCTTGGTCACCAGGAATCAGTTCGCCCAGGACAGTCCTGCTCTCATGACGTGTTCCAGCGGGAACAAGTGGCCGTGTCGGTATAGACAGTGAGTTGTCTGGAGATAATTAACGAAGTATCGTTGATTGTACCCCAGGATGGCCAGACTGAGTCTGTTAATGTTTGTTGTACGTCTGTGCTGGAGACTTCTGCCAGTGTGTAGCTGGAGACTTTTGCCAGTGTGTAGCTGGAGACTTCTGCCAGTGTGTTGCTGGAGACTTCTGCCAGTGTGTTGCTGGAGACTTCTGCCAGTGTGTTGCTGGAGACTTCTGCCAGTGTGTTGCTGGAGACTTCTGCCAGTGTGTTGCTGGAGACTTCTGCCAGTGTGTTGCTGGAGACTTCTGCCAGTGTGTTGCTGGAGACTTCTGCCAGTGTGTTGCTGGAGACTTCTGCCAGTGTGTTGCTGGAGACTTCTGCCAGTGTTGCTGGAGACTTCTGCCAGTGTGTTGCTGGAGACTTCTGCCAGTGTGTTGCTGGAGACTTCTGCCAGTGTGTTGCTGGAGACTTCTGCCAGTGTGTTGCTGGAGACTTCTGCCAGTGTGTTGCTGGAGACTTCTGCCAGTGTGTTGCTGGAGACTTCTGCCAGTGTGTTGCTGGAGACTTCTGCCAGTGTGTTGCTGGAGACTTCTGCCAGTGTGTTGCTGGAGACTTCTGCCAGTGTGTTGCTGGAGACTTCTGCCAGTGTGTTGCTGGAGACTTCTGCCAGTGTGTTGCTGGAGACTTCTGCCAGTGTGTTGCTGGAGACTTCTGCCAGTGTGTTGCTGGAGACTTCTGCCAGTGTGTTGCTGGAGACTTCTGCCAGTGTGTTGCTGGAGACTTCTGCCAGTGTGTTGCTGGAGACTTCTGCCAGTGTGTTGCTGGAGACTTCTGCCAGTGTGTTGCTGGAGACTTCTGCCAGTGTGTTGCTGGAGACTTCTGCCAGTGTGTTGCTGGAGACTTCTGCCAGTGTGTTGCTGGAGACTTCTGCCAGTGTGTTGCTGGAGACTTCTGCCAGTGTGTTGCTGGAGACTTCTGCCAGTGTGTTGCTGGAGACTTCTGCCAGTGTGTTGCTGGAGACTTCTGCCAGTGTGTTGCTGGAGACTTCTGCCAGTGTGTTGCTGGAGACTTCTGCCAGTGTGTTGCTGGAGACTTCTGCCAGTGTGTTGCTGGAGACTTCTGCCAGTGTGTTGCTGGAGACTTCTGCCAGTGTGTTGCTGGAGACTTCTGCCAGTGTGTTGCTGGAGACTTCTGCCAGTGTGTTGCTGGAGACTTCTGCCAGTGTGTTGCTGGAGACTTCTGCCAGTGTGTTGCTGGAGACTTCTGCCAGTGTGTTGCTGGAGACTTCTGCCAGTGTGTTGCTGGAGACTTCTGCCAGTGTGTTGCTGGAGACTTCTGCCAGTGTGTTGCTGGAGACTTCTGCCAGTGTGTTGCTGGAGACTTCTGCCAGTGTGTTGCTGGAGACTTCTGCCAGTGTGTTGCTGGAGACTTCTGCCAGTGTGTTGCTGGAGACTTCTGCCAGTGTGTTGCTGGAGACTTCTGCCAGTGTGTTGCTGGAGACTTCTGCCAGTGTGTTGCTGGAGACTTCTGCCAGTGTGTTGCTGGAGACTTCTGCCAGTGTGTTGCTGGAGACTTCTGCCAGTGTGTTGCTGGAGACTTCTGCCAGTGTGTTGCTGGAGACTTCTGCCAGTGTGTTGCTGGAGACTTCTGCCAGTGTGTTGCTGGAGACTTCTGCCAGTGTGTTGCTGGAGACTTCTGCCAGTGTGTTGCTGGAGACTTCTGCCAGTGTGTTGCTGGAGACTTCTGCCAGTGTGTTGCTGGAGACTTCTGCCAGTGTGTTGCTGGAGACTTCTGCCAGTGTGTTGCTGGAGACTTCTGCCAGTGTGTTGCTGGAGACTTCTGCCAGTGTGTTGCTGGAGACTTCTGCCAGTGTGTTGCTGGAGACTTCTGCCAGTGTGTTGCTGGAGACTTCTGCCAGTGTGTTGCTGGAGACTTCTGCCAGTGTGTTGCTGGAGACTTCTGCCAGTGTGTTGCTGGAGACTTCTGCCAGTGTGTTGCTGGAGACTTCTGCCAGTGTGTTGCTGGAGACTTCTGCCAGTGTGTTGCTGGAGACTTCTGCCAGTGTGTTGCTGGAGACTTCTGCCAGTGTGTTGCTGGAGACTTCTGCCAGTGTGTTGCTGGAGACTTCTGCCAGTGTGTTGCTGGAGACTTCTGCCAGTGTGTTGCTGGAGACTTCTGCCAGTGTGTTGCTGGAGACTTCTGCCAGTGTGTTGCTGGAGACTTCTGCCAGTGTGTTGCTGGAGACTTCTGCCAGTGTGTTGCTGGAGACTTCTGCCAGTGTGTTGCTGGAGACTTCTGCCAGTGTGTTGCTGGAGACTTCTGCCAGTGTGTTGCTGGAGACTTCTGCCAGTGTGTTGCTGGAGACTTCTGCCAGTGTGTTGCTGGAGACTTCTGCCAGTGTGTTGCTGGAGACTTCTGCCAGTGTGTTGCTGGAGACTTCTGCCAGTGTGTTGCTGGAGACTTCTGCCAGTGTGTTGCTGGAGACTTCTGCCAGTGTGTTGCTGGAGACTTCTGCCAGTGTGTTGCTGGAGACTTCTGCCAGTGTGTTGCTGGAGACTTCTGCCAGTGTGTTGCTGGAGACTTCTGCCAGTGTGTTGCTGGAGACTTCTGCCAGTGTGTTGCTGGAGACTTCTGCCAGTGTGTTGCTGGAGACTTCTGCCAGTGTGTTGCTGGAGACTTCTGCCAGTGTGTTGCTGGAGACTTCTGCCAGTGTGTTGCTGGAGACTTCTGCCAGTGTGTTGCTGGAGACTTCTGCCAGTGTGTTGCTGGAGACTTCTGCCAGTGTGTTGCTGGAGACTTCTGCCAGTGTGTTGCTGGAGACTTCTGCCAGTGTGTTGCTGGAGACTTCTGCCAGTGTGTTGCTGGAGACTTCTGCCAGTGTGTTGCTGGAGACTTCTGCCAGTGTGTTGCTGGAGACTTCTGCCAGTGTGTTGCTGGAGACTTCTGCCAGTGTGTTGCTGGAGACTTCTGCCAGTGTGTTGCTGGAGACTTCTGCCAGTGTGTTGCTGGAGACTTCTGCCAGTGTGTTGCTGGAGACTTCTGCCAGTGTGTTGCTGGAGACTTCTGCCAGTGTGTTGCTGGAGACTTCTGCCAGTGTGTTGCTGGAGACTTCTGCCAGTGTGTTGCTGGAGACTTCTGCCAGTGTGTTGCTGGAGACTTCTGCCAGTGTGTTGCTGGAGACTTCTGCCAGTGTGTTGCTGGAGACTTCTGCCAGTGTGTTGCTGGAGACTTCTGCCAGTGTGTTGCTGGAGACTTCTGCCAGTGTGTTGCTGGAGACTTCTGCCAGTGTGTTGCTGGAGACTTCTGCCAGTGTGTTGCTGGAGACTTCTGCCAGTGTGTTGCTGGAGACTTCTGCCAGTGTGTTGCTGGAGACTTCTGCCAGTGTGTTGCTGGAGACTTCTGCCAGTGTGTTGCTGGAGACTTCTGCCAGTGTGTTGCTGGAGACTTCTGCCAGTGTGTTGCTGGAGACTTCTGCCAGTGTGTTGCTGGAGACTTCTGCCAGTGTGTTGCTGGAGACTTCTGCCAGTGTGTTGCTGGAGACTTCTGCCAGTGTGTTGCTGGAGACTTCTGCCAGTGTGTTGCTGGAGACTTCTGCCAGTGTGTTGCTGGAGACTTCTGCCAGTGTGTTGCTGGAGACTTCTGCCAGTGTGTTGCTGGAGACTTCTGCCAGTGTGTTGCTGGAGACTTCTGCCAGTGTGTTGCTGGAGACTTCTGCCAGTGTGTTGCTGGAGACTTCTGCCAGTGTGTTGCTGGAGACTTCTGCCAGTGTGTTGCTGGAGACTTCTGCCAGTGTGTTGCTGGAGACTTCTGCCAGTGTGTTGCTGGAGACTTCTGCCAGTGTGTTGCTGGAGACTTCTGCCAGTGTGTTGCTGGAGACTTCTGCCAGTGTGTTGCTGGAGACTTCTGCCAGTGTGTTGCTGGAGACTTCTGCCAGTGTGTTGCTGGAGACTTCTGCCAGTGTGTTGCTGGAGACTTCTGCCAGTGTGTTGCTGGAGACTTCTGCCAGTGTGTTGCTGGAGACTTCTGCCAGTGTGTTGCTGGAGACTTCTGCCAGTGTGTTGCTGGAGACTTCTGCCAGTGTGTTGCTGGAGACTTCTGCCAGTGTGTTGCTGGAGACTTCTGCCAGTGTGTTGCTGGAGACTTCTGCCAGTGTGTTGCTGGAGACTTCTGCCAGTGTGTTGCTGGAGACTTCTGCCAGTGTGTTGCTGGAGACTTCTGCCAGTGTGTTGCTGGAGACTTCTGCCAGTGTGTTGCTGGAGACTTCTGCCAGTGTGTTGCTGGAGACTTCTGCCAGTGTGTTGCTGGAGACTTCTGCCAGTGTGTTGCTGGAGACTTCTGCCAGTGTGTTGCTGGAGACTTCTGCCAGTGTGTTGCTGGAGACTTCTGCCAGTGTGTTGCTGGAGACTTCTGCCAGTGTGTTGCTGGAGACTTCTGCCAGTGTGTTGCTGGAGACTTCTGCCAGTGTGTTGCTGGAGACTTCTGCCAGTGTGTTGCTGGAGACTTCTGCCAGTGTGTTGCTGGAGACTTCTGCCAGTGTGTTGCTGGAGACTTCTGCCAGTGTGTTGCTGGAGACTTCTGCCAGTGTGTTGCTGGAGACTTCTGCCAGTGTGTTGCTGGAGACTTCTGCCAGTGTGTTGCTGGAGACTTCTGCCAGTGTGTTGCTGGAGACTTCTGCCAGTGTGTTGCTGGAGACTTCTGCCAGTGTGTTGCTGGAGACTTCTGCCAGTGTGTTGCTGGAGACTTCTGCCAGTGTGTTGCTGGAGACTTCTGCCAGTGTGTTGCTGGAGACTTCTGCCAGTGTGTTGCTGGAGACTTCTGCCAGTGTGTTGCTGGAGACTTCTGCCAGTGTGTTGCTGGAGACTTCTGCCAGTGTGTTGCTGGAGACTTCTGCCAGTGTGTTGCTGGAGACTTCTGCCAGTGTGTTGCTGGAGACTTCTGCCAGTGTGTTGCTGGAGACTTCTGCCAGTGTGTTGCTGGAGACTTCTGCCAGTGTGTTGCTGGAGACTTCTGCCAGTGTGTTGCTGGAGACTTCTGCCAGTGTGTTGCTGGAGACTTCTGCCAGTGTGTTGCTGGAGACTTCTGCCAGTGTGTTGCTGGAGACTTCTGCCAGTGTGTTGCTGGAGACTTCTGCCAGTGTGTTGCTGGAGACTTCTGCCAGTGTGTTGCTGGAGACTTCTGCCAGTGTGTTGCTGGAGACTTCTGCCAGTGTGTTGCTGGAGACTTCTGCCAGTGTGTTGCTGGAGACTTCTGCCAGTGTGTTGCTGGAGACTTCTGCCAGTGTGTTGCTGGAGACTTCTGCCAGTGTGTTGCTGGAGACTTCTGCCAGTGTGTTGCTGGAGACTTCTGCCAGTGTGTTGCTGGAGACTTCTGCCAGTGTGTTGCTGGAGACTTCTGCCAGTGTGTTGCTGGAGACTTCTGCCAGTGTGTTGCTGGAGACTTCTGCCAGTGTGTTGCTGGAGACTTCTGCCAGTGTGTTGCTGGAGACTTCTGCCAGTGTGTTGCTGGAGACTTCTGCCAGTGTGTTGCTGGAGACTTCTGCCAGTGTGTTGCTGGAGACTTCTGCCAGTGTGTTGCTGGAGACTTCTGCCAGTGTGTTGCTGGAGACTTCTGCCAGTGTGTTGCTGGAGACTTCTGCCAGTGTGTTGCTGGAGACTTCTGCCAGTGTGTTGCTGGAGACTTCTGCCAGTGTGTTGCTGGAGACTTCTGCCAGTGTGTTGCTGGAGACTTCTGCCAGTGTGTTGCTGGAGACTTCTGCCAGTGTGTTGCTGGAGACTTCTGCCAGTGTGTTGCTGGAGACTTCTGCCAGTGTGTTGCTGGAGACTTCTGCCAGTGTGTTGCTGGAGACTTCTGCCAGTGTGTTGCTGGAGACTTCTGCCAGTGTGTTGCTGGAGACTTCTGCCAGTGTGTTGCTGGAGACTTCTGCCAGTGTGTTGCTGGAGACTTCTGCCAGTGTGTTGCTGGAGACTTCTGCCAGTGTGTTGCTGGAGACTTCTGCCAGTGTGTTGCTGGAGACTTCTGCCAGTGTGTTGCTGGAGACTTCTGCCAGTGTGTTGCTGGAGACTTCTGCCAGTGTGTTGCTGGAGACTTCTGCCAGTGTGTTGCTGGAGACTTCTGCCAGTGTGTTGCTGGAGACTTCTGCCAGTGTGTTGCTGGAGACTTCTGCCAGTGTGTTGCTGGAGACTTCTGCCAGTGTGTTGCTGGAGACTTCTGCCAGTGTGTTGCTGGAGACTTCTGCCAGTGTGTTGCTGGAGACTTCTGCCAGTGTGTTGCTGGAGACTTCTGCCAGTGTGTTGCTGGAGACTTCTGCCAGTGTGTTGCTGGAGACTTCTGCCAGTGTGTTGCTGGAGACTTCTGCCAGTGTGTTGCTGGAGACTTCTGCCAGTGTGTTGCTGGAGACTTCTGCCAGTGTGTTGCTGGAGACTTCTGCCAGTGTGTTGCTGGAGACTTCTGCCAGTGTGTTGCTGGAGACTTCTGCCAGTGTGTTGCTGGAGACTTCTGCCAGTGTGTTGCTGGAGACTTCTGCCAGTGTGTTGCTGGAGACTTCTGCCAGTGTGTTGCTGGAGACTTCTGCCAGTGTGTTGCTGGAGACTTCTGCCAGTGTGTTGCTGGAGACTTCTGCCAGTGTGTTGCTGGAGACTTCTGCCAGTGTGTTGCTGGAGACTTCTGCCAGTGTGTTGCTGGAGACTTCTGCCAGTGTGTTGCTGGAGACTTCTGCCAGTGTGTTGCTGGAGACTTCTGCCAGTGTGTTGCTGGAGACTTCTGCCAGTGTGTTGCTGGAGACTTCTGCCAGTGTGTTGCTGGAGACTTCTGCCAGTGTGTTGCTGGAGACTTCTGCCAGTGTGTTGCTGGAGACTTCTGCCAGTGTGTTGCTGGAGACTTCTGCCAGTGTGTTGCTGGAGACTTCTGCCAGTGTGTTGCTGGAGACTTCTGCCAGTGTGTTGCTGGAGACTTCTGCCAGTGTGTTGCTGGAGACTTCTGCCAGTGTGTTGCTGGAGACTTCTGCCAGTGTGTTGCTGGAGACTTCTGCCAGTGTGTTGCTGGAGACTTCTGCCAGTGTGTTGCTGGAGACTTCTGCCAGTGTGTTGCTGGAGACTTCTGCCAGTGTGTTGCTGGAGACTTCTGCCAGTGTGTTGCTGGAGACTTCTGCCAGTGTGTTGCTGGAGACTTCTGCCAGTGTGTTGCTGGAGACTTCTGCCAGTGTGTTGCTGGAGACTTCTGCCAGTGTGTTGCTGGAGACTTCTGCCAGTGTGTTGCTGGAGACTTCTGCCAGTGTGTTGCTGGAGACTTCTGCCAGTGTGTTGCTGGAGACTTCTGCCAGTGTGTTGCTGGAGACTTCTGCCAGTGTGTTGCTGGAGACTTCTGCCAGTGTGTTGCTGGAGACTTCTGCCAGTGTGTTGCTGGAGACTTCTGCCAGTGTGTTGCTGGAGACTTCTGCCAGTGTGTTGCTGGAGACTTCTGCCAGTGTGTTGCTGGAGACTTCTGCCAGTGTGTTGCTGGAGACTTCTGCCAGTGTGTTGCTGGAGACTTCTGCCAGTGTGTTGCTGGAGACTTCTGCCAGTGTGTTGCTGGAGACTTCTGCCAGTGTGTTGCTGGAGACTTCTGCCAGTGTGTTGCTGGAGACTTCTGCCAGTGTGTTGCTGGAGACTTCTGCCAGTGTGTTGCTGGAGACTTCTGCCAGTGTGTTGCTGGAGACTTCTGCCAGTGTGTTGCTGGAGACTTCTGCCAGTGTGTTGCTGGAGACTTCTGCCAGTGTGTTGCTGGAGACTTCTGCCAGTGTGTTGCTGGAGACTTCTGCCAGTGTGTTGCTGGAGACTTCTGCCAGTGTGTTGCTGGAGACTTCTGCCAGTGTGTTGCTGGAGACTTCTGCCAGTGTGTTGCTGGAGACTTCTGCCAGTGTGTTGCTGGAGACTTCTGCCAGTGTGTTGCTGGAGACTTCTGCCAGTGTGTTGCTGGAGACTTCTGCCAGTGTGTTGCTGGAGACTTCTGCCAGTGTGTTGCTGGAGACTTCTGCCAGTGTGTTGCTGGAGACTTCTGCCAGTGTGTTGCTGGAGACTTCTGCCAGTGTGTTGCTGGAGACTTCTGCCAGTGTGTTGCTGGAGACTTCTGCCAGTGTGTTGCTGGAGACTTCTGCCAGTGTGTTGCTGGAGACTTCTGCCAGTGTGTTGCTGGAGACTTCTGCCAGTGTGTTGCTGGAGACTTCTGCCAGTGTGTTGCTGGAGACTTCTGCCAGTGTGTTGCTGGAGACTTCTGCCAGTGTGTTGCTGGAGACTTCTGCCAGTGTGTTGCTGGAGACTTCTGCCAGTGTGTTGCTGGAGACTTCTGCCAGTGTGTTGCTGGAGACTTCTGCCAGTGTGTTGCTGGAGACTTCTGCCAGTGTGTTGCTGGAGACTTCTGCCAGTGTGTTGCTGGAGACTTCTGCCAGTGTGTTGCTGGAGACTTCTGCCAGTGTGTTGCTGGAGACTTCTGCCAGTGTGTTGCTGGAGACTTCTGCCAGTGTGTTGCTGGAGACTTCTGCCAGTGTGTTGCTGGAGACTTCTGCCAGTGTGTTGCTGGAGACTTCTGCCAGTGTGTTGCTGGAGACTTCTGCCAGTGTGTTGCTGGAGACTTCTGCCAGTGTGTTGCTGGAGACTTCTGCCAGTGTGTTGCTGGAGACTTCTGCCAGTGTGTTGCTGGAGACTTCTGCCAGTGTGTTGCTGGAGACTTCTGCCAGTGTGTTGCTGGAGACTTCTGCCAGTGTGTTGCTGGAGACTTCTGCCAGTGTGTTGCTGGAGACTTCTGCCAGTGTGTTGCTGGAGACTTCTGCCAGTGTGTTGCTGGAGACTTCTGCCAGTGTGTTGCTGGAGACTTCTGCCAGTGTGTTGCTGGAGACTTCTGCCAGTGTGTTGCTGGAGACTTCTGCCAGTGTGTTGCTGGAGACTTCTGCCAGTGTGTTGCTGGAGACTTCTGCCAGTGTGTTGCTGGAGACTTCTGCCAGTGTGTTGCTGGAGACTTCTGCCAGTGTGTTGCTGGAGACTTCTGCCAGTGTGTTGCTGGAGACTTCTGCCAGTGTGTTGCTGGAGACTTCTGCCAGTGTGTTGCTGGAGACTTCTGCCAGTGTGTTGCTGGAGACTTCTGCCAGTGTGTTGCTGGAGACTTCTGCCAGTGTGTTGCTGGAGACTTCTGCCAGTGTGTTGCTGGAGACTTCTGCCAGTGTGTTGCTGGAGACTTCTGCCAGTGTGTTGCTGGAGACTTCTGCCAGTGTGTTGCTGGAGACTTCTGCCAGTGTGTTGCTGGAGACTTCTGCCAGTGTGTTGCTGGAGACTTCTGCCAGTGTGTTGCTGGAGACTTCTGCCAGTGTGTTGCTGGAGACTTCTGCCAGTGTGTTGCTGGAGACTTCTGCCAGTGTGTTGCTGGAGACTTCTGCCAGTGTGTTGCTGGAGACTTCTGCCAGTGTGTTGCTGGAGACTTCTGCCAGTGTGTTGCTGGAGACTTCTGCCAGTGTGTTGCTGGAGACTTCTGCCAGTGTGTTGCTGGAGACTTCTGCCAGTGTGTTGCTGGAGACTTCTGCCAGTGTGTTGCTGGAGACTTCTGCCAGTGTGTTGCTGGAGACTTCTGCCAGTGTGTTGCTGGAGACTTCTGCCAGTGTGTTGCTGGAGACTTCTGCCAGTGTGTTGCTGGAGACTTCTGCCAGTGTGTTGCTGGAGACTTCTGCCAGTGTGTTGCTGGAGACTTCTGCCAGTGTGTTGCTGGAGACTTCTGCCAGTGTGTTGCTGGAGACTTCTGCCAGTGTGTTGCTGGAGACTTCTGCCAGTGTGTTGCTGGAGACTTCTGCCAGTGTGTTGCTGGAGACTTCTGCCAGTGTGTTGCTGGAGACTTCTGCCAGTGTGTTGCTGGAGACTTCTGCCAGTGTGTTGCTGGAGACTTCTGCCAGTGTGTTGCTGGAGACTTCTGCCAGTGTGTTGCTGGAGACTTCTGCCAGTGTGTTGCTGGAGACTTCTGCCAGTGTGTTGCTGGAGACTTCTGCCAGTGTGTTGCTGGAGACTTCTGCCAGTGTGTTGCTGGAGACTTCTGCCAGTGTGTTGCTGGAGACTTCTGCCAGTGTGTTGCTGGAGACTTCTGCCAGTGTGTTGCTGGAGACTTCTGCCAGTGTGTTGCTGGAGACTTCTGCCAGTGTGTTGCTGGAGACTTCTGCCAGTGTGTTGCTGGAGACTTCTGCCAGTGTGTTGCTGGAGACTTCTGCCAGTGTGTTGCTGGAGACTTCTGCCAGTGTGTTGCTGGAGACTTCTGCCAGTGTGTTGCTGGAGACTTCTGCCAGTGTGTTGCTGGAGACTTCTGCCAGTGTGTTGCTGGAGACTTCTGCCAGTGTGTTGCTGGAGACTTCTGCCAGTGTGTTGCTGGAGACTTCTGCCAGTGTGTTGCTGGAGACTTCTGCCAGTGTGTTGCTGGAGACTTCTGCCAGTGTGTTGCTGGAGACTTCTGCCAGTGTGTTGCTGGAGACTTCTGCCAGTGTGTTGCTGGAGACTTCTGCCAGTGTGTTGCTGGAGACTTCTGCCAGTGTGTTGCTGGAGACTTCTGCCAGTGTGTTGCTGGAGACTTCTGCCAGTGTGTTGCTGGAGACTTCTGCCAGTGTGTTGCTGGAGACTTCTGCCAGTGTGTTGCTGGAGACTTCTGCCAGTGTGTTGCTGGAGACTTCTGCCAGTGTGTTGCTGGAGACTTCTGCCAGTGTGTTGCTGGAGACTTCTGCCAGTGTGTTGCTGGAGACTTCTGCCAGTGTGTTGCTGGAGACTTCTGCCAGTGTGTTGCTGGAGACTTCTGCCAGTGTGTTGCTGGAGACTTCTGCCAGTGTGTTGCTGGAGACTTCTGCCAGTGTGTTGCTGGAGACTTCTGCCAGTGTGTTGCTGGAGACTTCTGCCAGTGTGTTGCTGGAGACTTCTGCCAGTGTGTTGCTGGAGACTTCTGCCAGTGTGTTGCTGGAGACTTCTGCCAGTGTGTTGCTGGAGACTTCTGCCAGTGTGTTGCTGGAGACTTCTGCCAGTGTGTTGCTGGAGACTTCTGCCAGTGTGTTGCTGGAGACTTCTGCCAGTGTGTTGCTGGAGACTTCTGCCAGTGTGTTGCTGGAGACTTCTGCCAGTGTGTTGCTGGAGACTTCTGCCAGTGTGTTGCTGGAGACTTCTGCCAGTGTGTTGCTGGAGACTTCTGCCAGTGTGTTGCTGGAGACTTCTGCCAGTGTGTTGCTGGAGACTTCTGCCAGTGTGTTGCTGGAGACTTCTGCCAGTGTGTTGCTGGAGACTTCTGCCAGTGTGTTGCTGGAGACTTCTGCCAGTGTGTTGCTGGAGACTTCTGCCAGTGTGTTGCTGGAGACTTCTGCCAGTGTGTTGCTGGAGACTTCTGCCAGTGTGTTGCTGGAGACTTCTGCCAGTGTGTTGCTGGAGACTTCTGCCAGTGTGTTGCTGGAGACTTCTGCCAGTGTGTTGCTGGAGACTTCTGCCAGTGTGTTGCTGGAGACTTCTGCCAGTGTGTTGCTGGAGACTTCTGCCAGTGTGTTGCTGGAGACTTCTGCCAGTGTGTTGCTGGAGACTTCTGCCAGTGTGTTGCTGGAGACTTCTGCCAGTGTGTTGCTGGAGACTTCTGCCAGTGTGTTGCTGGAGACTTCTGCCAGTGTGTTGCTGGAGACTTCTGCCAGTGTGTTGCTGGAGACTTCTGCCAGTGTGTTGCTGGAGACTTCTGCCAGTGTGTTGCTGGAGACTTCTGCCAGTGTGTTGCTGGAGACTTCTGCCAGTGTGTTGCTGGAGACTTCTGCCAGTGTGTTGCTGGAGACTTCTGCCAGTGTGTTGCTGGAGACTTCTGCCAGTGTGTTGCTGGAGACTTCTGCCAGTGTGTTGCTGGAGACTTCTGCCAGTGTGTTGCTGGAGACTTCTGCCAGTGTGTTGCTGGAGACTTCTGCCAGTGTGTTGCTGGAGACTTCTGCCAGTGTGTTGCTGGAGACTTCTGCCAGTGTGTTGCTGGAGACTTCTGCCAGTGTGTTGCTGGAGACTTCTGCCAGTGTGTTGCTGGAGACTTCTGCCAGTGTGTTGCTGGAGACTTCTGCCAGTGTGTTGCTGGAGACTTCTGCCAGTGTGTTGCTGGAGACTTCTGCCAGTGTGTTGCTGGAGACTTCTGCCAGTGTGTTGCTGGAGACTTCTGCCAGTGTGTTGCTGGAGACTTCTGCCAGTGTGTTGCTGGAGACTTCTGCCAGTGTGTTGCTGGAGACTTCTGCCAGTGTGTTGCTGGAGACTTCTGCCAGTGTGTTGCTGGAGACTTCTGCCAGTGTGTTGCTGGAGACTTCTGCCAGTGTGTTGCTGGAGACTTCTGCCAGTGTGTTGCTGGAGACTTCTGCCAGTGTGTTGCTGGAGACTTCTGCCAGTGTGTTGCTGGAGACTTCTGCCAGTGTGTTGCTGGAGACTTCTGCCAGTGTGTTGCTGGAGACTTCTGCCAGTGTGTTGCTGGAGACTTCTGCCAGTGTGTTGCTGGAGACTTCTGCCAGTGTGTTGCTGGAGACTTCTGCCAGTGTGTTGCTGGAGACTTCTGCCAGTGTGTTGCTGGAGACTTCTGCCAGTGTGTTGCTGGAGACTTCTGCCAGTGTGTTGCTGGAGACTTCTGCCAGTGTGAACAAATCCACAAGGGCCTAGACGAGGATTCGAACCTGCGTCCGGGAGCATCCTAGACAATGCCTTAATCGACTGAGCTACGACAGGGTAAAAGAGTTGCAACCGAAGTTCTACTGAACTTACTGGATCCCGCAGCCTTTCCGAGGCACAATCCAGGGTTTTACACAACTCCCCTATGCACTCGAGCTATGTCAATAGGCCGTTCTCCCTCTTCGCCCTTACATCATTACACACAGAAATCACACTAACGTGATGCATCACATGAACAAGTAATGATGAAAGGGCGAAGAGGGAAACCCACTTTGGCCACTCATCAGCCAGATACCCACACCCACATTACAGACTGGCTATGCGACTCAACGGGTTGCTGACTCCTTACGTACCCTCTGCTTTCAGCTTGAAGTCTCCCAAGGAATTTGTCGACTTACTGCGCGGAGCACGGGCCACCGGGATAAGAGCCTCGTTGGAGATGGAGTCACTATTTACCAACGTACCTGTGGACGAGACAATCGGGATGATAGCAGACAGAGTGTATCGTGACCCGGCTTGCACTCCTCTTGACATGCCAGAAAGCATACTGAGGAAACTACTCCAAGCCTGCACTAAAGAGGCACCCTTCGTGAGCCCAGATGGGCAATTGTATAAGCAAGTAGATGGGGTCGCCATGGGTTCCCCCCTAGGTGTCCTGTTTGCGGACTTCTACTTGGGCACCATTGAGCAGAGGGTCTTAGTTGACATGGAGTTGAGGCCCGCCATATTCTGCAAGTATGTTGACGACATTTTTACACAGGTCCCTGATGCCAGATGTCTGCAGCAGCTGAAGGAGGCATCTGAGCAGAATTCTGTGTTGAGTTTCACGTACAAGATGGAGAATAATGGGAAGCTGCCCTTTCTGGATGTAACAGTCACGGAAAGGAGCGGAGGCTTCCATACTGCAGTCTACACCAAAGAAACAAACATAGGAATGTGCCTCAATGCCAATAGTGACTGCCCAGACAGGTACAAGAGGAGTGTTGTCAACGTCTACGTCGAACGTGCTCTCAGCCACAGCTCAGGATGGAAAGAAGTCGAAGAAGAACTCTGTAGGGTATGGCAGGTCCTAGTTAACAACGGCTTCTCTAACGGTTTCGTTGAAGATATCATAAAAAGAAAGGTAAAACGCCATGCAACATCTGAAGAGTCAACCAACACAACACTTGTACCCCCAATTAGACTATTTTACAGGAACTTCTCTTCGACGGCTCATAAAACGGAGGAAAGGGTCCTGAAATGAATTGTTGATAGGAATGTCATCCCTACAGACACAAATCAGGAAATACAATTGATAATTTATTATAAAACCAAAAAAACGGCCAATCTACTCATGAAAAACTCCCCAGACACCAAGCAGTAAGCCCCCAAAGAACTCAGTATATATGCAAGACAACAACGTCTCTT